>PVIA01002449.1:0-209235 GCA_004024845.1 Tonatia bakeri | reverse complement strand
CACTCACTCACGCACTCACTCACTCACGCACTCACTCACTCACGCACTCACTCACTGCCCCAGGGAAATCACAAGTAGCTTAGATTTAAGGTCACTTTCCAGCTAAAAACAGGCTGCTGGAGTATTTGAGCGCTAGGAGCGGGTTGGGTGTGTGGGTGGGGATGGTGCAGGGGGAGACCGTGAGGCCCTGGGGGCCTGGGTGGAGGAGGATCCGCGGAGAAGTGGGGTGCCTGAGACAGAGTTTTCGTCATTTCACAGTGTAGCCCTCAGGTGTGACAGGGCCTCACTGGTCGCCAGGCAAGGCAGGAAGGAGTTTGGAGAGAGGGTGGAATGGATGATAATGTAGCCTCCAAGTACAGGGTTCACCCACTATATTTGTGCGCCATACTCTCTCCTGCCCCAGGTGAGACCCTGGACAGCTCCTTATAACACTACCTGTGTGGCAAGCACAGAGAAAGGAAAGTTCCTTAGTTCATTCACCCAGTCACATTCCTGGCCACTTTTGCTCATTTTTAAGGCAGGCATAGGAGGCGTGGGAAAAGAAGGGTGGTCCAGGCTGGTGCTCATCTCAGGCCCTCCTCTCCAGCGCCAGGCCAGGCCCAGTCTCCCCGACCCGATCGAAACGGAGGGTTTCCAGCACTGGAGGTGCAGAAGCTCAGCGTCGTGTATTTCTGAGCAGACACTGCGGCCTATTAAAGGCTGGATTCTGTCTGGTGGTCACATCCTGAGCTGGCTGCCCCATGCCAGACAAAGCTCCTTTTGTAACCAGTGGGACCAAAGGAAAGGGGAAGCTGAGTTCTTAATGTGGCCAACCAACTTCCAGCTTATATCAATAAATGTATTCTTGGACCTTTCCAAAATAAAGCTTCGCTAATGTGGAGCTGTGGGGCTGCGGGAGCTGGCTGAAGCCTGGTGGTGTCCGCAGGCCCAGGATCTCCTTGCTCTTGGCCAGAGCCAGCTCTGCAGCTCAGACTATGAAGTCTTGGGACCCCAGCTTTTAAACTGGCCTTCTGTGCTGGCTGCCCTGTCCCAGAAGAAGGCTGTCAGGGGGCCCACCCACACCAAATCAGAGGCCAAAGGTTCTTGTAGCTGAACGGGTCCTCAGAGAGGGCCAGTCCAGTGCTTTTATTTCACAGGGAGGTGGAGAGGGAGGGCTGCTGGATCTCTGTTATTTACAGAGATAGTGGCCGGGCTCCAGGTCTCCCCACTCCTCATCAAGAGATCCTTTTCCTTACACCAAGCAGGACTTTTCTTCTGGAAACGTGTATGCTTCAAAAAAGGATAAAAGGAAGAGGGCAATTAACTCTAGAAAACCAGCTGATGATGGTGGAAGCTAAAACAGCATGACTGGCCTACGGGCCAGGGGCTGTCCTGCTTGTCCCCACATCCTGCCCCAGACCAGCGATTCTCAGCCTTTTTCATCTTGTGACAACATAAACTAATGGCGAAAATTCTGTGGCGCACCAAAAATATGTTATATTTTTTGCCAATCTGACCAAAAAAAAAATCGTTTTGATTCTCTCACACCAGACGGCTGTTACTGTGTTGGCTGTTGTCATTTTTTCCTTTGACAATGTAAGGGAAGGGAGGTCAGCGCCGTGGCTGTCCGGTTGAGAGCTGCTGCTGTAGACAATCTGGAGACCCAAGGAAGCGATGGCGGAACTCCGAAGGCCTGAGAACCATGGTGGCCGACATTGTAACTCTCAGTCCAAGGGCAGAAGGCCGGTGTCCCAGCTCAAAGGCGGGCAGGAAGAAAAGGGGGCAAACTCCTCCTTCCTTCACCTTTGCTTTCTACAAGCCCTCAACTGGTTAAGTGATGCCCACCCACGCTGGGGAGACCAGTTCACTGAGGTCACCAGTTCAGGTGACAGTCGAGTGTGGAAACACCCTCACACGCACACCCCGAAATAGCGTCTAACCAACACTCTGGGCGTCAAGTTGACATCTAAAATTAACCGTCACAGGGTTTTAAATCTGCTTTTTTCCCTGGGTCTTGAAAAGAAATCAACTACAGCCCCTCATCCCTGCTCACCCTCCCACACATACCCAGGACTCCCCAGTGATGCAAAGACTGGCTGGGTGGGAGTGAAAACTGCAGTGCGCTTACGATGCGGATACAGCTACAGACAAATGCCCACTGGAAACTTAAATCGCAGCCATTTGTTCCGTTGCTGATACAGCAACGAACAGCTTTGGGGGCACTATATCGGTAAATCTTTTCAGGGTCTTATGCACATTGTGGGAGGCGATATAACTAGATACAGACCTGGCTTCAGAGCTCAACTCTGCCATGGTCCGCTGGCTCTGTGGCCTGTGGGCAGTTACCTACCTGTGCACAGTTCTCCCATCTGTAAAATGGAGATAATATTGGGGTTGTTTGGGAGAATTAAATGAATTAATCCATATAAAGTACCCAGAACAGTGCCTAGCACATGGTAAATGCTCAATAGGTGTTAGCCATTATTATTATTATTATTATTATTATTATTATTATTATTATTGGAGGAGTGGAAAACAATAAATATCTGTGGCATGTTTGGGTGAGGTATTGTATAAGGGATGCCAGGAGTTTGGGGAGCTATGAGGGTTAATAAGAGGAATGAGACCCAGGCCCTGGTCTTGGGTGCTTCCAGTCTACAAGCAGAGAGCGGATACTCACGAGTCAAAAGGGAGGACCCCGTGTGCGTGTGACCAATAAAGAAACTCCTGAGTTTTGAGAAAGGGGATTGGATGTCACAAGGGGCAGAGCAGAAATCAGGCCAAAACCTGCACATTCTGCGATCTCAGAAATGGGAAAGTCATTCTGAGTGATTTGGGGCAGTTAGAAAGATGAAGTTTTTTCAGGTCAGAGGCCTAGGGGTGTGTGTGTGTGTGTGTGTGTGTGTATTCCCACTCACAAAAAGAAAGACCACTTTTTAAAAGAAGTTGAATTTTTATTGTATTTTTTCCATTACCATTTAACCCATACCCTCTTCCACCTCCACCCTCCCCCACAATCACCCCACTGTCGTCCATGTCCATGAGTTTCCTTTCTTTCTTCTTTTTTACAGAAAACAGAGAAAGAAACGTTTCCAACACCTCCCTGTAACCTCATTCCCCTTGGTGGCTTCGTGAATTCATTAGCTCATTAACTGTGGCACCTTTGTGCCAGCCAACCCAGCCCCCCGGAAACCTGGGGGGTTCTGAGAGGCCGCCTCTGCCTGTGAGAGACAGAGGGAGCCCAGCAGAGATGCCCAGGTGGGAGCCGAGCCGGGCACCTGTCCCTGCGGGAGCAGACGGGGATCCAACCACCTGACACAGGAGCAGTGGGGCCCAGGAGCCGTTTCTGTAGAGGCCGATGTGTGTATAAACTCCTAAAGCATTGTGGTCTTCTTAAACAATAACTAAGATTTTAAAAAAGGAGCACTTTAACCTGATTTAGAATCTCTTCACCCAGTTTCTTTGAACCTC
Organism: Tonatia bakeri; assembly: GCA_004024845.1. Classification (NCBI taxonomy): domain Eukaryota; kingdom Metazoa; phylum Chordata; class Mammalia; order Chiroptera; family Phyllostomidae; genus Tonatia; species Tonatia bakeri. The sequence continues at coordinate 205,785 of PVIA01002449.1, read as the reverse complement.
TGCAGCAAGACCTCAGCTACTTGGAACTGCAGAGGGGTAAGCTGTCCCACAGGGTTAAAATTTGGGTGCTCAAACTTCAAGTTAAATCGTGCTGATGGGCTTTATAAATGTACACATGCTTCTTTGCTTTTTTTTTTTTTTACTGGAATATTTGGAATGTGATTTACCCTTTTCTTGATGACTTAGGATGCCTTCCATAGTACTCTGTTGCCCTTATGTTTTTGCGAATAAGATGACTTGACCCCACATGAAGTGGGCCCAGACTACTATGTACTTTGAATTTTATTTTAGTGCGCGGGAAAAAAACCCCAAATAAACTCTGAATTCAGCTGCGGCATGCAAAAAGCTTCTTTTTGTTATTCCTGTCCTTACAACAAGAAAAAGCTGTACAAACTAAATGTCCACAACTTTTCTTGAACTAAGCAGAGAATCGAGGTCAGAGGGCAAATCACCACCATGAAATCCAGAGTTACAGATAACACACGGCTGAGACCAGCTCACCTGGACGGTGCTGGAGCCATAAACTAGCGGGAACATGGACAGGATCATTTGATACTTTGCTGGAGACTGAATGTGGACTCTCATGGGAGTGAGAGACTCCTGGGGGCCATGATCTTAGGGGTCCCCACACTTCTGTGGGTTCTCATACCAGGAGCTCCACCAGGTTCTCACGGCAAAAATGAAGAAAGAGCCCCCGTGGCTCTGGCAGGGAGAGGGAACGCAACTGCCTTGAAATACTTCTCCCTGATAAAGGGCTACTGTCCAAGGAGAAGACTTTCCCAGAGCCGCAGCCCAGCCCGGGAAAGGGCACCAGCTAACTCCAGCCTTCTTTAGCGTTTCTGCCTAAAGCGGGGAGGAAAGCTAAGAAACATCTGTGAAGGTCTCAGTCCCGCAACACAGGCCCACTGAAAGACTGAGATTAGGTCATGAGATGATACAGCACATCCTCTTCTCACACTGTACCACGTCAACAGGGCTCCCGTATGGCAGAAGTGGACTACGGCCGAAGGAGCTGCCAGGTGCAGATTCTATTTAAGAAGGAGTTCTTAGGGCCCTGCCTGGTGTGGCTCAGTGGATTGAGTGCCAGACGGTGAATCGAAAGGTCGCCAGTTCAATTTCCAGTCAGGGGCACATGCCTGAGTTTCAGGCCAGGTCCTCAGTTGGAGGCATGTGAGAGGCAACTGATGGATGTTTCTCTTGCACATCCACGTTTCTATCCCTCTTTCTTCCTCCCTTGCCCCGTCTCTAAAAATAAACAAATAAAATCTTAACAACAACAAAAAAAGAGTTCTTGGGGAAGCTGAAAGGCAATGGAAGACACAATTTTAAACCTTTCTAATGGTAATATTAAAGAAAGTAAAAATAGGTTAATCCAATATAAGTAAAGTGTTATCATTTCAACATGTAACTAAGATAAAAATTATTAATGAGATACCTTACATTCTACCTCCCTTTCTCCGCACTAAGTCAAAATCCCTTGTAGATTTCTCGGTTTACGCCAGCCACACTGCATGTTTGCACCAGCCACACTGCAGGTTCTCAACAGCTACATACGTGGGACAGCAGGGCTCCAGGGGATTGTATTGAGCTAGAATTAGTTTTGACGGCTAGTGTCAGAAGTGGCTTAAACAAGACAAAAAGTGCATTTCTCTTATGTGAATGCACAGGTGGGCATTGAGTGCTTTTTGATATGATACTTTGTGGCAATATTCAACCCAGGCTCCTATCCTGTTGCTGCACCATGCATGCATGGGCTTTATTTCCAGATTCGTCAACACTCCAAGATGACTGCTCCAGCTCCAGTCGGTGCATCCACGTTCCGGCCAGCAAAAAGGGAAACAGGAAGGAGGAGAAAATGCTGCTCTCTTTTAACGACACTTCCAAGAAGTTATACTCATATAACTTTTACTTTCATGTCTTTGGCCAGAATACGTCGTGTGGCCCTAGCTAGCTGCACAGGAGGCTGAGAACTGTAGGCTACGGTCATGCGACCAGCTAACATCCTGGGGTTCTGTGACTGATGAAGAAAAAGAGAACAGATTCTGGGAATTAACTGGTACTGTTGGTCTCAGAAACACTAAAGAAATGCAGATTGGAATGGTAAACCAGAAAGCCAATTTATTAAGAGGCGATGAGACAGTCATCGCCAGCCAGGCGGGAGTGCCTGGGTCTGCTGACCAGTGCTGTCGCTTCCCACTAGGATATTCTACGTGGTTGGAAGATTAATGGATCAGGGTATGGGGGCCTGAAAGACTCCTTCCTGCTTAAGGATATGCCGGCCTGCCAAGCGAACTAAAACATTCCTGCCAGCCACCCTCTAGGACGACGCTGGAGACCCCTGGACTAACTGCTGCTCTCAAGGTTCCTTTATCTGAACTTTTTGGGGCCTCCATCCTTCCCTCGTTATAGCTTTCCACATTACAATTCTGCTTACATTCGTTCCATTTTCAATTTTGAGAAGACTAGATTTTGAAGACAAAACAGCTCCTTGTTGTAGACTTTGGAAATACTGTTGTCTCTCATCAGCAACACTTGTTCACTGGACAAACATTTACTGAGCACCTACTGTGTGCCAGGTAGTGCCTTATGCTGAGAGTGAATAAGAACTGGGCCTCTGTCCTTGAGGTGATCACAATATCTAGAGAACGGGGAAGGTGACGTTGGGCAAGAGCTTGAAAAATGAGTGGGTGGTCACTGAGCAAGAGGAATGCACAAGCATCCCAGGTGGGAGGGGCAGCACATGCAGAGGCCTAGGGACAGGAAGACTAGAACACAGCGGAGAGCAGGAAGAGGCTGGGTGGAGCTTGAGGGGAGCAGGCGCCAGAAGCGTGCTGCGGTGCACGTGGTGGTGGCCCTCTCAACATCCATTCTCTTGGTAACTACCGTGTCTTCCTTTTGGTATCCACCTTCCCTACACTTCTTATGCACTTTAGAGGAAGTTGACTCCACCCTAGGGGTGGGGTGAATAGCTTCAGTAGAGACTCAGCAAAATTCTTTCTTGTCTGAAAATAAGCAAGTGACCCAATGCTGACCCGAGACTGGAGAAGACTTTGCTGGTAGCATCAGGGAATGAAACTTTCTCTTTCTCCTTCTACATGGCATGGAGTGTGGGCATGAAGCCAGGAATTGCTGCAGCCATTTTGTCACCATGAGAGAAACCTCTCTAAGGATAAAGACAATACCAGGGAGGGCAGAGAGAGGATATCCAAAAGAAGCAGGGACTTCGATGACATGGTTGAGCAATTAAGTCAAACCTACCCTAAAGCCCACTCTACCCCTAGGCTTTAAGCAGCTTTGTGCCATAGTGTGAATGAAGGACTCTGGGATTTGGCCTGCGTTCTGGGGGCAGTGGGAACTACCGGTGGTATCCTTCCTTCCTTCCTTCCTTCTTTCCTTCCTTCCTTCCTTCCTTCCTTCCTTCCTTCCTTCCTTCCTATGTTTATTAAAGACTTACATGGGCACGTGTTGTTCCAGAAAAAAACCCATTAGAAGGTAATCCTTACACGGTTCTTGCAAACCACTTTGTATAATTACTTGTAAGGGGAAAGAAATCACATTTTTTGGTATATTTGTGTTTATTTTGTACCTCTACTTGGTCATTCTCTTCAGGTGCTAGTCTCCTTCTGCCTAGTAACCTCTAGTTTCCTTCCCTCCGCCTGTCAACCCCAGAGGGTTTCATGTTCCTGTTACCATACCAGCATTTTTATTTCTGGTCCATCTACCTCCTTTCACCAGTCTCACGTGCTGCCTCTCTTCCCATAGGAGGCTCTCAAGTAGGGGAGGATTGGACCTGCATTGTAGGGAGTGGCCTTGGGTGTTGAGCACAGAGAGCCTGGACCAAGGCTAGAAATGAGGAGCCAAGACAGGAGAAAAGTGGGAGACTCTGAGTGGCCCCTCAGGCCACCCCGCCAGACTGACCAGATAAGGAGGCACAGGGACCAGGACGTGCTTTGGCACGACTCTGAAACTCTGAGCCTGATCACGCCAGTGGCGACTTCCTCCCTCTCTCTGCCTCCAGCGCTGTGGCCCCGTGAAGTGCTTTCCACTGCCAGGCTCTTAATTCTCCTCCGTGGTGCATTCACACCTTTGATTCCAGTTCCTCATGGGCATGCCTGGTCCTCTAGAGCAGCGGCCACGCCTCATCATCTTCACATCCCTGGGAACCAGCCTGGCGCACCGCTGGCACTCGGTCAACGCTGAGTTGGGTTGAGTGGATAGCGCACTGGTTCTTGCTGAGCTAGGCATTAGCTGCACCCTCCTCCTGCCCCGGGGGCTTAGTCATCTCTTTTTTAAGTAGCCTCCAAAAACTGCAGCCTCGATACCCGGCTTCCTTCTGCTTGGCAGGTGTTGGCAGCTCGAGTGCCAAACACCGGGGAGCCAGGCACTGGGAACACGCTAGGATGGTGAGAGTGAGCCAAGTAATCAGGGCTGTGTGCGCTCACGAGAGGCATGAGTGTGCTCCCCGGGAGATCTGCAGCAACACCCCCTTTCCAGGAAGCAGAAGCCAGGCCTCTTCCTTTCTTGTTTCTCACCTGTCGTGTCTTGCGGCCAAAAGCACATTCATTGGCTCTCCCTGCTTCTAAAATAAATCAGCTCAGGACCACACCCTTCCAAGCCACCCCAGGTTTGTTCCCAGGGAGCCTTAATCCCTCACCATCCCTCAGGCCTAGCATGCTGGGGTTCCACTTTACAAAAATATTAACTCTCTAGCTGTTTTCAGAAGCGGGATCTCTGTTTGCCTGATGTTGGCTCCTTACCGTTTCTCCCTCTGCTAATAATTCATCCCATAGGATGGTCGTGTGCTGAGCAGCATTGTGGGGAGCTATATTAACCTTTACTGACTCTGCAAAGCACTCCTCCTTTTCCTTTTCTAGGACCCTTTTCTGAATTTGGAGGTGCCCCTTCTTCCTCCAACCCCAATGTGTTCCTCATCACCTTTCCAAGATTTCAAGCTTTTCCCCTTGTCTGCAGTGCGAGGGAAATTCCTGGCCCCTGTGAGCCTGCGCGTCTGCGAAAGGCTCTGACACTCTGCGCTCTCAGCTGCCCAGTGTTGTGATGTTTTCCTGGGCGGTCGCTATGGCAGGGATTAAGACGTGAGCCTGGGAAGGAGGGCGGAGGGAAAGAAGTGAGCAGGGAAGAGTAAGACCAGGAGAACAGGACAGGGAGAGCCTGATTGGAGGAGACAGAGGGGACGGAGGGATTCCTGTTTTGTTTTGTTCTGTTTTGGTTATGGTTTTTCAGTCTGGGTTTGTTTCCAGAGGTGAGGAGGCAGCCGCATAGTGCTGGATCCTGTCCCCCACGCAGAGTTGCAGCCAAAGAAACCCTCTCCCGTAAGTCAATGATCCAGGGACTGATCTCCAGACCTTAGTTCTAGTAGGAAAAACTCTCCAAATAGCTTCCAGTTAGTCTCGGCTCCCTTCACGGACAGGCCTGCCCAGTCAGTGTGACAATGTGGCCCGGTACTACCCAAGATGCAGGCCAGAGGGCCTTGACCTTTGGAGATCCCTGTCTGGGCTTCCCTGTGTCCTTGGGCTGAGAGGATCTCAGGACCAGTGGAGACACCCAATCAGAGCTCATGCCCATGCCCACACCTGTCCTCGTTTAGACCTTGCTCCTGGGACTCAGGACCCCCAAATCTTGGTCTCATTGGCCCAAACCTGCTTCTAGGGCCCATTCGGACCTGTTTCTGTGATCCACTCCAGTAAGGGTAGCCCGTGCAGCCAATGTCCAAGGGGTGACTGCTTGGTGCACAGACAGTGGACAGAACTCGGAGGTGTAGGGCAAGACACCCAGCTAAGGGTGGGGCCCGAAGGGGACAGGCCCTGATCTGGGACTGCCATCCCCCAGCTGCCCATGCTGGTCTGAGGGGTCCAAGAGCTCTGAAGCCCCACGTGGCCTTTCAGAGTGCTAGGGAGGTGCATCTGTGAAGATAGGGTGCTGAGACAAATATTTTATTTAACAATACATTCGCTTGACTAATAGCTTTTAAATATTTAGATACATGGTATGTGGATCTTGATTTGAACTCTTGCCCTGGTCCCACAAACCAGTGAATAAACAAAGGTTTGCCTGCCTGGCACAGATGCCTCTACCTCCACCTGTGTCTCCAGACTTTTTTTTTTTTTAAACTCAAGACTTTCCAATACCCTTGTTTCTGAAGACTCATCTGATGGGGCAGAATTAGATTTTGGAATATTTGGTGTCTCTTGTCCCAGGGCTATGGACCACCTGCTCGCTAAAGCCATGGTATTTTGGGAGGATACCAGCAACCAAAATCAAGTATGAATTTAATACAAAATTAAATTTGAAGTGTATTCAAAGGGCAGCAGCACTTCCCTTGTCCACAGGTGATTTATACAGCAACCTTGGTAATTTGGAACACTGTTAGGCACCAAAAAAAAAAAAATAAATAAAAATAAAATAAAGAAGCAAATGAGGAAACAAACAACCATCTTAAAACAAAACAGAAGCCACAATAATTGTCAGAGTTTACCCGCTACAGTCTTTGTACTTCCTTGCAGGCAAGTGCTGACCTCAGACCTTCCTTCGGAGCCCACTGACCCTTCGGGCGGATGTGATTCAGGGGACAGCGTGGACGGAAGACTTCCCACTCCACAGCGGGTTTGAACGTGTGCCGTCGAAGGGGTGGGGGAAGGCGCTGGAGACCCTCGTCCCTGATCCGCGCTACAGGATGGCTGTCAGTTTGTGCTAAAGGCAGAGGCAAGCCTGGAGCACAGAGTAGACAGGGGACCGCAGTGTGGCCTCTGGGGTCAGTCTGTGTCAAGGGAACAGCCCCGAGTCACAGTCCAGACCAGGGATGGAGAGAGGGTGCGTGCTGTGGTTGGAGTGTGTGTGCCCCCCGCCCCCCGGGTTTTATACGCGAAACCCTGGCACCCAAGGTGATGATGGTGTCAGGGCTGGGCTTTTGGGAGGCGTTGAGGCCCGAGGGCAGAGCCCTCAGGACTGAGATTAACGTCCTTACGAAAGAGGCCCCGGAGCGCTCCCGAGCCCTTTCACCCTGAGAGCACACCCGTCGTCCCCAGAAACAGGCCCTCGAGGACCACGTCGGCCCTCTGACCTCAGACTTGCAGCCTCCGGGACTGTGAGGGCTCAGTTTCTGTTGTTTATTAGGGCAGCTCGAATGGACTATGACCTTGTAGTCCATGAAAATCCTGGTCATCTTGAAAAGTTCAGAAAAATTTAAAAGTGGGTCGTATCCTGGGCTGATGAACGGGGAAGGGGGAGCAGTGGGGATCCCCCCACTGCTGCTGCGAGAATAACCCCTCCGGAAGCTGGTTGGGCAGCACCTCCTGCAGCGGAGCACGTGCAGACGCCTTGACCCAGCGGCTCCACTCCTAACCATGCGAGACAGAACCCCTCTGGGCACACGGGCGTGGAAGACAGGGTCGTGCCAGAAAACGCAAGGCAGTGAGCGCTGTTTGTAATCGTACTCAAAACCCCTCAGACGTGCATCAAACAACGGAACGAACGCCCGCCTTGCAGCACACAGTCAGCGACGGAATAGCACACAGCGGAGAAGATGACCAGACGATGGCCACGCCCGCCTGCATGAATGAACCTCAAAACCACAACATTCAGCAAAAGGAACTAGTCACAACAAAATGTGTGAGCAGGATTCAATTTGTAGAAAGTGTAGGAACCAGTAAAACTGATTACGTTGTGTGGAGCCACATTCATATTGTGTGAAACAATAAAGAAAAGCAAAGACAGGATGAACGAATAGACTGGTGCGGGGTCGCCGCTGACGGGAAAAGGGAGGTTCCTCAAGTCCTGCGGTGACACTCTTTGTCTTCTTGTTTGGGTGCTGGTTCCGTTGGTATTTACTTGATTTATATTTTTTAAACTGTACTTGTATGTTTTGTTCATATATATATATATTTCACCAACAGTTTTTAAAAGAAGGAAAACATAGAAAGAGGCAGGTTCTGTCCAACGTACTGTTTAAGAAGGCAAGATAGAGTTTAATAACATTAATTCGAAACATTTCTACCAATAGCAATGAAAAGAAAAACAGTTTTGGGCATACAGAGAGCTGAGCTTCAGGGACCTGGAAGGTTCTCACTGACGTGTGGTGGCTGCTCAGACCTTTGCCCAGGTGCTACGGTAATGGCCAGGAATCCCGTCTCTCTGCAAGTGGATTTCCGATCTCCGTGCTGGCCAGGAAAGAACAGAGAGAGAGGCCCGAGTGCGGGCCCTGCTGAGGCACCAGGCGCCCTCGCCGAGCTGCCTTTTGTCCTCCCTTCCTCTGGCTGCCTCGGTGCCAGGGGGCCTGTTACAAATGCCGATCTAGGGCCTCACCCCAGACCCACCGAGTTGGAATCTGAGCACAAACAGGATTCCCAATGCACGTGGAAGGGCTGCTTAAGTCTAGACCGTGACCAGGGACCGAATCCTCAGCTCTTTACATTTTCAGGAAAAGTCTTCCGGTTGAAAAGGGCCGAGGTGGACCCTTCTTGTACTGAACTCCATGCTGCAGTGGAGAGAGCTCAGAAGACCTCAAATTCATTCCTTCATTCAATTAAAATTGTGATGAATCATATGACATTGCTGTTCTATAGGTCACAGATGGTTAACATTGTCCATTTGATATGGTCTGGTTCTTAATACTTATTGAGCTCCTATTATGTGCCAGGCACAGAGCTAGGTATTGGGGATGTAGCAGTCGGCAAAACCAGCCTTGGTGGCTGCCCTCAGAGACCTTACTATCTACCAGGAGAGATGGTCATTAAAAAAATCCACACAAATAGATATAAAATCACAGCTGTGGCAACTGCTACCAGGTGAACGTCAACAGCTGCAGGAACCGTCCTTGCGTTGATGTACTCAGGAGGTGTGGCCAGAACTGCATCTGCAGGGTGAGCGGGGGTGGGAATGAGGAGCAGGTAGACTCCAGGGTGGGGTGGGGGACTGGGGGGGAATTCTGGACAAAGGGCATGGAAGGTGCCACGGCCTCCTGTAAAGGGCTCCATGGACAGTAGAGACCTCCCCACTGCAGGGCCCAGCCAGCCAGGCGAGTCTCTTCTCTCCCCAATGATCTTGCCTGCAAGGCAGCTGGGTTTGTCCACAGCAGCTCCCCAAGCTTTCTGCTTCTCCTGCAGCCTCTGTGTTTTAGAAGGCGGCCAGTGCCTTTTCTTTCCCACTGGAAGGGACTAGCCGTTCAAGGGTCCTGCTGTTCCACTTTACTCATTTCACGTTCGTGTGCTCTGCTTTTGATCTCTCTGGTCTGTGTAAACTTTGGTGGCCTCTGGGAACGTGTTTCAATTCCCTGACTGCCTGTGATGTCTCTCTTTCTGCTGAGTCTTTGCACATGCTGTTCCCTCTGCCTGGAACACCGCATGGGCAGCTTGCTTACCCCCCCTCCACCCCAAATACCTGGCTAATGTTAGTCATTGTCAGCATCCATCCAGGAAGCCTTCTTCCTCAGTCTCCCCCAACTCTGGTGCTGCTCCCATACCACCTGCTATCATTCATCACCAAACCACCCCCCTGGCACCTCCCCCATCCCTGTCCCCATCCCCGTCTCCGTCCCCGACCCTGGCCCCAAGCACCAAGTCTGCTTTTCCTCATCAATCCTCTCCAACACTCAGCTCAGGGCACAGGAGGTGCCCAATATGCACTTGTTGAATAGATAAATGAAACATTGTATTTAACCTGATGCAAAGTGGTGGCCCCACTCTGGGCTGGCTTCCTCCAACTGCTATTTCCTCCTTCTTCCTTGCCTGCCTTCCCTCTAGCGGTTGGTCTGCTTTCCTAGCCTCCCTATTACATAAGTGACCATGTGACATAGTCATACCAGAGAGATGTCTGCTGGGGGTTCTGGGAAGTTTTTTCCTTTTCTATAAAAGGAACCCACAGCTGGTTCTGCTCTCTTTTCTTCTCCCTGCCTGGAATTGAGCTGTGCTGCGTGGTGCTGCAGTAGCCACGTTTTACCATGAGGGAAAGACCAACAGAATCAAAGAAACAGTAGTCTGACATTGCTGAGCCACAAAACCAGAGCTAGTGGCTTCTTATCTCTAGAATTCTCCTTATTTGAGGAAAATGAATGCTTGTACAGTCCATTGTGGCATAGTTTTCTGTTATTTGCAGCAGATAGCATGTCAGCAGGGGTGCAGGGTGGAGAAAATAGTGGGGAGAGTCTACCTGGCTTGTCAAAGAAGGACTTTAACGTTTGTCGAGTGTCTGTATGTCCCTGGTCGTTGCTTTATATTCATGACATTGAACCTCACAATCCACCCAAGGAGAGTTCTGTTATTACGCAGACGAGGCAACGAAGGCTGGAGCCCTGAGCGAATCACCCCATTCACCCAGCTGGCAGTGGTGGAGTGGGATGGGGCCATGCTCTCTCTGCCCCCTCTCACTGCTGCTCTGAAGGCAAGGGTGGGCCCTAGCATGGTTATTTATTTATTTTTAAAGGGGAGGGAAAGGGGGGAGAAGGGGGGGAGAAGGAGAGGAAGAGAAACATCAATGTGAGGTTGCTTTTCATGTGCCCCCTACTGGAGACCTGGCCTGCAACCCGTGCCTTGACCGGGAATTAAACTGGTGAGCCTTTGGTTCACAGGCTGGCACTTCATCCACTGAGCCACACCGGCCAGGGCAGCACTTTCTTGCTTCCCTACTCCAAGTGCCTAGTGCCTTCATGTTTTCTCGGGTTCCTCTTCTAAAAGAAAAACAAGCAGACAAGCTTATAGCCCTGGTTGCATTAAAGTGTTGGGTATTTAATTGTTCTGCCTTTCAGGCCCTCCTCCCCACTGTTGTCCAACCCTGGTAGCTGGACAGCATGTTACTAATAAATACCCTATCCTGGCCTGGACAGTCAGAACCAGCCCTGGTCCTTGGCTGGGGATGTACAACAGTCTTCTTGGCTGATCTTACTCTGAGGCCTTGAGACATGTGCCAGGCTCTGCAATGGGCTCTGTGCTAACAGACCTATCAGTTAAGCATTACGACCCCATTTTACAGGCTTGGGAACTGAGTCCTAGCCAAGGCCAAACAGGAAGGACTCAAACCCAAATCAATGGACTTGAAGCCTGAACATAAGGGTGTTTCTCACCTGACCCTTCAAACACCTTCCTCCTGCTTCCCATTCCTTCCCCCACCCGGTTCTCTAGGAGCCCAAAGATTGCTTGTTAAGAGATTTATGCCTTGAGGCTGAAAGCATTTTGATTTTCAAGAGTCTCCATTAAAATGCAAAAGCCTCTGGGAAGTATAATCCCCTAAACCTTTATCTTACATCCTAAGAGTAGAGAGAGTTTAATGGAGGAGTGAGTGGGAGGATGAGAAGGGAGAGCCTGAGGGCAGGCAGAAAAGGGCGGAGTAAGAGGTTTAATTGGCCCAGGGCCCCTTGCCCTGGGGCTTTGAGGAGCCCGAGGTTACTTCCCATCTGACTCCCAGCGGCCCTGAGGTTGAGCACTTCAGCTGCTGGGGGGGGGGGCAGTTATCCTGAGAGCACCTTCACCCCCCCCCCCCCCCCCCCCCCCCCCCCCCCCGCACAAATACAGTCTCATAAGACTTCCAGGAGTCCCAGCTTTGGAATGCTGGGTGGAAAGGCAGAAGGGCAGGCCACAAGCCCTCCTCTCTCAACCACAGGACGCCACTTCTGAGGCTCAGAGAGCCCGGGGTCCCCCCAAGGTGGGTCTGAGCCTGTGGTGTGTGCTCCGTGTGGCTGGTGGAGAGGCGGGCAGGGGGTAGGGTTCAAGTCCTGGCCCCTGGGTTGTCATGGCAACCTCTCCTTGAGCCAGTCGAGTGGTGATCTGGGTGTTTCTGAAGGCAGGCTGATAACTTCCTGGCTGACAGCGCTGGTTTAAGCTGAGCTGTGAAACCCTCTAGATCAAGGGACCGCAGCATTTCTGGCTTGACACCCGAGGCCTCCAGGGCTCAACCTCAAGAATCAATATTTTTATTTCTGTCTTGTGCGGAAGTCTCTTTGCTGACCTGCAGGAATGAAACGGCCCCTCCACATTCTGAGTCAGGGCCTGAAGGCGGGCGGCAAATGTCCCCTGGGGACAGAAGGACCATTCCGTGGGCTCCCCTTCACGGTCCCCCTCCCCCCAGGCCTGCTGCCTGATCCACCAGGACTGCTCTCTTCCCTGCGTGTTCCCCAGGGAATGGGGGGCAGCTCATCAACCCGCCAGGCATGGCAGGCGTGGCGCTTCACATGCCTCATCTGCCCTCACTACCATCAGGGTGGGCACAGACGAGGACTCGTGTCATGCGCGAGGGCACTGATGCTCTGGGAGCCTGAGTGGCTTGCCCAGGGTAGCAGGGCCAGCTGTGACAGGACCTGGGTCTGAGCCCCGTTGTCTGACTGCTCACCCACCACACTGGGGCCTGGGTCTGGGTCCCGTGAGCAGGCCGCCCGGCTGCCGGGCCGCCGGGAGTCTGGTGACACGTAGACTCGTCGCAGCCAGAGGAAATCTAAATGCAGCCCAGGACCGGGGGGCCTGCCCTTCTCTGCCAGTCTGAGCTGCACGCCCTGACTAAGAGGCACCCTTTGCAGGGTTTCATTATCTGGAATAAATATCAACGTCCCCTAAAAAGTTCAAATTTGGTTTAAAATGGCGACGCAGGGATTTCCAGTCTTTTCAGATCTGTAGCTCTCTGTTGCTTTTGGTTGTCGCCGTTTCTTTCGTGTGTGCAAACACCCCTTTTGTAAAGGGATATTTATCTGTGATAGGAAGTTCCGTTAAAACGTGTGCTTCGAAGTCTTCACTGAAACCCCTTCGGGTAACGGGGGAGGCCTAACGATGTGGCCTGAGATTAGTGGGACAGGTAACCAGGTGCGTCCCCTTGGTGAGCGCGAGCCTGGATGCACACTTCGGGTTTGTGCGCCTTTTTGTTTGCGTAGTTCGATAAGAAGTTCAGTTAAGTGTTAGAGCAGTGTGCGGGCGAGGAGAACAAGGGTGCGTGCGTCCACTGTCTCTGGTTTTTGGTGGAGCCGGTGGGCTCTCATTCCGGACCTCGGGGACAGCTCTCGGGGCCCCCACATGGGCTGCCCTGTGGCCACACCCCTGGGAACAGCCTTCTTGTGGCAGCCGCCTGGAGGTCTTGTGTGCATGCCTTTTAGCTTTCAGGGGCTCACCATGTAGGGTTTGCACAGGGTTGAGGGTGAAGCCTCGTGGCTGTGTGCACGCTCCCCTGTGGGTGGGACAGACGCTGGCCACCAAGTCCAGGGTGCTTTCATTTGCATGCAGCTCCAGCACATACTAGCTGTGTGACCTTGGGTGAGCGAGTCCCTTCATCTTTCTGAACCACAGTTACCTCATTCACAGGGTGTGAATGCTAATACGGGCCACATCACAGAACTGCTAAAGGAAGGCTCAGACAGGATAGTGTGCAATACTAGGTCCCAGGGTCTAGTACACAGTAAACACTACAACTATGTATGGGGTCGGAATGTCTGGGGGTGGGGCCTGGGCCTGCCATCTTTAACAAGCACTATAGGGGTTGCTGACATATAGCCAAGGTTAAGAATTACACTGTGATCTGGCCCCTGTCCCCATCACCGCGCCATGGAAGATCTACAGTGTTCATTCTCTTCCTCTCTCATAGACTAGAGCAGAAGTCGGAGGAGCCTGCCCTTTGGAAAGGGTGCATGGAGGCAAGAGGAAAGTCCTTCCTCCCTCCCTCCCACAGACATTCACTACCTGTGTGCGAGGCACGGTGTGGGGGAAGGACAGCTAGACGGTCAGGTGTGGCCCCTGTCCTCAGGGAGTGAACTGCTCACAAAGGAAATTGCCTGATGACATGCCCTTTGGTGAGGAAGCACTGAGGTCTTGGGTTCTGGTTCCAGCGCTGTCCCATCTGCGTCTCTCTGGGGGGACTTTTCACACCTCTAAAACAAGGGGCTCTGACTGCGCGGTTTCTGAGGGGCTCCCATCCCTGACTGTCCATGGGTCCAAAATCGTGTCCTTGAAAACTCAGCAGTAAGAAAATGAACAGACCCATTAAAGAATGGACAGAAGACCTGAACAGACACCTCACTGAAGAAGACATGCAGATGACAAATATGGAAAGATGATCCACATCCTATGTCATCAGGAAACTGCAAATTAAAACAACAAGATCCCACCACTAAACACCTATTAGAATGGCCCAAACCCAGACGCTGGCGACACCAAATGCTGGTGGGGATGTGGAGCAGAAGGACCCAAGTTTACTGCTGGTGGGAGTGCAAAGTGGTGCAGCCACTTTGGAAGACGGGGTGCTGGTTTCTTGCAAAAGGTAAACGTAGTCTTACTGTTTGGTACAGCAGTTGTGCTCCCTGGCATTTACCCAAATGAGCTAAAAACTTATGTCCACAGAAAAGCCTGCATGAGAAGGTTGATCGCAGTTTTATGCCCTAACTCAGGAGTAACCAAGATGTCTTTCAGAAGGTGGATGGATAAATAAACTGTGGCCCATCCAGATGATGGAATACTATTCAGTGCTAAAAAGAAGTGAGCTATCAAACCATGAGAAGACATGGAGGAAGCTTAAATGCACATTAACAAGTAAAAGAAGCCAATGTAAAAAGGCTACATACTGTGCAATTTCACTTCTGTAACATTCTCAGAAAGGCAAAATTATGCAGACAGGACAGAGATCCATGGTGGCCAGGGGTTAGGAGGCGGCGATGACTCTGTGGAGCCCAGTGAGTTTTTGGAGCGATGACACTGCTCTGTGCGGCAGGACGATGGCGGGTACCTGCGGTGGCACATCTGTCTGAACCCGCAGAATGCAGGACCCCAGCAGCAAACCTGATAAATCTGTGGGCTCTGGGCAGTAATGCCATGTCAGCACAGACTCGTCGGCTGTCACGAGTGAGTGCTCCACGCCAGAGGGGGCTGTGTGCATGTGCATGGGCATGTGGAAATCTCTGTAGCTTCTCCTCAAGTTTGCTGTGAGCCTAAAACTGTTTTAAACTATAAGTCTATTAAAAACACAAAACCAAAAACAAATAAAGTGCGTAACGTGTGTGGCGAAGAGCCCAGGCTTCGGAGCACCATTCTCTGGGTTGGAGCCCTGGCTCTGTCCGTTAGCCAGCCGTGATCAACAGCAAAGGGGCCAAATACCCTGTGCCTCGGTTTCCCTACCTGAGAAGTGGGGATAATAATAGTGCCTGTTTCATGGGTTTTGGTGAGGATTAAATAAATTAATAGATCCAAGGCCTTGAGTGCAGTGCTTGGCACATTGTAAGTACTCGATCAATATTAGCTACTATTAAAAAAGTGAACCTTTTGAAGAGGCGATTCCAGTTGATTGGCTGGTGCTCCCCTTTGGCCATAGCGATCCCTTGCACTCAGGACAGACCATCAGACGCCTGACGGAACGGCTTCTTTTCACTCTGTGTTGGGGTAGAAGATTTTTGCCGAGCAGAGCTTCCACGCCCATGAGTGTTCTGAGGCCCGGAGAAAATCCTTCCTGATGGGAGCTTGCCAATGGGCCCGGCAGGAAAAGCAGGGCTGTATCTGCATCTCATTTGCCTGAGTGACCTGGCACACCCTCCAGTCCCCATCCTTCCTTCACCCCCATCGCTCGTTTCTGATGTCACCCTGGGGAAGAAAGCTCTGTGCTGGGTTAAACTGAGTGGCATTCAAGGACTAGGTGATCTTATCTTTTGATCACAGCCACCAGCCTTGAGTACCATGGCCTGTGAGAGATTAGTTGAGAACCACTGATGAACTGTGACCTTTTTTGTGTACTTAAGATGCAATTAATATGTACTGGAATTCTTCCAAATAGCTCTAATGGCATAATTGTGTTAGGAATTTCTACATATACATATCAATATAAGTAGTTTGCATTGCAATTTAGGATTATTTTTAAAAGGACACATACCTTTCAGGCCCGAAGACCCTAAAATGATATGTGTTTAATGCTTTTAGATAAAGAGTTATTAACAAAAATAACAGGTACGATAGTTGACCTTGGCCAAAAAAGGCTAACTTGGCCACAGGCTGTAGAAACCAAGGAGTGAGTGCCCCTGGTAGGCAACTACAAACACTTTCCCTTCCACAGATCTATTTGGGTCACCCCACTTTCATTGCTAAGGACAACTGTGAGGTAGAGGACATCCAATAGTGTGGGTGGTTCAAGTTCGCCAAGGGCTTGCACGAAGAGTAAATCACCGCATTTGGCCCTCACCACAGCCTTGTCTGATGACTCGGAGGCTCCTAGGGGCCAGGAGTCCCACTCAAGCTTTTTCAGTCGGTAGGAGGCATAATTTGGACTCGGCTCTTTGGCTTCAAAGCCATGTTCAGTCCTTTATGTTTTAACACTTTCTCCTGTTGCGGGGTATGAACTGGTCACTGGAGTAGGTTATCACTGGTTGTGCCTCCAACAGCCCACCGCCCCCTTTCCTGTGGGCAGAGCCTTAATTTATTTAGTCCAGGTGCCCACGCTGCTTCCAAGTGACTACCCCAGTCATGATCTTGTCCACACCCTGGCCAGGAATTGGCCTTGAGATGGGCATGTGACTAAGTCTGGCCAATGAGAAGCCAGGGGAGATCTAAGGAAGAGTGTTCTCTGACCTTGACAGTTGAGTGTGGAAGAAGCTGCCTTCTTCCACGCTGCCCAGTAGAGCTCAGGCCCTAGAATAACTTCATGCAACATGATGCCATCATATTGCTGATGAGATGCCAAGGGAACTTCACTCTTTGTATCAATGACCTCGGGTACAATTGGTTTTGTTATTCGTCATTCACTTAAAGTTGCAGAACCTACCCACCTTAAGTGAGGGCTTTTTGTATTCCTCTCGGACTTGTTTTATTTTGATTGTAGTGTTATTGCTCCTGGTTGCCTTTTAAAGAGCCCCGGGCTAACGGGCCCTCCACTCTGGGCCTGTGGGCTTTGTCTCAGCTCTCGGCTCTCCATGCACAGAGGCTAGGCTGGGTCTGCAGGTTGCTGGCACTTCGCTTCAGTTCCACACTGGCCTGAGGCAGGGGAGCCTCCCTTGCAGAGAGGGTACAGCTGTCCCAGCTGACTAGGTCTGAGCTGCTGGCCCCACGGTAACATTTGTGGACTAAGGTCCCCAGTTGCTCTAGGGCAGTGGAAAGCCAAGCCCCTGACCTGGTGTTTCATGAACACTTGGAGGGGGTGAAGGACGGCGACACCCTCCTTAATGAGTTTTCCCCACGCAACCACGATTACGAAGCACTCAAGCTTGGGAAAAGCATCTCTTCTTTGAGAGGCTCAGTCCCACAGGAAAAACCTCCAAGAACCAGACACTAAGTGTATACACGGGTATTAACCCCTTAGCTCTTAGTGCCCGGGAGGGCCTCCCAAATAAGTTTAGTAAATCTGCACTGGAAGGGGAATGGGAACAGCACAGACTGATCGTGTGGCATTTCTGTTTTCAGAGTGAATCTTCCATTGCTTTGCTTTATTCTTTTGTCAATCCAGGGAAGAAGGTAAGAAAGGGATTACCAAGCAGTCCTGTGACCCCAGGAAACGCCCCTAGGAATACCTACGCAGCCGTGCCCAGGCCCTGGGTGAGGTGCCTCCTATGTGGTCTCAGTCAGCCCTCATCACGACCCTGTGCCCGTGTGGGGCTGGGCTGTGAATCTAGTCCCTGTTACTCTTGTCACAGGACATTCCTGGGCCTCGATTTCCTCAGATGGAAAATAACAGGGCTGCAATGTGGGCTCTCTAAAGTCAGTTTTAGTTCAAACTCCATGGTTCTAAATGTATTGTCTTCTGCCACTAGAAATGGAGCCGAAGCATGGAAAGGCTCTCTGTCCAGGGCCCCAGAAGCAGCTGGAGTAGGTGAGCCCTGCTCCGCGCCAGGGCTCTGGGCTCTCTCCTCGCTGCTGGAGCGACGCACGATTGGAATGGCTTCTGCTGCTAGGGAACTTCAGATCAACATGTTGCCACCCAGTTGGCTTCAGCGCTCCTGTCTATTTCGCTTCGGGCAGTCTTCTTTGCTGCCAGTGACTCGTCTCTTTTAAAAAAAAGTTCCAGCCTCTCCTCTCAGGCAAGCAGCAGCCTGAGATTCTGACCCAGGCTGGGTTCCAGAAGCCAAGGCTGGACACCTCATTGGGGGAAACCCAAACTATAACGTCCAATACCCCTCTTCCTGAGTCCGCCCTGGTGCTAAGCACAGTTCCAAGTGCTTTGCAGGCAGTCACTCTTTGTATGCTTACGTATTTAAATCTTTACAATACCCCTGTGGGTTGGGTATTATTCCATACGCTCCATTTGAATGGTGATGAAACTGAGAGAGGTGAAGCAACTTGCCCAGGGCCACACAGCTAGCATGCACCAGAGACGTGATGCAAACAGAGTCTGCCCTTTACTGCCTCGCACGATGTGTTAATCTTCTTAAAAGACCAGCTAACTAGGTGAAAACTGTATGTGATGGTGGATGACAACATGAGACCCCAACATGGAGAACAGGTCTGGGAGAGTTAGGGCGGGACAGTGGCGTCTGAGGAGATCCCTGGCCACCCTGAAACTTTGACCCGTGGCAGGAAGGAGCAAGCAAGTCCCCAGGAAGGCTTTCCAGAGGACCCCCATCCCTGTGCCAGTGAGCATGGTGGGTCTAGGACACCGAGCCGATTGGGATATGAGTTTTCGACAAGTTGACAGAAGCTGGTTCTGACGGTTCCTCTTCAGGTCTCTAACTCCCTTTCATCCTCCTTTGTACACTTGTAATTCCTCAGTCTCCAAAGAACTGGGCCAGCCTTCTTCGTGATTGAATTGCCACGGCCCTGCACATACAGATAATCAAATATTTGTTGAATGAACGTATGAGCAGAGGTCCGGCCCTGAAGTCTAAAGTATACTTTCAGCCAGAGCTTTTGGGGAGGGCCCTTAAAGGGGAGGGCACCAGAATAACAAGTTGGCATTTGAGGAAGTATTTGAAAGGAAGGGCAGGTTTTAAAAAGGAGGAAGGAGAGGATTAGGGAGGTGTATTTAAGAGATAGACCAACACTGGCAGGAGGCGAGGGGAGGGAGATGTGGGCATAAAACCTGAAAGGGAGCCTGTGAGCCCAGCCCGGCTCCCAAAGCAGCCCTTGTCTGAGGGCCTCCCTGGGCAGGGTGCACGACCCCCCTCGCAGCCTCTTCCTGAGGCCCTCCGAGTGTCTGCTTGTGCAGGGATGAGTTCTAATTGTGAGCCCTATAAACCTCCTTGCCCAATGGGAGCAGACTGCCCCCAGGTTCTGAGGGTGTGGAACTTTTCTGGGTCCTGGTGTGGGTTTCTGTGAGCTGGGTCTGGGGACTCCCCTAGCCCAGGTACTGAGCTGGGAGAGCAGAGCTTTCTGGAAGCTACTTGGAGCCAAATTCAGGCAGAGTACATAGGAAAGCAGGTTTCAAAACCTGGCCCAGATTGCCTGGAACTGGAAGAGCTTTCCTAGAAGTGAAAATCACCCCCCACTCCGCCTGCCCCACTCAGGCCCACACAACAGTCCAGTCATAGGCCCCCGTGGCTCCTTCCCACACCTCTCTCTGCCACACCACCAAAATTGTTGAGTGTAAGAGGAAATGCCACCTCCCGCAGAAAACCTAAGGGACGTTTTTTTCCCCCTTCAATAAACATTTGCTGAAATAACTTTTTATTGGGGGTTGTTTTAAAGCACACAGCATAAAAAGAGTCCTGAGAGTTAATCCCATCATAACTTTTGTCCGGCTGGATCTGTGTCATCGGTGCGGACCTCCATTTCCTCATCCATAAAACAGGCCCCCCCCTCCTGCCCTCTCTCGCGTGGGTATTCTGCACGTGCGGGCGCACTGGGGGTGGCTGGCTGTCACGTTCTGCTCCGCATCTGTTCTGGCATGTGCTTTGAGTGCCAACAGCCCAGGCTGCTTTCGACATGATTGGAGATCCGAAAGAAGCATCCTGGCCTCTGCCCGCCATTTACTCGAGTGCCCATTGGGCACCTCCCAGAAGTCCAGTATGTGGTCGACGCTGTAGGAGTTTTAAAAATGTAAGATGTTGTCCCTACAGCTCAGGTAACTTCAAGCACATCGGAATGACAATCCCTAGATGAATGAAAAGAACAGTGTGAAGCAGCACACGGCTAACGTGACATGGGCAGGAAAGTGCTGCTCCGGGTTGGAAGGGGGAGGGATGGCCGTGGGTTTGACAGGTCTGCGAAGGCCATGCAACAGCAGGACTCGGGAGGGCTAAGACGCAATGTTGCAAGGTGATGATGGATGTAGCCAACTTCATTGAACTCTTAGCATGTCACAGGTACAGATACAGTGTTTCATAAGTATCACATTTTTTATTTTTATCCTCACCCCAGGACATGCTTATTGCTTTTAGAAAGTGGGGGAGAGAGAGGGAGAGAAACATCGATGTCAGAGAGAAACATCAGTTGGTTGCCTCTCGCCCCAGCTGAGGACTGGACCTGCAACTGAGGTATATATGTCCTGATGGGGAATCGAACCTATGAACTTTTGGTTTATGGGACGATGCTCCAACCAACTGGGCCAAACTGGCCAGGGTTATAAGTAACACATTTAATTCTGACATCAACCCTGTAATGTAGGTATCATTCTTGTCCCCATTTAACACATGAATAAACTGAGGTCCAAATATTTTATTAAAGGATCTGACCAATCCAGCCCTGGCTGGCATGGCTCAGTGGATTGAGTACTGGCCTGCAAACAGAAAGGCCGCCGGTTCGATTCCCTGTCAGAGCACATGCCTGGGTTGTGGGCCTGGTCCCCTGTTGGGGGTGTAGCTAGAGACAACCAATTGACATATCTCTCACACATCAGTGTTTCTCTCCCTCCCTTCCCCTCTCTCTAAAAATAAAAGAAATAAGATCTTAAAAAATAAAAAGGACCCATGGTAATGGACAACAGAGGGGGGACTGACTGAGGGGGTGGGCAGGGGAGAGCAGTGGGGGAAATTGGGACAATTGTAATTGAACAACATGAAAGAAAGAAAGACAGGAAGAAAGAAGGAAAGAACTTGATTTTTAAAAAGTTATTTAAAAAAAAAAAGAATCTGACCAATCCAAAGTAACACCTCCTGGGAGTGACGGGGCAGGGACTGAGAAGAAGGGGAAGAAGGGAAGTCTTGAATTCCTCTAGGAGCAGCACTATGGGGGGTGCTAGGTAGAAGTATCTTAGTAACACGAGGTCTGCACTTTCAGGTTAAATTCCCTCTTTTACTAATGACTTCAGGTAACGACTGTCCTTCTTCTTCCCTAAAAGATCTCAGGGGTGGAAATCTCTGAGGAAGGAATGAGATAGGCAGCTAAGTTGGGACAAGTGTGGAATAGGGAACCTGAGACAGAAATAGCCAAGCAGTTTAGGGACGTCCAGTGAATCACAAAAGCCTATCTTTTGTACTGAAGATGCTTAACTCCTCCCTAAACAGAGGGTAAATAGCTTAAACCACCCTACCCTGGGAGATACTTAACAAAAATCCAGTAAGTGCCTTTTGTGCCAACCACACCCGAGGACACAGGACTTGCCAGGGGGATAAACTTCATTTTGGCGCACCAGCATAACGCTGATGAATATTCCTTTGAGATCCTCCCCTAAGACCTCCCCTAAACTCCAGCATTTAAAGCCCTCAAGTCGAAGGACCCAAGGTGAATGCTCTCCTTGGGACCACGCCCACACCTCTCCTGTCCCCCTCTTCCTCCCCCGCCCTCCAGGTGCATTATCTTCGCCCTTCTGTCTCCTAAGCTCCTTCTTCTGCCTCTGTAACTTGTTTCCTGAGCCTGTGCAGCCCAGCTGGCTCACTTCTTACCTCTGTAACTTTCTAAATGAGCTTTCACTGGTAATTTGAAAAAAAAAAATGACTTCAGGCCTCTTGAATATACATCCCTAAGGTTACACACATGGTAGCTTTCAGATCTGAATAAATACAATGGACTCATCTCAGATCTTGTTTCTCTGTGTTATGTCTGAGCATACTGACCACCTGTTTTGGCTTCTATGGCAGTGGGGAAGCCCGCTGCTGTGTTAAGGGCGAGGACATTTGAAGAGCCTTAAGCTTCTGTGATTCTGCGTCTACCCAGTTCCTGTCTTCTGCGGACCTTCTTTGTCCCCTCTGATTCCCCCAGCTGGTTCATTGTCAGCATCTGCTGAGACTGAGTCCTAGGCCGGCTTCTGGTCACTCGTTCATTAATTCAAAATATATTTGTTAATTACCCATTACTGGAAATTTAATATTTCCCAAAATCATCTCTGATGGAAAGGAGTTCGGGAAGCCTGTCTCCAACGCTGGCATCGACTCCAGGGAGCACCTCTGTGTGGGTGACTCTCAGAGCGACACCCCTAGCACAGACCTTTTGCCCTCTCCCCGGTGTCATCAGGACATACTTTGACCACAATATTCACTCCAGTCCTCATTTCCCCATTTTTATGAATCTCATCTGGTCTTCTGGGCCTCTTGTCCGTCACCTATGGGCAGGGATGATAACTTCTTTTTGCTTTGCCTTCTCAAATAGGGTGGCACGTGGCCCGCGGCTCACAGCACACAGTGAAACAAGGTTGCCTGACTAAATTATTTATTTATTTATTTTTAGGTTTCATTTATTATTTTTAGAGAGAGGGGGAGGGAGGGAGAAAGAGAGGGAGAGAAACATCAATGTGTGGTTGCCTCCGGTGCACCCCCTACTGTGGACCTGGCTGGCAACCCAGGCATGCGCTCTGACTGGAAATCGAACCGGCAACCCTTTGATTTGCAGGCCAGCACTCAGTCCACGGAGCTGCACCAAGTGGGGTGACTAAGTTATTTAAAGGACTAACTGAAACTTGAGGTGCGAAAAGGCGACTTGGGGCAGTTCTGTATTTAGCCTCAGCTGGTTGAGTGGCGTTTAATGGACGAGGCAAGACCAGTAAGCAGTTCAGTTCAGCAGTCCTGTATAACATTGACCTTGGGCCATTTTATTCACGTATTCCTCAGCCTTCTTTGGGTGGCAAGTGTCAGAAAACTTCAGCTATCTCAGCAGAAAGAGAGAGGGGGTGTGTCGACCCCATCACTGGGAAGCCCAAAGACCTGTTCAGCGTGGCCTCCTGGCGTGTTAGCTTCAGAGGCTCCGATGCTGATCTCATGGCTGTGTCTTTACATGTCTTGGTTCTCTCTTCTCTGCATTAATTCCATTTCCAGTCACATTCTTGTCGCCTGACAGGGAAACTGGCCACGGACAGCCACAGGCTACATTCTTACACACGTGTTTTAAAAGAAAGTTGCTCCCCTTTTCCTTAATATCCACACGTCAAGTCTTAGGGAAGACTCTGGCCCTGTTCGAATCATGTGCCCATCCCCGAACCAATCACTGCAGCTTTGGAGATCGGCCAGCTCAGGCCACACACCCATGCGTGGTTGGGGGTGATGGGGCACCAGGATTGGCACCCCTCCAGGGCCACAGGGAGAGGAGAGTAGTGATTCTCCAGAGGGGAATGCTGAGAAAAACAAACAAACAAATAAACAAGCAAGCAAGCAAACAAACAAACAAATGGAAAGGAATGCCGGGGAGATAACAGACATCCACTACACCACGCCCCCTGCCCGCCGCAACCCCACCTGGCCCAGCATCTTGACTAGAGAATTTGCTGTCTCCTCACCTTTCAAAGACTTACTGTGTTAGGAGAGTAGAGATGCTTGGCTTTTCCCAGAGGTGATGCATTTCTGTGAGCACTGATTTATTATTAAACCTTTAGACAAGTTGCCTGTTGTTTTATAAAATTCCCATTGGTGATTATTGGAAGAGAAGCTGTCCCATTCTTCTCAAATATTTCAGTCTGTCTGGAAAAAGTCCAACCATTATTAATATAATGAGAATGGTTTGCGTGACACTGATGTAACTAACTGGGCAGCTGAGGAGAGTGGACTGGAATGCGCATGCGTGAAGAACGACTCCTTCACTGCACTGGTCAGTGGGGGCGGTAGAGGCCACTGAGTGAGCATGTGTACTGTGTGGCCATCGAATTCAAAATGGCTGAGTGAGTAGAGCAATGAACTGCATCAAATTTTATGTTCAGCTTGAACATTCTTCCACGGAAACTATTCAGATGATTCAGAAGGCTGCAGCTGTGGGCAACTGCTGACTGGCAGCTTCCTCAAGACAATGTGGCTGCTCATGCATCACGTCTCACGCAGTTTGTTGTGAAACATCACATCACCTCGTATGGTCTGTCCAGAAGGTATCCAGCCATGTACTATGAAAAACAGAGATATTTATTGAAGAAGATACAAGAGACAAGGAACATTGTACACAGGACAGTGACACCTCAGTGCCCTTCAAAGTAGGCACCTTGGGCCCTCACACAGTTCTCCCAATTGCCATCAGCTGCCGTATCATATTCTCCTGAATCTCATTGATGGTCTGAGCTCTCTTCCCTTTTAAAGGTGATTTTAGTTTTGGGAAAAGCCAGAAGTCACAGGGTGCCAAATTTGGGTTGTAGAGGGGCTGAGTCACGTGGGTGATTTGACGTTCTGCAAAAAAACTGCATATATATAAAACTTTAGCCCTGGCTGAACAGCTCAGTTAGTTGAGCATCTTTCTGACATTCCAAGGTTGAGAGATCAGTCCCCAGTCAGGGCACGCACGTGAATCAACCAATGAATGCATAGATAAGTGGAACAACAAATTGATGTCTCTCTCACCCCTTCTTCCTTTCACTCTAAATCAATCAATCAATCAATCAGTAAAAATTTAAAAAATATGTATATTGTGAGAATTCAGTGGTAATGCCTGCCAGAATTCAGAGCCGATTTAAAAAATAAGTAAGTAAATAAATACCTTTAAACCAGAACCCTATTCCTAACTTAAATTACTGCCATACAACCTCCCTTCCCCTGCTGCCTGACTTTGAACTTTTTCAAGAGGCTCATTTCTCCTGGTCTCTCCTGGCTGGTGTTTGACTGAGCAAGGGAAGAGCAGGATGAAGAAACCATTACAAACATGTCTGTGTAATTGGCAGAAAATATAACAGCTGGTCTCAACTTTTTGTTTGATTTGATACTATCCTGCCCTTTACCTAAGAATTCTCTATGATATTTTTTTTATGAGAAAATCAAATGGTTTTGAAAAACCTGTGACAACTCCATGGATTACCAGGGACACCTGAAAGACGGATGTTGAGACTGGCTTTGTCTGGGCCAGAAGCTGCAAAATCAAATGCCCCTAGGGGCGAGGCAGGCCCTGCTAATAACCTGGCAGGCTGGGTAGAGACTGTGTCCAACTGCGGGTTGATTCCCATCGCAAGGGTGCAGCTGCTAGTAGGCTGTAGCCCCGTGTTGCCACTAGGTAGTGCCTGCTGTGGCAGAGGTGAACTACAGTAACTTTCACTAATATGTGGTTTCCTCCTCCTGCATGGTATACCAGAGAACTGAGGTCTTCTACCTCTGTGACAATGAGCATGGCCATGTGACTTGCTTTGGCCAATGAAATGTAAGCTAAAGTGACAAATGTCACTCCAGGAGGAAATATGTGACTGCTGGCACCTGGCCCCGTCTCTTCTTCTCCCTCTGCCTCCCCCCCCACCATCGTGACCGTGGTTGCAGTTGCTGGTATGGAGGTTCCATACTGAGTCATCACCTGCAGGGCAGCTGTCCTGCACAATCCTCTTGATTCACAGCTGTCTCGTGTGGGTGAGAAATAAAACTTGCTCTTGGTAAGCCACTGAGTTTTGAGGATATTTGCAACTTTAGCCTAACCTATCCTGTTTTAACTATGGCATGTTGCCTAAGTGATTGTTTTCAAGAGAAGTTAGAAATTTAGATTTTTGTGTAAAATCTTTGATAGGTAAAAAAATAAAAAAAAAGAACTCAAGGTTGAACCAACAAAGCCAAATTCAGCCTGCCAACTACCAGCCTGCAGTCTGGAGTCTGCACAGGTTGAGCAGCGGATGGGTCAGTAAGTGACTGATGTTTCTACATGCGGTGATCCTGTTTAAACTCCGACAGTTTTTAGTGTGTGACACATGTCAGCTCTCAGGTACTCCTGGTCTTGCTGTTCATTATTATTCAGGTGGATTTCCTCACTCAGTGGGAGGTGGGGACAGGCGAGGAATCGTGTCTTAAACTTTGTGTACCTCACAGGCAATAATAGCATTTCAATAAATTAGTATAAAGACTAGTCGATCACTCAGAATTACCGTTTCCTCCTTTGATAGTGGAGGAACACCTTGGGGGGATTAATTATTTTGCCTTGCCATTGCATATTCTCTTGTTCACAAAGAGCTTGGGAATTCATCAATGTCTATTAACCTTTGAAACATCATTGTCTAAATAAGTCAGAGATGCAAAATCCACTGTATTCACCAGGGCTTGTCTGTTGCAAGTAAAGGAAACCTAGATTCGAACTGCCTTAGGTAAGATATAATTTACTGATTCCCATAACTAAAAACTCCAGCGGTAGAGAGAGTATTAGGTATGGGGGGATTCAGAAACGCAGACAAAGCTATGTGTACTTGATCTGTCTTTCCCTCCAGTGCTTGGCTCCAGATTCTCCTTTGCATTAGCTTCACTCTTAGTAGACTCCCTCCATGTGGTAGCTTCTGGCAATTTCAGGTCTAGTTTCTGGCAGCTTCTCTTCCTGGCAGAACCACAAAATTCCCACTTTCATCGGACTAACTTGGGATACTTGGCAACCTATGACCAGCCAACCGTATGAATCAGTACTTTTCCAGTTGCAAGTGATAGGAAACCTAAATTCGAACTGCCTTAGGCCAGGTCACTTGTCCGTCTCTAAAACCAGCAGTAGATGAGCGCCATCTCACAAAGCAGGCCGATGTCTACACAGATGGGCCCACTGATGGCCTCTTCCTCTAGCCACTTCCAGAACCAATGACTTTGTAGAGGGGCCTGGAGGGGGCAATGAGGTAGAAGGGAGGTCTTAAAGCTGTGTTTGCATAGCATTCTACATAAAGTTGAGAAAAATTCCTCTTCAAATAATGGAGGAGGCCTGATGGCTATTACAGGGAAACGGAGGGGACTAGCGATCCCCCAGTTACCCCTTGGTGCCACCCTGTAGCATATTTAATTTGTCAGGGAAGCAAAGGCCTAGGAGGACTACCAGTGGCCCAGTCACATGCAAAGCAAGCCCTGGAAAGGACTAGCTCTAACCACACACACCAATCATTAGCCCCCCCACAGAGATCAGTTGAGTTTTTCCAAAGGCCCAGACAGAGCTGCATAAAGTAAAGCCCCTGGTCAGTGTTTTCCTCCATGTAAATGTCCAGGCCTTAGTCCCAGGGGGGGCAGCTATGTAAGACAGTTTCACAGTACCCAGCGTTGATCTTCATGCGGCAGTAAAGGTGCGTTAGCTCTCTGATGCTGAGACTCATGCTCTTCCACAGAATGATCAAATTACTACTCATTTTGCGTTGCAGATTCATTCGGGACCTTACTTTCTTTTCACGTACTCACTTCAATGTTTTCAGGACCGTGCAGGTTAAAACGGTCAGGATGTGATCTGCCTTTCTCTGCATAAGCCCAGTGCTCTTCTCCAGACAGACTGCACTGCCCGGGGGCGGGGGGAGATAGGAGAATACAACCTCACTGTACTCTCGCTGCAGAGCAGGCTCATCTGGCTTTGCTTATCGGCTCCCATCTGTCTCAGGTCTTGTTGTTGCTTTCACTCTGAGCATCTGCACTCCAAGAAGGCATGAACTTTTTCTTTCACTTCCTTTCTTCTTTGGGTGATGACCTGACATCACTCTGAGAAGGAGGCTGCCAGTTGCTGAATATAAACACTGTCACTGCTTTCTGGCTTAGGTAGAACGGTAGAGGGTTGGCTGAGCCCCTAGGGAGTCTGGAAGCAGGAGATGCCAACCAGAGTGAGGGTCTCAGGTGCCACGTGTGCTTGAGGACTCTGGCCTTCATATGCTGGAGGGCACCACCATGGAACACACATTTCCTCTGGAGTCCCCTTAACATCTACCACTCTGGGAGGATGGCCGGTGTGAGTAGAGTTGGCAATGGAAGTTGTCATGAGGAAGAAGGCTATTTGGGGTGGGCGGAGGGCCGGCTCTGCTCCCTCCTTGAGAGGAAGGGAGAAGCTTGAAGGAGTGGAAAGAAAAGCCCAGGGGTCAAACAGCCACCAGGAAAGAGAAACCAGTGGGCTCAGGCTGCAGCCCCAGAGGAGGGTAGGCCTCTTTCAGCGAATCACCTCCGGGCTTAAGGGCACCTATGGTTGCCAGATGGGCTAGTGGGTGGGGACAGAGGCACCCATGTGCCTTAATCTTTTGCCCACCCTAGTCCATGGGAGCATAAAACCGGCTTGCGAGATCATTTCCTCACTGACTCAGTCGTGAAGTGTCCAAGAATGAAAATGTGCTGAAATCCTCTCTCTCTATCTGCAAAAAAGAGCTAAGAACTGAGGAAGATGGTTCAACACAGGCTACGTTACGCTTCAAGGAGCTTTCGACCTGTCCCGCCGCCGCCGCCGCCGCCTGCTCATTTCTCTCTCTCTGTTTCCGAGCCGCGGCTTCTCTCTCGGGGTGGCCGCCGGGCGGCTGTGCGCGGGGGATGCTCTTACATAACCGCTCGCTGCGTCCTGCTCTCTCGCGCGCTCCTGAGCCGCGGGGTGGGAGAGCCGGGGATCGCGATGGGGCCCCGGCTGGTGCCGCGGGGCCCGGACCGCCTCTCCGGGGAGAGGAGTTCGAGAAGCCGCAGGAAGAGGGCGCGAAAGGCGGAGGGGGAGGTGAAGGTCAGTGGGTGTGAAGCGCCAGATCCACACCCCCCTCCTCCCCTGTCCCCTCCTTCCCTTCCTCTCCGTCCCCCTCTGACGTCTGGAGCTGCTGGCAGCTCGGGCTGGTTCCGCATTCCCGACCCCTCCCCGCCGCCCAGGGGCCGCTATATAGCCGGGGCTGATGCAACTCGTCCCGCCGCCCGCCACAGCCTGCGGGAGGGACGCTCGGCGGCCGCGACGGGGGGCGCTGGCGGGGGCGGACGCTGCAGCGGCGGCGGGGCTGGCGCCGCGGCGGCTCCCGGGCCGGGACGGGCCTGGGCACCGGGCGGAGCTCGGCGGCCGGGCAGCAGCGGCGCTGAGTGGGCACGGTGCCTGCAGCCGGGCCCCGGCCCCCGGGGCGCCGCCTCCGCCTGCGGCTTTTGCACGGTGGGTGCGTGCGCGCGTTGGGGGCGCCCGGGCCGGGCGGGGTGGGGCGCGCGGGCCGCGGGCCGCGGGCACCTGGGACGACCGCCCCCGCGCGGGCGGAGCGCGCTGAGCCCCAGAACCTGCCGTCCTGCGGGGAGGCTCACGCAGTCCCGGGGCCCCGAGCTGCCCCGGCGGGGGGCGCTGCAGCCCGGGCTGTTCCCGCGAAACGCCTGGGAGTCGGTGGCTTCTCTTTGGTTCCCGCCCTGGGACAGGAGGCTCCGTCCATAACCGGGGCAACCGGGGCACTCCCTCCGTCTTCCTCCCGCGCTCTCTTCCCCCGTGCATTTGGAGAGGTGCTCTCCCAGAGCGGCGGGGAAGGCGGGTGAGTGGGAAGAAAACTGCCCGGAGAAGACAGACCTTGGGGGCGCAGATGGAGGGTGAAAGGCCAGGGAGGTGCAGGGTGCTGGTGGTGGAGAGATGACAGCGACCTGCTAGCAAGTCCTGCCACCTCCACCCCTCGCAGGGAGGAAGCGAGGCTCCCTGAGGACCTGGGAGAGGGCTTCTCTCAGTGCCATTGCCCTGGGGTTCTGGGCTGGGAGGGGTCCTAGGGGTGGCTCGGGTCCCCTTTGCGTTCTCCCAGCTCCCAAGTCAGGTTACATAAGGAGGCATGCCGGCTCTTCTAGGTAACCAGCCCCTCCTCTCCTGACATGCCTAGTTTAGGACGCTGTCTTATGCCCCTCCCCTCAAAGGAGGCCGAGGGATTGGGCCTTATGGACTGGACCCCAGACCCTGGGAGGGCCCGGAGATAGGGAGGCCTTGGCTCTTCTGTAGGGATGGATGGGCCATGCGCGCGACTGAAAACGGAGAGGTTGGTGGAAGGGAAATTAACTGACCCTTTGGGTCAGCTCCACTTAAAAGGTTGACTGACCCTGGCTCAGTGTGCGGCCCTCCCTGCTGGCTACCAGGACATCAGGTTGTGTCCTGACCACATATACGCAGGGCAGATGAGCCCAGCCTGTCTCTCAAAAAAGGGTTTGCAGACTGTGGGCATGTATAGCCAGGTTTAAATCTTGGTGGCTCTCCTCCAGGTCTTAGTTTGAGGAGCACCAGAAATTGAAGCTTTAAACCATGATTGCGTGCCTGCTTGTCCTTTAAGGCCTTAGCTGTGAATTGTGTTCACATATCAGCTCCCCTCATCCCCACCTGCACCCACACCCCCAACCTTCCTTCCCTGAAGGTTTTTTAAAACACCTCCCATTTGCTTTCATCTTTCCAGCAAATCCGCCTTCAGCTTTGATGGCTGCCTGATCTTCCTTTGCAGATTTCTAGGGGAGAGTTTAACCAGGTATCAGGTGTGTGAGCATGGCTCTGATTAACCCGAGGACCAGGAAAGAAAAGCAAGGTCTATTCTCTTGCCTCTGGCTGGTTAAGGTTTTACCTGGGTTAAAACAGGGAGGATGGATTTCTCAAAGGCTCTTCTGTTTCCCTTCGACTTTGGCTTTGGTTCAGAGCTGCAGGCAGCTCCAGAGTCTTCCTGAAGAGCTGGGTGCTGTGAGGTTTGAAAGGCTCCTGGAAGATAGGGGCGTGGAGGCCCCTGACTTTTCTCCCAGGTTGTTTGCAGCCACCTCCAAGGAGATGTGCTGATAAGTGGTAACGGCGTCCCCCAGGGAAGGATTTGGACCAGGATCTCCTCGCTCACTCACTGCCTAGCTTTTGCAGCCAGCCGAGTCTGTCTCCCCCACCTGTTTGCAGGCTGTGTGGGCAGCCTTTCCAACCCTTGGCAGGACGAGAAGGGCTCCGCTCTCCAGGCCTTCTTTGTCGTGGGGCTGCTGGTGTTGCAATGGGCTGTCTCTCACCAGTGTCTCTGTTTTCCAGCTCCACTCTGGAGGAGAGGGGCCAGTGCAGCCTCTAGGTTGGCCTGCTCTGTACTCATTCAGCTCCAGCTCAGCTTGAGCAATCGGAGCCAGGGCTGAGGGCAAGCTACATGCTTTTCTGCCGCAGGATGCAGTTTGCTTTTTTCCATGCGAATGAATTATATTTTGAAACTGAAATGGGAGGAAGAGAAAAATAGAGTGAAAGTGTATGAATATGTGTGTGTGCATACCTATATAGGCAGGGGGAGAGCAGCAGGCACATTATTTTTCCATTTTCCTTTAATTAAGGCTCTGTGGAGGTGTGTTTGAAAACAGAGGGTCTCCTATGCCTTTGAGGAGGGTGAGAACACTGTTTTGGCTGCGTCCCGGGCCATATGCAGCGTATGGTGGCCAATGAAACTGTGCCTGGCTCGTTCTGTTGCTTGTCTTGGCAGTCGGTTCCGTGGCTTGTGTTACCCGCTCTGGAACTTACGGGCTGCCAAGCTCCGTGTGCCTGTGTGTATGTGTGTGTGTTCACTCTTGTGCGTGTGTGTGGTTTGGCCTCTCGAAGCTCAGCAGAGACAAATGCCTCAGCGACCCAGGGTTGGAATTTCAGCCTGTGTTTCTTTACACT
Organism: Tonatia bakeri; assembly: GCA_004024845.1. Classification (NCBI taxonomy): domain Eukaryota; kingdom Metazoa; phylum Chordata; class Mammalia; order Chiroptera; family Phyllostomidae; genus Tonatia; species Tonatia bakeri. The sequence goes on along the minus strand of PVIA01002449.1, from coordinate 174,289 downwards.
CATTGCTGGCTGTGGGAGGCCCGGCCAGAGCCCACCATTCTGGGGATTTTTTTTTCTGGTCTTTTTTTTTTCCTTTTTTTCGCTGCAGCCCATGGGACTCCAGTTGTGGAGCTTCGTTTCCAAAGCTTTATCTGGCCAATGGCATTTTTTCAAAAGGGCCAAAGGATTGATCACACACTCGGTGTGTGTGTCTGTGGAATGTTTTCTGCTATGAACTCCTGACACCAAGGACCAGAGACGGAGTGAAGAGGGAAGAAAGCATAGAGGCTTGTCAGTGGCAGTGCCTTGCCAGCTTCATCTTGCTGCTGGGGACAAGGATTCCTGGCAGAAGTAGCTTACTGTGTATTTACTGAGCACCTACATCAGGCAGGGGAGACAGCGCTCGCAGCCTGGGCCTTGTCGGAAGCAATTCTCTGGTCTCCTGGGAAGAACCTTTCCTGGGGAGAGGTTCCAGTTTCTTCTGCCCAGGGATCGTGGATACCCGTGTGCCCTGGTGGTGGCTTCTCCTGACCACCGCTGCCCCCCTTTCTCATCTTAGCAAGATCTGAGGAGTGGCCCCCTCTAAGCAGGGCAAGGACAGAGTAGGCTGAAGGACACAGAAGGTGCTGGCCCTCTGCTTCCGGAGGCAGGGGTGGAAACCCAGCCAGCTGGTGGTGCCCGTGATCTAGGCAGCTGTGTTCTGGAATGCAGGGTGGAGGAGGCCTTAGGGAAACTGGGGCAAAGGGCAAGTGCTAGGCCTCATTTCTGCACCTTTGTGTGCAGCCCTGACCTGGCCCTTTGTTTCTATTCTGCAGTTACTGCCTGGATGCAGGATGCCCCTTGGGGTTAAGAGCTGGAAAGTAGGAGAGCAGAGAATCCTGGAGGGGGGGGGGAATCCTCTTTGTGGCTGTAGGAGGAGAGACCAGTGGTGAGTGGGAATGGCACAGAAGCGACCTTGAGGGCCCCTGCAGCAGAGGTATCCTCCAGGGAGGGTGCCTTCGGGGTCGCACTGACTTCATACTCCCTGCGGGCAGGCGCTGTTCCAGGTACTTTCCAAGTTGTCACTAGTTTAATCCTCTCTGCAGATTTACAGGGCAAATAACATTGTTATTCCCACTTTACACCTGAGGAAAGTGAGGCACAGAGAGGTTAGGGAACTTGCCCAAGGTCACACAGCTAGTAAGGAGGAGAGCTAGTTTTCCCATTCAGATGACATGGCTCCAAAGCTCCCACCCATAACCTGCCTCGCTCTCCTGCCTGTGGGCCAGGACAGCCGTCGGAGAGAGTTTTTGCTGCTTGTCCTGTTTTCAATCTGGGCGCTTCTCCACCCTGTTGCTCCTTGCTTTCCGACCCTGGTTGTCTTTTTGCAGCTGGTTGACCTGCGTAATTTCAGATTCCAGGAGAGAGATCATCCCAGATAATTCCTTATCTCCAAGAACAAGTTTGCTGTTTAATTCTCCTTGATTCTCAATAGTTAGCACTGTGTTCTGTGATCACTGGCCTGGCACCTTTCTGCACTGTGCCCCGCCCCCCTCCCCGCCCACATTTTCCTCTTGGGAATCTTCCCAGGCTCCAGCTCTCAAGACCTCCCACCTGCTCTGGGTGATTCCCAGGTGCCGGCTGCCTGCTCTGGGCTTCCAACTCCACCAGTGCCCCTGGGGCCCAACCCCCTTGCTCCTTGACCTGTCCTCACTCACCTCCACTATTGGGAACCTTGCAGCTTAGGCTGCCTGCGCTCACTTGCACACCCCTTCCTGGCTCCGGATGCCAGCCTGGGCCAGCTGTCTGCCCGGAGGGGAGCTAACCTTCTCAAAGAGGCCCAGGAATTTTAGAGCCTCCCTTCAACTTTTGTTTCTATGGACAGAGAGTTTGTAATGCAAATCCTCACTTTCTCCTAACCTGTCCTTTTTTTTTTTTTAAATCTATCTTTGCCATTCTAGATGAAGATGCCAATGACTGGGCACTTTCTAATAAAAATAGCCCTTTACAAGTCTGACCCATCAAAGCAAGACTGTTACTTACTTGTGGACACTCCCTTAAAAAATTATGATATCTCACAGATTTACATACAGTAATCCAGAGACAAAAATAAGAGGGAAAAACTTAAGTTACTTCCACCTTTTTTTAAAATTTCATCTAAAATGGTGTTTTATGTTAATATCTCCCAATAGGGTCCATTTTCTGGACCTGAAATGTTTTCTGGCTTTTCTTCTGCTTGTACAAGGTGGCACCCCAGCTGCACGCCCGTGAGGTCCTGAGTAAGTCGGAACAGGGAGGTACTGATACTGGATCTCCAGGCTCTTTCCCCGTGGCTCCATCTGCTCCCTGTTTCTCTGGAGCTGGCTGTCAGGGACCTGCATCGGATTACTCACAATCTTGGGTTCAACCACCGTTTAGGGTCCATCATGACCTCCTGAACCGTCTCCGTCTTACTCATGCCTTGCTCCTCAGTCCCCTCTGGCTCTGTGCATCCCCAGTGTTTCTTCCTTGGCTAGTTTCCAGGTTGTTCCTGGTCAGTATCCCAAATTGCCAAAGACTTTTTGGATTCCAGGCCTGTCTTTGAGGCACAAGCTCCATTCGCCGGTTTTGGTCTCGTGCCCGCGTATGGCGCTCGCTCTTTATTTATGCACCCTAGTTACTAATGGAGACACGAGGGTGTTTACCTTTCTTTCAGACCTCCTGGGCCCTGCAGGGAAAAAAACCCCTCTGGGTTCTTCCCCTAAAGCTTTTAGTGCCTAGTTCTTCTTTTCCTCCTAAATTGTTTCCGTATGGAACAACCAGTTTGGGAGATGATTTCACCTCTTGTCATCTTTCCTGTCTTCCTTGAAGTGGGTAAATTCCTCCTGGCTGTTATTGGTTCCCGGCCACTACCCCCCTACCCCTCCTCTTTTTATAGATCTCTAAATCGCATCAGATTGTCTTATTTTTCATATCACCAAAGTTGCCCTTCAGCCTTGGATTGTCAGCCAGCTCTTTCCAGTTAATGAGGATCCAGTTAGGAAAGTCAGCCGCTCCGCCTCCTCCCTCTTTCCCCATCTCACCCCCAGAGCCGGTTAGGATGACTTCTCACTCGTGAACGTCAGCTGTTGTGGTTGTCTCCTAGGAATGGCATGTGTTAAGGACTTTGTGGTTTGTATCCGAGCAGTGAGGGGCGCCCTTGTGGGGGAAGGAAAGAGAGGGGGATTTTTTGCTTCTGCAGAGGAAAGCCTGGAGCCTGATCCCCTGAGTGAGGTCGTTGTTGGGTTGGGTTCACAGGGAATCCGGAATGGCAAGAATTTATGGGACTGCTGCTCCCACGGGCTGGTTACCCCTCTTGGAGGGGTGGGTTCCACAGTAGCGGGTATTTTGGGATCATTTGTTAGTGTCTCATTTATACCATCTGGATGAAAATAAACAGAAGCTGCAAGCAGAGCCTATCATTCCCGGAACAGAGTGGGGTCTGGCTTCCATCTCTCAGAGATGGCTTAGGCGGGGAAACACACAGAAGTATTTTCCTTGGGGTCTGCTCTGGGAAGGTACAACCTGGAGGCAGAAAACGAGCATCTGAACTGCCAGAGGGGAATCCTTACCCCACTCACTGAATTTTGCTCTGTCATGAATTTGTTATTATTTGTTTGTTCATTCATTTATTTGTAATTCAGTAAGTATTTATTGATTACCATTTTTATGCCAGAAATTATGCTGGGCACGGGGGTCACATGGGACAATAAGCAGCTACCCCCTGGAATCACCCCTCCACATGCTAAGGGGCACGTGGTACACTTTTCACATGGGAATGGGTCCTTCCAGTTCAGGGAGGTTCTGGGGCTCCTGACCAGGAGGGGATGTTAGCCTGTATTTTCACTTTGCTCCATGCCTGGGGTTTGTGTTCGGCTGAAGCACCAGGCACAGAGCATTTTCCAGCCTCCTGTCTCCTGTCCATTTTGACTTGCTCAGTGAAGCGTCCTTTTTGGGGTCATTGACTTCTTGTATGATCAGTTCGGGTCTAGACGAGGGGATTTTGTAGGGTTTTCTCCTCTTTTGAGAAGGAAATGTGAGTTTCCTTTGTCAGTTTGACTCAGGTGGCCTAAAGTCACCCTCCTGTGCCTGTCGAGTGTCCCTAGGGCTGGACCTAGGCATCCTTTTGCCAAACAGGAAGGGGTCCTTACGCTGGCCCGTTTCTTGTTTTCCCCAGGGAGACCTGCCGCTCATCGCCATGCCCTGGAGCAGCCTCCTGGTGTGGCTGAGGTTTAGGGTGGGTCACAGTGCACTGACCCACCACACCTGAGATGTCTCAGAGGCCATTTCTATGGCTGGGCTCCCACCCATGCTGCCATGGGGTTGTTCAGGGAGCTTCCTAAACATGGGTCTTAGTGGGAGGTGAAGTGAAGGTCCTCTGTGGAAGACAGCCGTCCTGCACTGTGGGCTGGTGTCTGAAAGTCTCCTGTTAAGGCTACTCCTTCCGCATTAACATCTCTCAGAACCCAGGAGGGGAAACAAACTAGGGCAGGATGAGAAAGCTCTGGTTCTAAAATCCAGGGACCAGGAATCCAGCTCTGGCTCTTTCCTGCTCTGACTGTGTGACCTTGGACAAGTCATTCAGCCTCTGTGAGCTTCAGTTTCCTCACGTGCAAAATGAGGATGTGGTGCAGATAAGCACAGGGCCTCCTGCTGCTCTGAGACTGTAACATGACTGAGTGAGTCTCAGATCCTTTTCTGAGATGGCCCAGGGGCTCTGGGTGCTAAGGAGGGTATTGTAGGTGGTCACAGTATTGTAGGTGGTCAACCAGCAGATGGCTGGCTGGTTGGGCGGATGGGTAGGAGCCCTGGAAGGGACCAGATAAGTCTGGCTTTATTGGAAGACAAGCTTTCTGCACTGTCATCCGTGCCTTGAAGTGACCATTTCTTACCCCTGAGCTCCTCCCAGTAAGGAGAGGGAAGGAATTAGAGTTCTCCTGGAGTTGACCTAATTTATGTCTTTCATGCCTGGGTCTTTCTTCCCTTGCAAACCTTCTGGGCCTGGGACATCAGAATATGCATTTGCTTAGAGAAAGAGGGGACCCGGGAGGACTGGTCTCGTAGTGGTCTTCCCTGGAAAAGCGCATGCTAGTTAATTCCACCTCCTTGGCCTCCGTCTCTTCAATCACAGATACCAGAGGTTCACGCTCATACACACACTCCTCTTTAACTTCGATTTGCTTCATTTCATATGCAGGGTGTCTTAACAAGTAGGCAGAATGGGATGTGTGATTCGAGGGGCGGCACTGTGCCAGACCAAAAATAGCTCCCTCTTAAACAGGTGCAAAGGTGCTTGAGATTCCATCGTTATAATCCATTCTCTTGGGAGGCAGTACATCTCAATTTAAATCCCAGCTCTTCCAGTTTTAACTGTGCACAGTCTTTGACAAGTTATCTTTCCAAGCCTCAGCTTCTTCCTCTGTGTCATGGGCACTGACCCAGTCTTATGGGGCTAATGGGAGTATTATGCAATGCCAAGTGCATAGCAAATGCTGAATTGATGAGCTGATGGTTGGATTAAGCCTTACCTGCAGTGCAAGGATAACCTTGATGTGAAGTAATGGATTAAGTTTCCCTCTATAACAAAATGGACTGAAGGGCAGAAGGAACCACTGGGTTGGGAAGGGGTCCTGGGGGACATTAGTGAAAGAAGGAAGGAGGTCCTGGCAAGACATGGGGCTTAAGCCCTTGTGGCACCTCCTGTGGCTGACAGCGAGTGTTCTGCTCTCCTCCTGCCTCCTCCAGGCTGCACTGCCGCTCCTCCTGCTATGATGCCTGGGCAGATCCCAGACCCTTCCGTGACTGCGGGCTCCCTGCCCGGCCTCGGCCCCCTGACCGGACTCCCCAGCTCGGCCCTGACTGCGGAGGAGCTGAAATACGCCAACATCCGCAGCATCGGGCCCATGATCGCCCCCTTGCACTTCCTGGAGGTGAAACTGGGCAAGAGGCCTCAACCCGTGAAGAGTGAGGTGAGTGAGCCTTGTTTTCCCAGGCAGAATCCCAGGGGAGGATGCCTGGGTTAGAGCCCCGGGTCTGGCCCTGCACCTGCCTGCCTGCCGGGTCACTAGGGTGACCTAGTGTTGCTGTTCAGCATGGGCTCTGAGGACCAGGAGTGTCCACATCTCCCCGTGCCTCATTAAAAATGCAGAATCCCAGGCTCTACCCTAGACCTTCTGAAACAGAATCTGCATCTTAGTAGGTTCCCCTGGGGAATTCAGGGACACTTTAAAGTTTGAGAAGTCCTGGGCCAGGGCAGGATGCTGAACGTGTCTCTGGTTCTTTGAGGGACAAGGGAAGAGTGTTTAATAACAATAACGTGTAACAACATAAGGACAGTCTCTCTGGTGCATTGGGAAAATGGCGAGAGATAATGGAACTGTGCACACGCTTTGAAAAACATATAAGAGAATACCAATATTGGGTTATCTTTAAAAATAATCGTTAGTCCTGTCCTGGTTCTAACAGCCTTGGCCCCTGGCTACAACTGGACGTGGGAACTGGGAGGAAGGATGGTGTGGCCTTCTTCCCAAGGAGCTGCCAGAGCTGGGCACCGCCTCAGCCACATGCAATGGTCCGCTGTAGATGCTCGCAGGGGACCCACACATGGAGCCCTCCTGCTGCGGGTCCCTGGCAGCTGCAGCTCTCTCGAGCCTCACTCGCGGCAGAGCAGCTTTTCCCTGGGGACTAGTGAGAAGCAGAAGTGCCCAGAGCAGTGAGGGTGCACGTAAGTGCTGGGAATGCCCCCTGCCACTTCCCCAGGGCTGGCGATTCATCCAAAGGCCTGAGGTCTCCAGCAGGGCCATTTCTTCAGGATAGCTGCCCACCTGGAAGGGAGAAAGAGCCAGTGGTGGGAGGTGGACAGGTGGCTGGGGGCAGAGATGGGGAATGGGACATGGGAAGCAGCTGAGTATCAGGCTCGGGTGAGAAGGAGCATCCACAGGCAAAGGTGCTGCTGGAAGGGGGCTCATGCTTTAGGATGGAGCTCGGAGGCTAGACATTCCGAAGAGAGGGGCTCCTGAGTGGAGCAGGTGTCTGGGTCCCGGCAGCAGAGAGCTGGGCACAGGACGCAGCTACTGCCCGGCGCCCCTCTCCCCCGAGTACCACAAACGCTGCAAAGAAGGGCCGCTGGGGGCTTGGCCAGGGGTGGCAAACTGGCCACTTGCATCCTGGATCTGGCTCTCAGATGTGTTTTGCTTGGCTTGCATGATGTTTTAAAAGAAACTTGACCCAACACTTCACTTAAAAAGCTGGATTTTAATCTTCGATTAAAAAGTCGGAAGACCTGGTTACACTGTGCCCTGTCCTGGCATGGTGTTAGCTACAGGGAGGCAGAGACACCCTCCACTGCTTTCCTCTTTCCAGTTTTCCACAGGCCCCCACGCCTCTCTATTACTTGATTTTTTTTACACGGTTGGTTTTGCTTCTGTTACCACCAGCTGCCTTCATTTACCTTAACTGCTTGGCCCCTGCTGTAGTTACGTATGCTTCAGTCACTCGGGTTCAATGCATCGTAGATGCCCACTAAAGACTGTGGATTTCAAGATGAGAGTTGATGGTAATTATGTTCTTGTGAATTGACTTTGTAGATCAATGTGCTGTCAATAGCACTTCCTGGCTTACTTAGAATTCTGTTTTCCTTTTGGAGGGCCCTTGCCTTGGGTCCTCTGCTGTTCACCTTCCCAGGCCCATAACTTGAAAGTACCCGTTTCTGGGTCGTTCCGCAGTCTAATCGCCATTTAAAATCAGTACCTGAGCAGTGTCCCTGGGCTGCTGAGGCTGCAGCATTGATGAAAAGCCTTAGACAGGGGCTGGGCCACCAAAGGTTTGCCTGTGAGGTGCAATTGTCACCTCTTCCCTCTGCAAAAGGTGCTGGAGGAGCCTTCTTTGGGGGGGAGTGGGGGGAAGGTTTTTATTTGGGTTGGGTATTTTTACATTTCACAGCCTCCCCCGGCTTGGTGGCATATGCCCCGTACCTGACAGTGACGCGCCGTCTTCACAGGCGCCCACAGACATACCATCCAGGCCGTGAGAATAACCAGCTGGTGTCAGGGCCGGTTTGCAAGTCCTCTCCCTCCTGTCAGACTGCAGCATGGGGGAGGGCTGGGGGGGGAGTAGATTGTGCCAGCGTGAAGTAAGGTCAGCCCTGCACTGGGAACTGACCTTCAAATGCTTCCTAGGTTAGACTCAAGGTGGGTGGGTGGGGCTGTAGGGGTCCATTCTTAGAGCAGTGAAGTGGGTGGGGAGAGAAATTTGTTGCTATGTCCCAAAGATGTATTTGTATATAGCAAGCTGCCTTTGGTGGACTTTTACATAGGCATTTTAGGTTGGTAAAGTTTCTTGAATTATAAACAACACTAGCTCACAGTATTAAGCATTGAATATGTACCAGGCCCTGTGCTAAGTGTTTAACGTGCATGATCTTGTGTATTCCTTACCTGATCCTGGTGACTGGCTTTGTCCCCTGTTAGAGAAGGAATATGAGGTCCAGGGAGGAGGTGGTCAAGTCACTCAGCTCCCAACACTGCAAAGTGCCAAAACTGGGCTCCGGGGGAATGGCGAGGCTGCTGCTGAAATAGCCATCCCTCAGCTGCACTGGGCCAGGCACCAGGCACGGTGCTGTGAAATATCTCACTGGACTTGCACAAGAACCCTTGGAAGGAACTACTGTTCCTATCGTTATCGTCATGCCCACATGATGGATGAGGGTGACAAGGCTTGGAGAGGACCGAGGTCATGCAGCTGGGAAGCTCACTTAGAGCCAAAGCTTTAACCTCATGCTGCGGCTGCCTCCCCAGCAGCCGAGGAAGCGGGTGGGGTGGAGCGCACCGGCCCCAGAACACTGGATCGTTTTGATGACGTGGCCCGATTAGCGCTGAGCCCGGCAGTTGTGTGGCCGCATTGTCTTCAAGGCCCAGGGAGAGTGGGCGGAGCCGCTGTGCAGGCGGCTCTGTCTGCGCAGGCTCACGGACGGTCCACCGTGCGGAGGCCAGCAGTCTCTTGGGCCAGGTGCAAACGTCTGAAGCAGTTTGGTAAAGAAAACTGGAAGAATTAAGTTAAACAATAGGTTTTGTAAATGATAAGGTGCCTTGTGTTGATGCTATTACGTGGTTGACACGTAATGCTAAACCGTTTTGGTGCCAGCGGCTTGCCGGCAGTCCGTTTGTCCGACAAATACTTGCTAAGCACCCACCTACTATGTGCCAGGCGCTGTGCCAGACACTGGGAGCTGAGCCATAAACAAAGTAGACAAGCTCCCCCTGCCCTTTTTCTTGGAAATGTGTGTTGTAGTGGAAGCATCCAGAAATTAAAATAAGCAAACTAATATACAGTGGAAAAGGTCAGGTAGTAGTATCGTGAAGGAAAACTAAGCAGACCAAGTGCACGGTGAGTGGCCAGACTGCTGATTTTGATGGCTGACTAGGATCTGGGGATTTTACATTCTGGGTTATGGGGTTTTTAGAGTCCAGGCTCTTTCTTGTCTTTTTCTCTTTTTTATTGACTTTATTGGGGTGAGATTGGTTGATAAAATCATATAGGTTTTAGGTGTCACAATTCTATAATACAAAGGTCCGGCAGAAGTAACACCTGCTTCGGTGTGTTGGGCAGGGCGTGTGAATGTCTCACACAAGACGGACAGCGATTTGAACGTTTCACCTAAAGTGTCACGTGCTGTGCTTAAGAGTGATATTGGTATGTTACAGAATTACCTGCTTATGATTTTGCAATAAAAGATTTTGTAGTGGAAAAGGGGCATTATTTGTGCTGGAGCCTGTATATCATCTGTATACTGCACAGTGTGTTCACCACCCCAAGTGTCCTTCCAGCACTACTTATTCCTCCCATCCCCTCTTCTGTCACCCTGACCCCCTTTTCCTCTTCTTTCTTCCCTTTTTGCTCTTCTTTCCTTTCCAGTATTCCACTCCAGCGTTCTCCAGAGCTGTCCCTCCTACACTTTTTATTCTGCAGCCCATTCCAGCTGGACTCCTCGAACAACCAGTCCCTACTGGCCTGAAGATTTTGGTCCTTCCTGGGTCATCTATGAGTGGGCTGCTGTGGCTGCAGGGGCCACACCCTGCCTCTGGGCCTGGAATGCATTTTCGGTGTGGCTGTGGGGAGGGGGGAGGCCAGAAGCCCCACCCTTCCACACACATATACAAACCACGCACTTACCTAACCACCTGCTGGATGGGACCCCTCACCCTCTGTGCCACTGCAGGGCTCTAGAGAGGACTCAAGTTCAAGGGCAGTTGGACTGGATGACCTCTTAGGAAAGAGGCTGTCAACTGTCATTCCATGAGCAGGAGTCAGCCTACAGATGAATCTCATTTGGCCTCACACTGTGGGGTTTTTTTCCTTTCCTTTTTTTTAATTGAATGAGTTGCTATATTTAAAAGCCAGGAAATGTGAACTTTCTGGCTTCTTTTTAAAAACCAGACTATCTGGCCACTCTAGGTCCACACCCTTATGTGCAATGAAAGCTACAGCTGAGTAGCAGATGCTCACAGTATTAGCATGTGTCCTTGATTTTACCACAGGCCCCACTACTCCCTGTTGCCTTATACCCAGTCCACTTCACCCTGTCTGTGTTATCAGCCTGCTTTTGAGTTTGGGTCCTGCATTTAGGTCCCAAGGACAGGGGCTAGATCTTACCTTTCTTTTCACTCCCACCAGACTGTGTGCGATACACCACATAGACTGAATGTTTAATACGCGCTTGTTGCTTTAAACATTAATTAGCTACGTCACTGTATCAGGTCACTTAAACGCTCTCTACCTTGATTTCTGTCCCTCTCAACTCTTACCTCCAAGCATTGTCCATTCGTTTTTCTTTCTGAACTTCAGTGACTTCAGGCAGAAAGAAAGAACACAATGAGAACTAAGCCAACCATCCCCAAACTTGGCTGATCATCAAATCACTTGGAAACATCTTATGAATACAGGTTTCCAGCCCCTGCTGCACCCCTGCCCTGGGCCCACAGACTCAGACGCTCTGAAGGCAGAGTCCAGGGAATCTGTGTTTTAGGCTCAGGGATAGCGTTGTTTATCACACGTCTCCCGGGCTCTTCTGATCCTTGTCAGGGAGCATTCCACGGGCTTCCCCTTGAGGAATCAGTGGTGGATGGAATGAATGGAATCATTCATTCCATTGCTGACGGCCTTTCCAGCATGCATTCCCCATGATGATGGGCTGGACCCAGGTCTTCCTCATCTTCAGAGCAGGAGAGGAGACTCAGCTGTTTGTGGATTTCACGCTGGTCATTTCCCACCTTCCCCAGGGACCCCGAACGACATTTAGAAAGTTTCTACCTTGGGATGAAATGTGAATTTGATGGAACCTGTAGGGTTTTCTCGGAAGGGTGCTTACTCTCAGCCACAGGTGGTGTCCCAGAGTTTGCTCACCAGAAAGACCAGGTGTTCACCGTGTTCAGGCTGAGCATAAAAAGTTGCCCCCAGCCAGCTGATGTGCTGGGTAAATGTTGGTGTAAGCATGCTTGTGTTTTTAGTGATTTAAAACATAAAGGCAGCCCACTGACATTTTTTAGCAAGCCTCGCATAATTGGTTTTTAATTTGTGGCTCTTCAGAACAGCACTGGCCTTCTTCCCCCTGACTCAGATGCTTTTTCTGTCTCGTACTTGTTTGGCAGAGAGATCCAATCTGCCCCTTTCTTGGAACAGATTCTCCTGACTCGTCTTTGAAATCCTGAATTTCCATTTTAATTCCGTTAGCACATTTGGAAAAGCTGTTAGCCTTCTTTCCCTTTAATAGTTTAATTTGAGGGAGAATGAGCAGCAGCTAAAAGCAGCTTTGACTGCGTTTGACGGCGCCCCCTGTGGTATTGAGCCCGATTTGATGCCACAGCCTGAGCATGCACAGGGGTCCTGAAGCTCGTGTTTGACATCAGAGGTCGGTCATACCCGCTGTCATCCTAGCACAGCCCCTTGCAGAGGTGATGGTGGGGATGTGGCCGGACACGAATGTTCTTAGCAGAAATCAGATACCTCTGAAAAGTTCAGGGAGCCCCAGTCTGCCTTCTTAGATTCTCTGTCTTAATGTGGGAATAATATTAGTACCTACCTGGCAGTGTTGCCGTGGTGATTAAATGAACTCACGCAGGGTAAGGGTTTCACACAACGCCTGCTACTTAACTGAGACACACAAGAAATGGAAGATATGGTTATGCTTTGCTTTTCGAATGTGCCCATTATGCAAATTAGTTTTATAATTTATTCAAAAGCTGTTCCTTGGGCTTTCATTTCCTTGAGGGCGTTTTGCCCTTGGAGGTGGTGTGTGGCCGCAGTGCACAGAGGTGTCCACGTGACACTGGAGCAGGACCCCATCCTGCCTTCCTAACCAGAGGGGCTGTTTCTGGGGCCTGGGAGGAGCTCTGGGTTTGGCTCAAGCTTTTGGGCTCAAAGTCTGGCTGCCTGTACACAATTGGCCGAGTCGGCTGGTCTTTTCTGAGCGTCAGCTTTGTCCTCTATGAGAGGAGGACACTAAAACTCACGGTTTTGTCGTGAGGTTGGACGAGGCACCGAATGTGAAGATGACCTCGACTGCAGCGCAGCCCCTGTAAATCACGTCATTAAGGCTGAGGTCCATTTGCAGGAGATGGCTGTACAAACTCTGGCGGCACTGGCCTCCCCAGCGTGCTGCGCCGTGGCCTGGGTTCCAGGAGAGCGAGCAGACCTTCCCGTTTCTGTTGTTGGTGTAGCAGAGATGCAGCCCGAGCTGTAGTTTCCATCTCGAGCTGCAAGTGGAAAGGCCCTTCCACCCTCTGGTTTCCCTTAAGCTGCCTCGTGTGACCCCTTATCTTGTTTCCTCTGATGTTAAGGTCATCGCTGGATTTCCATGACCCATCTGTTTTTTTAGCAGCCCTACCAAGTGGCCTTTCCTGTCAGTGCTGGTCATCCCACTCTGGCGTCCCCAGATCCACTGTCAGCATGGACTCAGAGTTGGGAAACTGAGCCCTCTCACAGGTGACCTCCTCTGGCCAGACGGCTCTGGGGTCAGCCAAGTCTCCTTCCCCTCTTCTGTAACCCAAAGACACGAGACAACTTGGCTTGAGGATAGAGCTTGGTGACTAGGAGGACATTTGGGTGGATTCGGGCAGGCTGCAGAGGTGCTGGGCGTCCGCTGGCTTTGGCGACCCCTCGAGGGGACTCACACCCTGCCCTGTGCTGGAACTCATCGGCTGTGCTTTGTTCTGAGGCTACAGTGTCCCCTTAACCAAGAACAGCGCGTGTGCGAGTTCTCGGGGAGCAGCTCCCCTGGGCTTGGCCCCTGTAGTGCTCCCCCTCCCCCACCTCCTCTCCCAGCCACCACCAGTAACGGACCTGGGCTCTTCGGAGGCCCCGCAGGACTGCGGCATTGGGATGGTTTTGCTCTGGAGAGGTTACTGGACGCTTGAGCTTCAGATTCCTTCGTTGTAAAACTGGGAGGGGGCGGAGAGAGACAGCCTATCTGACCACACATATGAAAATTAACGTGACATGGATCAGAGACCTAATGTGAGAGCTAAAACTGCAAAACCCTTAGAAGAAAACAGCAAATCTTTGTGACTTCGGATTAGATATGACACCAAAAACACAAGCAACAAAATGAGAAGCAGGTAATTGGACATCATCAAAATGAAAAACTCTGTGCTTTAAAGGACACAAAGTAAACAGTCCACAGAACCAGAGAACATTTCTGCAAATTATAGATCTGAGAAGGAAATTTTATTTAGAAAATGCAAAGAACTATTATAACTCAATAATAAAAAAACCCGAATAGTCCAGCTTAAAAATGGGCAAAGTATCTGAATGTATATTTATCTCAAGAAGCTATGGGAATGGGTAATAAACACAAGAAGAGACGCTTAACGCCAGCAGCCATCAAAGATGTGTGAGCCCAAACCACACTGAGACACCACTTCACACCCACGTGGGGGGCTGTCCTGGAAAAAGACAGGGAGTCATAAGTGCGGATGAGGCTGGGGAGAAGGGGTAACCTCATGCCCTGCTGGTGGGGAGGCAGAACATCCTGGCCACTTTGGGAAATGGCCCGGCAGCTCCTCAGAAGGCTAAACTGGACCCACACCGCAGGACAGCAGGCTCCCTGCCAGTGTGCAGCCCATGGGGAGGAGAACATGCTCGCATGGAAACCTGTACAGGAGTGTTCCCAGCCGTGTCATTCATGACATCCCAGAAGGGGAACCACCCAAATGGCCATCAGATGACGAATGGATAGGTGACGGATTATGTCCATGCACTGGAATATTATTTGGCCATAAAAAGCAGCAAAACGCTGATCCATACTACAACATGCACTGACCCACGCTATAACATGCACGCACCTCGAGAACATGACATTAAGTGAAAGAAGCCCATCACAACGGACCACCTGTTGCAGGACTCCATTGATGTGAAAGGCCCAGGATAGGCAAGTCCATGGAGACAGAGAGGGAAACCAGGTCCTTGGTGCCCAGGGCTGGGGGAGATGGGAGAAGTTGGGGGGTGGTGATAGCTAAGGGGAGTGGGGTGTCTTTTGGAGGTGGTGACATGTTCTAATAATGACTGTGGTGACAGTCACAACTTGGTGAATATACTAAAAGCTGTTGAATTGCGTATTTGAAGTGGGTGAATTGTACAGTAGGTGGTATCTCAAAAAAGCTACTTTAAAAAGCAGGGAAGAATGACCCCTGCCTCCCAGAGGGACAGTCACAAGGGGTGATGCGCGCACATCGCCCAGCACCTGTCTGTTCTCAGAATTAGTAGCTAAAGCTATTAAAACCCCCTTTCCTGCCGACGGTGGTGGAGAGGTCAGGACCTGGTTGGGGCATTTTCTCTCTTTTCGACTGCTAGAGGCCATCCAGCAGCAATGAGAGCTCCGGGAGGAAACGTGGAGCGATCCTGGCTGCCCGTGAGAGCGCCCTGGAGAGCAGTGGAGGATGTATTGACTCGGAGCCCGGAGATCTTGATCCCATTGGTCTGGGTGCAGCCGGCAGGTGGTTCCAGCCGGTAGCCACTGGTTGAAAGCTCTGGTTCAGTATCAGCCGGTCCAGGTCTTTGAAGGAGTGAGGTTATCTGCGTCCAGGACAGAAGGCTCACTTGAGCAACGCACTTTATGGTCTGCAAACTGCTTTTGTGGACATTGTTTCCTTTGGTATGTTCAATTACCCTACGAGGTGGATGTTGTTAGTACTATGCGTTGTTAGGGAATCAAGGCTCAGAGACATTAAGTAAATAACTTGCTGGGGTCATTTTTAAACCATAATTTTATCTGTTTCAGTTTTTTCTTTCTTCTTTTTTTTTTTTTGAAGAAGGCTAGATCCACACACACGCTAATACCTGTTAGTGGTCCAATCTAACACCTTGGAGAGCACCACCAAGGTGACCTCTGGTGCCAGGTTAGTCTGCTTTCCGTAGACTTCAGAATAAAGCTTTTCCTGCTACCTTTCTTTAGCTGATGGGCATCCTGAGAGTGCAAGGCAAGGTGACAAACTTTATTTACAAATACAGTCACGTGCTGCTTAGTGAATGACGGGGGTCCACTCTGAGAAATGTGTCGTTAGGCCGTCCCGTCGCTGTGCGAACATCACCACCAGGTGCACTGCACGCACCTGGAGGTTCCAGTCTCCCGCACACCTGGCTGTATCGCGTGGCCCATCGCTTCCAGGCTACAAGCCTGTACAGCATGTTTCTCGGCAAAACAACAGCAGATTAAATCAAACACCAGAAAAATGATTCAGTCAAGACTTGCAGTAAACAAGAGCCGAATGAGGCTGCTGCTATCATAACACGGCATCCTGTTTTACAGCCAACTTTTTTTATAAGTAGAGTACACACTGAATTAATGATAAAAGTATAGTAAATACATACATCAGCAACATAGTTGTTTATTACCATTACCGAGTACTCGTATTGTACATAATTGTGTGTGCTGTGTTTGTATATGGCTGGCAGCACAGTAGGTTTATTTGCATCAGCATCTCTACAAACACCTGAGTGATCCACAAACACCTGAGTGATGCATGCACCTTATAATGGCTATGACGTCACTGGGTGCTGGGAATTTTTCAGCTCCAATACAATCTTATGGGACCATTGTTGTAGATGTGGTTCACCACTGACCAAAACATGCAATGCATGACTGTATGTGTGTGTGCCTGTATACATGTATATGTATACGTACATACACCGTTGGTAACTACTGATCTGTGTGTGGATGGAAAACATAAGACAGGAATAATTTGGATCATGAGGCTGTCAGAAACCTGTAACCAACCCTCATAACCTGTGAGTTAAAGGTTTTGCATCAACCACAACTCATTGGGTTATTCTCCATGGAGGACTATAATAAGCATATGATACAACTGTGAGCCCCTTAAGAAAACACAGCCTTTATTTACTATGTTATCATTTGAACAAGAGCCTCCTACTGCTGAAACCAATCTGAATTCCACTGGTTTACATCAGCATCAGTCAGAGTGGGGTCCTCAGACCAGCAGCGCCAGCATCCGGGAGCTTGGTAGAAGTGCAGATTCTTGAGTCTCACCCTAAACTCCTGAGGCAGACTCAGTGGGTGACACCCAGAAGTCTGTGATGTAACGAGCCCTCTGGGAGATGCTGACGCTCTCTGCATTTAGATGACCTGGACGTCCCAGCTCTGAGTGGCAATGCTTGTGTCTGAGAATGGCCTCAAGGGTCCAGAACCCACATTCATCACCAAACCTATCTCAAGCTTTTTGGAAGGACCCACACACCACTGGGGATTCATTAATGTATGTGGTGCCTGAACCTTTGTAAGGCCAGGTGCTCCGAACCAGCGAACACTGTGGCATTTCCAAACCAGTTATTTAAGGTCCTGAGATCCTCCTCACTGCCAGCATTCACACATGAAGGGATTTCCGAATTGATTAAGCTGTGAGTTTATCAGTAGGCTGGTCTCTTTATTGTTTTAGAAGGGAGAATCAGACAAGCCATTCTGATGCCAAAGGAGCTCCCATTTGCTGTGTCCGACCAGGAGTTCTCAGCGGCTCTGGTATAAGAATGCGGTGGGGGGAGCTTTCTGCTCTGTGCCTCACCACCCCTCCCCCCGTCTGCCTGGTCCTCTGTAGCACCTTCCCCCACCTCTGCACTTCGTCTGCACCCATTTCATTACATATATCACTCATGGTAAAGTCATTCTTCCTCCGTCCAAGCCGGGTGTCCCTCGGAGAGAATTCACCTGGCCACGTCACCTGGGTGGGATTTTTGTTAGCTCAGGGCCCACAAGGTAGAGGACGCCATCCTGCTCAGCAGTCTGTCTATTATCTGTGCCTTGTGCCTGAAAGAAATTGGCTGAAATCCGTGCTTTAGCTCCACGGCCTGCGTGCAGATTAAATGGACCCACGCTGGTGGAGAATAATTAAGCCAAGGACCTTGCTTTTCACCTTCATGACGAAAGACAAATGACTTCCGAGGCTTTCGTAGGATGGTGGGACTTGAAGTATTCTTCTGCTTTGGCCAGCTCAGGACTTTCTGATCGTTCCTGTTCGTAGGTATTCTCTGTGACAACTGCATTTTCATTTAATTATCGATAGTCATTTTGCAGGAGCTCTTGTCTCTGTTTGGGGGGGGTCCCCCCCCAGGGTAATCAAGGTATATTACGCCGCTTGTTTGCGTTATTGTTAAAGACTCGGTTTGGAGTGTATTATTAACTCTTTTTGGGAGAAGACGGATTTTCTCCGGAAACCACATGTAGTCTGCTTTGCACCAGCCTTTGGGAAGTGGGGGAGACTCATCAGGGCCACTGCTCCTTCCTTTTTCTCATCTTTTGAAGCGATTGTCAAGTGGGCAAGAAAACTGATTAATTGCCTCCTGGGAAACCAAACCTCAACTAAACTCTAAGTATGAAATGGGCCTGAAATAGACGTATTTCAACAAAAAAGAGCCATTCAAATAGCTCATCTGCAGCAAATGAACTTCCAGTGAATCACGGTCCCTTTTCTCCTCAATGTCAGGTCTTCTGCCCGTGCCCAGGTGATTTCCCCACGTCTCCTGGCTTCTGCCTCACTTGTGTAGTAACAGTGTTTGCTCTGTCCTTAGCAGGACCACCCGCAAGTGGGTGTCGTCCTGCCCAGCCGGCCTTTTCAGGCTTTGTTCCATAGTGCTGCCTGTTCTCAGCAGTGGAAATGAGCTGTCCTCCAGTGCTTTCTGAGAGAATGGCCTTCCCTGTTCTGTTTCTATAAACCAGCCCCAGGCCTCCGCAGCCTATTGTTTTATGGACTCTCTTAACCCCAGAGAACGTTTTTACTGGGGGTGTAGGGGAGAGGTGGGGCCTGGGAGGGCCAAGGTCAGTGCTTCATCCTGCTGAGATGTGAGCACACAGAGAAGTGTGGATGGACCCCCCTGTGGGTTCTGCTGCCCAACAACGATAGAAGAGACAGGCTTTCAGTTCGCAAAGAAGGCGTTCCCTGCCTCTTTCCAGAAAGCAGTGTGTTCTGGTTGGTACTGTCACTGTCTGTCTGGCCTAGGGACCCTGGCAGACTCACTCCCTTTCCCTGACCTTGAGCTCCCTGGCCTGCAGGTGCAGCAGGGAATGAGGGTCTCTGGGTCTTCTCAGTTCTAGAACCTCAGGGTAGAGCTTAGCTCTCAGCCCTGCTGCTCCCCACTGTTTCCTGCAGATGCCAAGTGCGCTGAGCAACTGCTCATCCACCTGCGCCCCCAGCCGGGGGAGCCGAGTGACTCAGCTTGGCAGGTGGAGCCCTCGCTGCTGCCAGCTCTCGTTCAGAGCCTTCACCTGGTGGTTGGCTGGGCTAATCTGACGCTTTGAGTGAGCGTGGTGACCAGTGTGGGGGTTTGTTTGTAGGTGAATACGTTTGGTTAGAATCCGGCATGGGGGCCGCTGGAGTAAAGTGGAAAGGGCACCAGCCCGGGAGGCAGGAGTCTTGGGTTCTGTCCACATCACTAGTTCTGTGGATCAGGTCTCCTGTTAGCAAACATTTATTGAGATTTACTGATGGCCACAAACTCAGCAAGGTTCTAGGCACACAAAAATGATAAGACATAGACTTTGCCCTCATGGGAATCCCAGTTTAGTGGCGGAGGCAGGAGTTGAGTATAGAACACATCACAGTAAGGACCAGGATAAGTTCAGAGTTCTAGGGGAGCCCAGAGCAAAGGGACCCCTCCCCAGCCTGGAGGGAATGAGCATCAAGGAGGACTTCCTGCAGGTGGTGATGCTTGAGCTGAATGTACAGGCTTAGAATAAGTCACAGGGACAGCAGGGCAAAGGCACGAGCTAAGGAAGCATAGGGTATATATAGTGAGGCTCAGCATTGCAGAAACATGGAGTATAGGGTAGGGATAGATAGGCGGTGAGACCACAGCAGGCGGGGTCAAGTCACGAGGATCCTTGCTGGACCCATTAAGGAGCCTGGGCCTGAGAGTAATCACCCCCTACCCTGGCTACCCGCCCCCCACCTCCAAAGGCCAATAATGGGATCAGATTTGCATTTTAGAAAGATCCCTCTGATGCCCGGGCTGGAGGAGGCATTCCAGGAGAGAGAGGAGGCCTGAAGGGCAGCGCTGGGGTTGGAGAGTGGGGAGCAAATCTGAGGCAGATTTAGGGTGCAGCACTGGATGGCCTCTGTGGTCAGAGTTGGAAACGAGGAGAGGGACGGGTGAGTGGTAGGCCCGGAGCTTCTGACCCCAGTGAATGGGGCGGAGAACAGAGATGAGGTCACCAATGGAGGAGGACAGACTCCGAGGGGCTGACGGACACCTGGGCTGAACGTCCAGCTGGCAGGTGGGCGTTTGGTCTGAAGGTAAAACCGGGCTGGCATGGGTGTGCCGGTGGCAGTGGAACTGCATGGGAACGATGGCCCACAGGGGGCGTGAGGAAAGCAACGAGACCTCAGCCTGCAAGGGCCGGGAAGGGGGTCCCAGGCAAGAGACAGAGAAGCAGGAGAATCCCAGAAAGAGGGAGTCGGGTGGACCCAGGAGGCCCAGGGGCTCCGACCAGCACTGTCCCTTGGTCTTCGTCTTGAGGACTCAGGTCCTGCCCTCAAGCGTGTGAGCCTTGGAGCTATGCCCTTCCTTCCCTGGGCCTCAGTTTCCTCACCTGTAAAACCGGGGGATTTGACTGGGTGCTTGCTAAGAGCCCCTTTCTGGTTCCCCTCAGCCAAGCCAACACTGCACCTGAAGACTGAATGAATGAAAACCCAGGGACGGCAGGGCTCGGTGGGGCTTTGGGGACATTTCTCTCCAGCCCACTGGCTGGAAGGGAACAGGGTGTAATGGAGTGGAGTCCCTGTCTGCTCCCAGTGGGGAGACCTAGGGCAGACGTATCACCTTGTCTCCTCACCTGTAAAATGAGGCCCCTGCGACCGCCCTTGCAGAAGGCTGGAAGGTCGGTGAGCAGTGGGAGCCACTGTGTCTGTTGACGACGAGCCAGGACAGGAGAGATGAAGTGGTGGAGTGGGGCCTCGGCGTGTGGCGTCGTGGTGGCTGGAGCCCGGTGCCTGATGACCGTCCCCCCTGGGTCACTCGTCAGGGGTCGTAAATCAGCAGCCCACAGCCGGTGCGGCCCACAGGTGTGTTTTGCTTGGCTCACTCGGTGTTCTTTTCAAAATGGAATTTGTTGCCAACATTAAAAATTGGGAGATTTTACTTAAAAATCTACATTTTCAGCTAATCTTGAAAATTTGGAAGATTTGGCAGCAGTGAGCCTGCATTACCCCGGGGCCGGTAGGGGTGTCCCTCTGGGGCCACGGCCTGTCTTGCCCTCCTCCCTCCCTAGTGGTTATTTACTTGGCCCCTCGAGGTGACCTGCGTTGACAACTGCTGTCTTAGGCTGACTATGTGTCTTGAGTTTTCTCTTATGGCCCTGTCCACTGTTCACAGAAACCGTCCAGTATTTCACAGCTGAGGTCCAGACCTTGGCCTTTGGAAGGGACGGGCCTGGCTAGAAAAAATGCGAGAGAGGGGAGGGGGGAGCTTCCAACAGCTTAGCCCCAGGGGAGATGCTGGCTGGGAGGGCCTGACCCCTGGGCATTACAGCGAGTCAGCAAGAGTCAGCAAGAGTCAACGAGAGGACTGGACAGGGCCCTGGGGTTTCCTCCTTCCTCCCTCCGCGGGGGGGGGGGGGGGGGGGGGGGGGGGGGGTGAGTAGAGGCGGAGGGATTCATGGGCACAGGCTGGCTAGCCTGTCCAGTGAGGTCTGGTCTCTGGCCTGCCCTACTTTTTTTGTTGATGGTGGTGGGAGGGCGGGAGGGATTGCTCAGAGCAGCCCGTTTATATGGGGGAATGTCTGGTATGTTTGGTATTTGGGTGTTTACTTCCCAGGGTGCTCCTGGGTCCCTGGTGTTGAAATGTCTCCTTCACGCAGCGGGGAGGGACCCTGTGGGCCGGGCCAGGCTGGATCTGGAGGCCACGAGCTGTTCCTCCAGGTCTACCCTTCACTGCTCACATGCCCGGAAGCACCCCACCTGCTTTCCCTCGCTCAGGTCTCCACTTATGCCACATTCTGCCCATGGGTGCTGAAGGTGGGGCGTACCCTGGGCAGCACTATCCCTGCTGTGCTGCCTCGTCTGAGAAGGCAGGCAGGGACGCTGGCATTTGCTGAATCCTTCCTGTGTCCCAGCTCTGGGCTGGGACTGAGTCCTCATCACGAACCTGTGCAGCAGGGCTTGGTCCCTCCTCAGACAGGTGAGGAAAGGAGGCTCAGAGAGGCCGAGTGACTTGCCCAGGAGCACACAGCCAGTCCACAGCAGAGCTGCTGGGGGACCCAGGCCTCGTAGACCCTGAAGCCCGTGCTGCCAGCCCAACACGTGAGTGTCCGATGGGCCTGGTCTCTGCCCACAGGGCAGTTTCAGTGCGAGAAAAGCCTTCCTTCCACACCTTCGCTGCTCTGGCCAGTGCTGGGGATTTGATTGCCGCTTGCCTCTTTCCCTGCCCCCAATTGCTGCTGGTCGGGTTGCCTCAGGCTCTCTTCTCTATTGCTTTGTCCGTGTGACAGTTTCTGTGTTTTCAGTGCCTCGGGTTAAACAGCCTCATTGCTTTTTCTCACCTTACCTGCATGTGGGTCCCACAAGATACATTTTTGGAAAGGCTGTGCAATGTCAGAGTTCACAGCCACAACTGGGCAACTGTCACTGTCGTATGAAAGCCACACGGCCTGCAGACGGGGCCTGAGAAACAGGGCCACCGGTGAGGGTCAGGCAGGGCAGACGGGCGCGGGGGAGGCCCCTCCTTGAAGCCCCGCGGCTTTAATGCTGCACATTCAGTGTTCTTGTGCAGCAAATAGTTTTTTTATTTTAAATGACCCGAAGAGGGAAAAACAATGGTCATCGCCTTCAGAATTCAGTCCTGTGGCCAGGATGGAGCTGAAAGGGTGGCGGGGGTGCCCCCCACAGCCCACCTGCCCTTGGAGGAGCAGCGGGCTGTCACTGACCCAGCCCTGATAGCCGCAGTCTCCTTCCTGGTGGAGGTGGCGGGGTAAGACCGTCCCCGGTGGTTAACCGAGGCCGTCGAACCCGCTGCGCTCCTAGTCCAGGGTATCTGATCCCTGCCGGGGGGACCTGCCTCTGCGTGCCCTGTGTGATTCTCCCTCGGGTCCCTGGGGACCACCTTCTGCGCCTCCATTTTCACCCGATATCACGTGACTTCGCAAGGTGGGACCCTGGTGTCCTGGGCGTCTTTCAGTGACAAGCGGCAGAGACCTTCTCAAACCCTCTCCAGGCCAGAGGAGCTGTCAGCACGGATTCAAGGGCATGTGTTGTCAAGGACCCCAAGGACAGGAAGTGTAGTCAGGCCTCTCCGGGGGTGGGACTGAGAAGATGGGATCAAGATAGTTTCCTTCTGTGTGTGCTTTCTGTGTGTCACTCCATCTGCTCCTACCGCTGGCCTCTGTGCACGCCCCGTGTGTCTCCGGGTCTGCCTCTCTCTCTCCCCCTCTTTCTCTTTGTCTCTTTGTTCTCCCTTTCCTCTCTCTCTCGGTCTTCACCTTGCTCCATCTGTAGCTTGTGTGAGGCAAGTAAGATGCCCAGGGCCCGGCGTTTAAGGAGGCACTCACCCCTAGGGGCTGACCCTGGCCTTGCGCAAGCCCCAGAGTGAGCGCCTCCTTAAATGTGTCTCCTTTGGGACCTAGCTTGCCTCCCCCTGGTTTGGGCCCTGTTTTTCTCTCTGTCACCCAGTCTCTCTCTTTGCCTCTGTGACTCCCTCCCATACCTGAATGAGAGTCTCTCTTGTCACACAGTCTCTGCTTGTCCCCAGCAGCCTGGTCTTTCTGTTCCTCTGGCCACATGGCTGAAGCTGGTTGCTCCCCAGCCCAGCGGTCCAATTTTCAATTTCCAGGAGGCGAATACATCCCAGCTCAGGTCAGCCATTCACACTTTGCCCAGTTGGCTGTGGCCAGGGACTGGGGTCCCCCAGCCCTCAGCAGGTGCTTGAGAACAGGCTCCCTGGGGTGCGGCAGCTCAGCAGGAGGGCCCTCTTGGCACGGGTCCCCAAGTCCCTTCACATGAAACATGGCCCAGGGGCACCCCTCACTGCCAGAATGCAGACGGCTTTGCCCCGGGCCTTCCTGGGGATTTGGGGAAGACAGAGCCAGCACTAAGTCTGAGGACAGGAAAAGATATGCTCCCATCCACCTCAGCCCCATCTTTTGGTTCTTTAAATACATCGAGTGTCAAGTTGCCTCCCCCTCACACACCCTGGCTCTTCCAGCTGTATCTGCAGGGGAAAAAAATGCCACCTCCCATTTTGGGATCCATTTTTAGATGTCTGAAAACAGCCCGTGCCGTCTCTGACCCCCTCGTGGCCCAATGCTTTGATCCAGGGAGCTCAAGGAGGCAGGATGGCAGCCTGAGTCTGGGGGTGAAAGATGGCTGGGAAGAAGCCGGGGGTGGGGGGCCTCCAGATGGTCCCATTTGGGGGCTGTACTTCACGTAGGCCCGGCCAGAGCTACCTGTGGGGATGGAGGAGGCTGGGGGGTGCTGCCCCACCCCACATTTCTGGTGGGGCCTTGGCAGTTGTTTGTTCTGCGTCCTTAGGATGGTTCTTCAATCACAGCAGGAGCGTTTCGGGGAGACTCAGCACCGTGTGGCGATGGGGCTTTTGGGCCCTTTCTTGCCTTCCTAGGAGATGACAGTCAAGGCAGGCATGGATGCAGGAAAGGCTGGGGCGGGCTTGGGAGCTGGTGGC
Source organism: Tonatia bakeri (assembly GCA_004024845.1). NCBI lineage: Eukaryota > Metazoa > Chordata > Mammalia > Chiroptera > Phyllostomidae > Tonatia > Tonatia bakeri. The sequence continues at coordinate 150,145 of PVIA01002449.1, read as the reverse complement.
AGCTGTGGAACTGGAGGCTTTAGGCTTCAGCACACAGCCTGGATACTTTCGGGTCCCGCTGAGGATTTGTGTAGACCTGCCGCAGCCATCAGGGGCCCGTACCCTGAATCTAGGCTCTGCCTCCGGCCAGTGTGCTTCTGAGAAGACAGAACCCCATCCCCAAGCGTTGCTGGCCTCCTGTGGATAGAGAGAAGAGTCCATCCAGCAGAGAAGGCTCCTTCTGAGCCCTGGGGGAAATGCTGTGCAGATACAAAAATAGGCAGTAAATCGTTTTTATAATGATAGAATCCAAGCCTGTGCCATCTTTCTCCAGAACCCTCTGTGCATTCATGCATTTGACTAACATTTGCTGAGCTCCTGCTAAGTGCCACATTCCATGCCAGGTGCCAGGCACGCTCCAGTCCCTGGCAGGGAAGGGAGGTGCCCACGTCCACAGAGACAAGGGTGGGATGTGACGGAGACTTCGGAGCCGCGGCAGCACCGAAAAAGCCGTTTTTCCATCCTGGGTCCAAAGAGCCTTCCAGGGGAGGCGCCATTGGCTCTTGAAGGTTGAGTACGAGTTCTCCAAGTGGGAAAGGAAGGTCCTCTCAGGAGGGAGGCTTAAAGAAGGGCGAGATGTTTGGAGCAGAGGGTGGTGGCAGGAGGGGGTTGATGTGGCTGGAGGAGTGGGTGGAGCAGCCCTCTCTCTGGGCATCGGCCAGGCCCTTCCAGCGTCGAGCCGAGCTTGTGTCTCCGAAGAAACAGCAGCTCTGCCAGAGCCCAGAGCGCCCCGGGGGGGGCTGGGGGCCTGCGAGCGGTGCTCCTCCAGCTGCAGGCATCACCTTAGCAGTTTGTGGGCAAACCCTCTTGGCCGAGGGGAGATTGCACCGCCTGCCACTTCCTCCAGTTCCTTCCCTTTGCCTGTCGTCACGGTTACCTCTGCTTTGCTGGGGGTGAGGCTGAGGTTGGGCGGAATCGATTTTGTCCAGGTTTCTGTTTCCCCAGATGCGGGTCAGCCAGAGGAGCTGTCACTTCTGGCTCTGTCTCAAAGGAGGCCGAGGGCTGGGGGTGCTCGGGTGCGGCAGTGTTGGCCAGGCACCTCTCCGGCAGCCTCCCGGGCGGCGTGGGCGTGGGTCGGGGAGCAGTTCGGAGGTGGTGGAGAAGGAGATGGGGCTGCCTGGCCAGGGCCTGTGACGATGGCCGTGGGTGCTAGTCTCTGGCCCAGGCTCTGGGTCCTGACCTCCTAGAGCATGCCGGGAGTGCGTGGAGAGAGGCTGTTTATTTTCCTGGCCCAAAGCCGCTTCGGCGGAGACCTTGTTCCAGGCCCCGGGCTGCCAGCATCACCCCCACTGGCGCGAGAAGTGAGAGAGTCGGCAAGCCAAGGGCCATCCGTGACTTCCGGTGGCCTCTCACTCTAGCCTGTCCCCAGCCCAGCTGGTCGTGTGTGTCCTCCAGAGTCTCCTGGAGGTGACAGACCACGAGAGGCATCACATCAACGTGACCCTGACAGGCTGCGGCTGGTGGGCCGCTGGTCAAGAGTGGGAAGGTTGAAGCCACAGAAATCCGAGTTGGAATGCCGACGCTGCCACTTCCTAGGTAGATGGCTTTGGATATGCTGAACTGTTGGGCCTCAGTATCACCACCTGTCAGGTGGGACAGTGATAGTGCCTTCCTCATCAAACTTTGATTGTGAGGATACACAACCTGTGTTTAAAGCCTTTAGCAAAGAGGACAGCTAACAGCAGCACTTGCTATTACTATTGAAATAATAAGGGCCACTTTGATTGACAGCCAGTGTTGGTGGGCAGTGAGTTTCCTCCTTCCCCTGTTGTGGGCATGCTTTCCTGCGTGGCGTGTTTCCGAAAGTGTCTTGGGGAGGAGCGAGCCCAGCGACTCAGGAAGCCCCTCTGCCTGTGTCCTGAGTGGAGCACTTTAGGGAGCCCCTGGGACCCCAGGATACAGGTGGATGTCCCGGGGAAGGACACACAGGGAAGAGGGTTAAAGGTGCTGAGGAGGCTGGGAGACTGGTGGACGAGAAGGTAGATTCAAGCACGTGGAAGGACCAAGAGGGAGGGAGAAGATACCGCAGGGAGGGGAACGTGGGTGCGGCAGGATGCAAACACTGTGCCCATGCCCAAGGCAGTTTTAAAGGACATGCCTGAGAACCACTGGCCTGGAAAATCGTGTCCAGAGGGCTTGGGCCGGGCAGGAGAACAGACCGTCATCGTTGGGCACCACCTCTGTGTGAGTAGGCTCCCAGGTTTGGGCTCCTGAACTTGGGCAGAACCCAGGCAGCTGTGCCCTCCTGGGGCCCTGAGGACCCCCACCCAGGGGTGCCCACCTGCTCCAAGAGGATCCTCGGGCTAGATGGGAAGTGTCTCCATTTCACCAGCTGAGAGGCCAGGGAGCCGGCAGACAGAAACAGCTTCTTCACCTCTGAGATGCGGGTCGGCAGGGCCCTTGTCTGTGTGTCGGGAGAGAAGCGGTACTGCAGGCCTGCCTCTGCAGCCTCTAATCAGTGGCTCTCTGCCCTCACAGCTAGACGAGGAAGAGGAGCGGAGGAAAAGGCGCCGGGAAAAGAACAAAGTTGCGGCAGCTCGTTGCAGGAACAAGAAGAAGGAGCGGACGGAGTTTCTGCAGCGGGTGAGCAGGGCAGCCGGCTGGGGCGGGAGTGGGCTTGCCCTGAAAGGCCTCATCAAAGCTGTGGGGTCAGTGTGCACCTGGGCGTCCGCCCCAGCAGCCTTAGCCCCTCTGCTCTTCCCTGACTCCTTCTAACGCCCCACCATGAGCCAAGACAGTCAAGGTCAGCCTGCAGCAGCTCCGGCCCTTCCCCATTCCTGGAGGAGATCTGTGGGAGGAGCCGAGCTCCCTCCACTGAGGTTAGACCCTTGGTGCTGATCGACCCAGAGATCCTGGGACTAATGCTACCCGTTTTTGTACCCTGTTGGACGCCAAAGTTGTCTAGGGTGGGTGCTGATGAGGTAGGTCATACCACTGTGCCTGTGGGCAGTGGACACAGCACCTGGGCAGAGAACAGCTCCGTCCTTAGCTGCAGGAGGCTCTTCCAGCTCTATACCCCAGCCTGCTGGCCTCTTTGCTCCTGCCCCCCAGGGACCAGAGGTCAGCTATGATGCAAAGGCAAGTGGAGGGTTGCCTTGACTCGTGGCCCTCCGAGCAGGTCCCTGCCCTTTCACGGGGAATGTATCAAGCTGGTGTCTGTTCTTTCTCTGCTGAGTCCCATCTCCTAGGCCTTCCCTGATTCTCAAACACGGTAGATGGCAGTGAGGGAACATGTAGTCTCCAGCCTCCCCACCCCCAACCCCTCTTCATTTCTAAATAGTAATGGTAACAAGGTATCATAATAACATCATGAGTCAAGCTCTCTCCTGAAGGGTGCAACAATTAAGGATAGTTGGTAACATTTGTAAAGCTGGGCACTCTGCTAACTGCTGGGTGTTTGGGTCTCATTTTATTGGCCTAACGACGAAAGGAAGTACATGTCTTTGTGATCTTCCCTCTACAGTGGGGGGAACGAAGGCATGGCAAGGTTAAATAACTTGCCTGGGGGTAATTGCAAAGCGTGTATTCTCAACACTTCTGTACTGGCTCTCATTCATTCATTCATTTGCGCATTCATTTGTTTGTGTGTCTGTTTATTCTTTTACTCATTCATTGAGTTGTTGGCAAGTATTTTTAAGCATGTCCTGGGTGCCCAGCCCTGTGCCAGCTATCATGAGGAGGGAGGCGCACATGTAGGAGCGGACGTGGGTCCTCCCACGGGAGCTGGAGAGACAAAGCCGGGTTGGTCTTGCTTTACTCTGATGCTGGGGAATCTATGGGTCTCTCCTCGGGTTTGCAACAAGCAGAGAGCATATCTGAGGTCGTGGTGTAGTCAGCACGGGACCTGTGGACACATCTGGGCTGTGAGCACCTAGGCCAGGTTAGACTCCTAGATATTGGAGGCCCCCTTGGAAGAGATGGTGGACCAACACTGGGCTGGATGTTTTCAGGCAGTTTCTAAGACACTGGTCTTACATGGGCCTTTATGAGGGATGGAGTGTGGCACACTCATTGCCAGCACTGGGTGTCTGCAGAGCTGGAGAGGCACAGCAGAGAACAGAGAAGTCTCACATCCGATCCCTGCCTTCAGGGCTGGTCAGCCAGGGAGCAGGCAAGATATGCCAAGTGACTGTAAACAGTAAACACCGGTGTAGTAAACAGTCGGTGCCAAATGAGCGTTGCTACCTGCTCTTCACCTTCCAGTGGCACTTGCTGAGCACCTACTGTGTGCCAGGCATCACACATGTCTTATTTAGTCTTATAACATTCCGGGGAGATAAATATTGATGATCCCCATTTTAGAAATTAACCTGTAGCTCAGAGAGGTCAAGTTATTTGGCCGAGGTCACAGTGCTAGCAGGTGGTAGGCCGGGATTCATTTATTTGTTTGCTGATCCATCTGGCCACCCAGTACGTGTTGAGCGAGTGCCCGCTGCACAGAGGACAAGCGAGGGAACTCTGGAGGGGGGAAGGGGGGGCGGGGGGGCGGCAGGCGGGAAATGAGGAATGGGAGCCGGTGCTGAGCCGTGCGTTGGGCAAGCCCAGTGAGCTGTGAGAACAGCAGAGGGGCCCTGAGTCTAGCCTGAGGAAAGACTGCGTATTGAGACATAGGAGAGCAGTAGGAGCTAGCTGAGATGGACAGGAAGGGAGGACGTTACCAGGAAGAGCACAAGCAAAGGCCAGAGGCAAGAGGCACTTAAAAATGTGGTCAAGGAATTGGAAAGAGTGGCTGGAGTTGGGCCACAGGCGGGGGAAGGGGCAGCAGACTGGCCCGGAGCCGCACTGTGTTAGGGTGTCCGGGCGTCCCAGAGTGTGCCTGCCGCCCTGGCCTGGGTGCCGATACTACTTTCCTCCACTCTCACAGCCGTCCGCGTTAGGATGGTGAATCTGGTCATGCGGAGCCATGGGAGGGTTTGGGAAGCAGAGAGAGAGACACTCCTTAGCAAGATCCCTCCGCTGTAGCGCGGGGCCCGGATCCGGGCAGCCGAGAACGGGCGACCCCTTGTGTGGCTATGGTACTGCTCCATTGAGGGCAGAGGGCAGCTGTGAGCATGGGAAGTGCAGCCTCTGGGTGTAGGAGGGAGGTCTGCGCAGGTCTGAGGGGCCTCAGCCCAGTCCTTCCCTTCGCCCCCCGCCCGCCCCTCCTGCCCTTACCTCTATCTGGAAGTAGGGAGGTGGGGAGTGGGGGGTGTGTGAGGTTCAGGCAGAAACGCAGAGGGCTATGTTGACAGTGTCCACAGACCTGGGGAGTTCTCTTGAGATTCACTCTTAACAGGTAAATGTTTTCAAGTCCAGAGGTGCAAAGGGATGTATGTGCACAGGTGTGTGTTTTGTGTGTACATATATACACACTCACATACACACACGCATGTAAAAAATCACTTTTCCATCCTTGACCCCTGGACACCCCACATCCACCCTGGGAGGTGTCCCCTGCACCAGCCCAGGCCCTGAAGGAGGCAGGCGGCGGGCCTTTGCGTGGGTCAGATGTTCACCCGCACGCCCAGGCGAGCTCAGCGCCTGTCCGCAGTCAGGAGCGGCAGGCCCGCCGGGCTGCCCCTCCTTCCAAAGCGCCAGCCCCCGTGACCGCAGTGCCAACACAGCTCCCCTGCGCGCCGGTAGCAGTGACCCGTGCACCTCGTGCTCTCCACAGCCACTCTCTCCTTGGTGGTCATGGTGGCCCAGGAGGACGCAGGGCCGCCTCATTCCACTGAGGACTCTGAGACGCGGAGGCCTGGGCTCCAGGTCCCGCAGTGGCTGCGGCAGGACTGGAACCCAGGGCTTCTTCTCCTGCCTGGCGCCCCCTCCAGGCTGCCCCGGCTCAGGGAACCGGGGAGTGTTGTTCCTGGCGGTGTACCTCGCAAGGCCCAGAGTCAGAACTTTAATTCAGGTCTTTTGGGTTCAGAAAGTTGCCCCAGGCTTCTTCCCAACCCTCAGGATAACTTTAATAAAAAGGAGAGTCAAAGAATGTTAATGCTTACAGTCCCCTTGGCCAGTCATTCTATTTTCCGGGAGGAAACTAAGGCCGGGAGAAGAGGAGGGCCTTGGCCGAGGTCAACAGCCGGGATGCCCAGAACCTCGGCCTGTGTTCTGTCTGTTGCCTTTGCTGACCACAGTGGAGGAGGAAAGTAAAACTTCACATTCTAATTCTATTCTAAGACAACAAATGGTTTCATTTTCTCTAGGGCAATAAAGATCTACCAGAGGCAAAATGATAAAAAAAAATGCAAGCCGTTATTCGCTTCATAATTAACATGTGAAGATCCTAGCCCACGATCCTAATTAATTAGGAAAGCAGATATCAGGTAACTGCTGTTACAAAACCACACACCACTTCCACAATCACGGCTAAAAAGAGATTCCTCTGAACTCACCTCGCTAGCACTGACCAATAAAACAGAAGGAAATAAGACAAAGAAGGTTAGTGACACGCTGAACAGCCAGGCGGTATTCCAGGGCACGCCCTCACACTGTAAAGCCAACAGCATGCAGTGGCGTTCCTGTGGCCAGTGCCTGTGTGCCCCAAGGTGCCACAGCACACCTGCTCCGTCTTCCGTGTGACACAGATGCTCACGTGTAAGGCTGGGTGGCCCTGCAGTCACTTGAGGGAGGGGGCCTGTGCGCAGTGCTGGACGCTGCCCCTCGCACGCGCGGCGCTTTTTAGCTTCCACCCACTGCGCTATGACCCCGCCCCTCCTTTGCCCTTCCCCCCACTCTCCAGACCAGCGCCGCTCCCCCAGGCTCATGGGGACTCCGTCCCTGGCTCTCATTCTCCAAACCCAGGTGGTCACCAAGACCCGCCAAGCTTTCTGTGAAACGTCCTCCTCTTCTCCCCCTTCTCCTTCTTCATATTCTCTTGCTCATAGCTTAAATAAAAATTCCTTCAGCCTCCCTAAGCCTTTGGTTTACATGAAGGTCTGATCATCATGTTTTTGCAGGTGAGATCACCAAGGCTCAGAGGGGTTCAGGAACTTGCTCTAGACTCCTACTTCCAGCCCTAAAGCTGTTCTATCGGTCTGGCTCTGCGTACCTTCCCAGCGTTCTGCCCCACTGCGCCCTAAACTGACCTGCGGTCACAGTGGAGGATTTTGTCTCCCAAACACATCTTCAGCTTGTCCATGTCTGTGTCCTTGTCACTCAGGGCTCCCTCTGTGAAACCTCTCCCCGTCCCCCACGACCTTCTCTACTCAGCCCAAGGTCAGACCTGCTGCTGAGCCCCCTGAAGGCTTTGTGGACTTCACCCAGTTGATGGGCACAGAGCAAGACCCACACTGCTGTAGGGGTCCCCTCTCAGACTGGGAGCCACATGAGAGCCGAGCTGGGGGCTCACGGGTCTCCAGATGCCCCCGGAGCACTCACTGCACACAGCAGGCGCTCAGCAGATGCTCATGGGTGGCTGAGGCTGGGGCTCAGGAATCAGCGTTGGAGCCTGGGCTGGGGAGAGCCAGGAGGTCAGAGGTTTTTGTGAGAACTTCCCAAGGTCACCAGCTCCTCAGATGCAGTGAGCCAGTGGCTAAGGCTGGCACATACTGTCCTAGACTGACAGGTCATGGACTCCCGGTTCCACGCAGGGCCTCTTTCAGCCCCCAGGGGTGGACTTCTCTCGGAATTCCAAGAACGGTGGGCCAGGCCAGCCTCCCCGCCGTGCCTCATCCTGTTGAACTAAAACCACCATAGCCAGTTTTTAACATTTCCCCTCTGAGCATTTCCCCCCCTTTTTTTCTGTTCTCCCTCAGCATGCAGTCACGAGGACTGCACTTCTCAGCAGTTCTGAGGTCCCCAGGCGCTAACACCGCCCCCTCAGAGACTAGCAGAAGGAACAATTTAGTCAGACCGGCTGGTGTGGGGAAGACAGCAGCCCAGGGGGTGGGGGGCCCCCCCAGGTGGAGGGGCCAGCTCACGGCCCTAGCCAGGGCCGCTTGGCCTGCTGTCACACACACACAGTTGCGGCCGCAGCTTGTTCCCAGTCTAACGCAGGTTGCTGGACCTCGGCACTGTGAGCATTCGGGACAAGACAGTTCTTTCTGTGGGGCCACCCTGAGCATTGCAGAGTGCTGAGGAGCATCCTTGGTGTCCAGCCACGAGATGCCAGTAGCGGCCCCCTCACCAGCTGTGACAACCAAAAACGTCCAGTGTCTTCTGGGAGGCAACACTGTTCCTGGTAGAGAACCGCTGGTCTAAAACTTTGCTGGTCATTGGATGAATTCTGACTCTCAAACTGGTATAAGTTTTGTCCTGGCCAGGTGGCTCATTTGGTTGGAGCATCATCTCATGCACCACAAGGTTGCAGGTTCGATCCCCAGTCAGGGTGCACGTGGGAGGCAAATGATCAATGTTTCTTTCTCACATGGGTGTTTTTCTCACTGTCTCTCTCTCCTTTCCCCTGTCTTTCAAATCAATACAATCATGAAGATTAAAAAATAAATGGTTATAAGTTTTTAGACACAGTCCAAGAAAAATCATTCAGGACCTTCTCTACTTTATTATTTTGGCCCACAAGCTTTAATCGGTGTGCCCATCACTATAAACATGCAGCCCCCCCCAAATCAAACCAGCATTCTCCCCTTTCCCGGGCGCCTCTCCACCTGAGCTGCAAGTTCACCGGAAATCTCTCCTGAGGTCTATTTGAGTCCCCGTGTTGGATCTAGAAGGGTGATTGTTATTTCCTCCCCATGGGCAAAGCTTCTAGATGGAGGCGGTTCACACAATTACAGGCTAATAACCAGGAAGGAAGCACATGTTTTAGAAGGAGCTACATGACCACACTGGGCTTGTTCATCCCACGAGCCAAAGTTTCTGCAACATGTGTTTGTCACTCATCAGAGCCCTTTGTCCTTTCGCTGCTACTCAAGGTCCACCTCTAACCCCTCAGTGGACCCTCCGCAAACCTGTCCTGGTTCCACTGGGCCTCCAGTCTTCTCCCACCTTCTGTCTCTTACGCAAAGGTCCCGACGCAGGAGAGTGCCTGGCATACTTGAGCAACGGGCAAGGATGCCACTGTGTTTGGGGAGGATTGAGTGAGGACAGAGAGGTGGGACATCAGCCAGGCTGGCTCCAGATGCAGCCTGGGTTCACAACACTGGTGACACAGGCCAGTGTTACAGGTGTGATGGACACTGCTTGTAGAAAGTCAGTCATCCCAGGGGCTCCAGAGCAGGTTCTGTGCTTCCTCCAATGGGGACCTGGCAGACAGCAAGCGGGGGGGGGGGGCAGCCTTGTGCCAACCCAAAGGCAGAGCTTCTTCCCAGAGCCGGTCCCCAGTGGAAGCTTAAAGCCGTGTCTCTGTGTTTGCGCACAGGAATCTGAGCGGCTGGAACTCATGAACGCGGAGCTGAAGACCCAGATCGAGGAGCTGAAGCAGGAGCGGCAGCAGCTCATCCTGATGCTGAACCGGCACCGCCCCACCTGCATCGTCCGGACCGACAGCGTTAAGACCCCCGACTCAGAAGGCAACCCGCTGCTGGAGCAGCTGGAGAAGAAGTGACCATGGGCTGGGAGGAGGAAGAAGAGGAGGAGGAGGAGATGGGGAGAGGGAGAGGGAGGAGGGTCCCGGATGGTCCTTCCTTGCTGCACGAAAAACTTTCGGATGAGGCTCAGCACAGCCAGCATCGGCCACGCTTTTCTTGTGAAACTCTCATCAGCCACCCCAGGGGAAGAACAGGCTGATGAAACCCAGGACCAAGCGCTGAGACCAAAGTAGCCCCGAGGGTGGGGCCATCCTGCCTGGGGCCAGGCTGGAAGGAGGCAGGACAGAGGCTCTGGGCCGGAGAGAAGCCCAACCAGGCAGCTGTGGGCACTTCTCCGGCCTGTCCTCCTGGGCACCCACCCAAGGGACCTCCGAGCAGCCAGGAAAAGCCATGAATTGCAACCAGGATGCGGCTGAGGATGGAACTCAGAGTGAAACTGCAATCTGCCTGCCCCCGACCCTGACCCTGTCCCCGATGCAAAGCTGGAGAGGGGCAGTGCCAGGCCCTGCTGCACCCGCTCACCATGGTCCAGCGCGGTCCTGCCCGGAGCGGCAGCCGGGGCGCACCCTCGCCGGCCCTGCTGGAGTCGCTGTGGGCACGAGGCGCGGGCGCCCTTCCAAAGCACATACTCACTGAATGTTTACAGACTGGCTGTCCTGGCAGGGCTTTCAACTGCACATGTTTTTTTATACTTTCTTTTTTTTTTTAAATATTTTTTACAAAAAAAAGATTTTATACAAGCAATATATATATGGATTTCTATAATCACTCGACGTGATACAGTATAAATATGCTATGGTTTGTTGGTTACGAACAGATACTCAGCAGTTATGGCCGTCGTTTGTAACTCCTAAGTACTGTAGTCTCTGGGCGTGGGGGGGGCCGGGGCGGGGGCGGGGAGCATTTCCATCCTGGTAAACCCTTCATCGTACTCAGTCCTGTATCGCTCAGTAAACATTACTCTTACTTACCCCTCTGCCTCTTGTGGTGTCTGCCTGCAAAGTGGGGCACAAGGTGCGCTCAGTGGGCCCCTCCCGGTGTGCAGTGTACACGGATGTTGGAACGTTGCTGTCGGCCCTTGGTTCTCACAGCAGCCCTTCTGGGTTAGTGTTTGTGTGCCCATTTTACAGATGAGGAGGCTGAGGCTCAGAGCCATTAGAAAGCTACCGTACTTACTTCCTTTATTCATTCCACGTCTGTTAACTGAGTGCCACCCCGTGTGGGCCAGGCCCCCTATAAGGCGCCGAGTGGTCAGTGGGGGATAAGACAAACCCAGCCCCTGCGTTTCTGGAGCTGCCGGTCGTGAGCTAAATCCTGTGCCTGCTCCGTACAAGGTCTCTCAGTTCACCTTCACAACAGCCATGCCGGGGAGCAGCAACCGCCCCCAAGTCAGAGAGGATGAATTAGAGGCCCTGGGAGACGAACCTGAAGCCACTGTTTGCCGACAAGTAATGTCACACCATCACTGGGTGACGAGCACGTGTCGCCTCATTCACGTCTCCCCACAGCACAATGCCTGGTTTTTGCCCCCACTTCACAAACGACAGCACTGAGAGGGTAAGTGACTTACCCAGGGTCGCCCAGCTGGCGAGGGGCAGAGCCGGTGTTTGGGCACTGCCTCCAAAGGCCCACGGTGCTCCACCTGTCGCCAGCTGACCGTGCGGTTACCCCTGCATTTGGATGTCTCACCTGACTAGGACGGGAAGCCTGTGAGGCCAGGGTTGCAGACGTAGTTCCTGGAAGGGCTGGACAGTTTCAGGCTCTGCCGTGTTCACTGAGTGAACCACTGGTCCAGGGAGAGGTGTGCCTGGCCTGGGAAAGAAGGTGCGGATGACTCGGCCAGGTCCCCGTCTGCACAGCGAACACCTGACTCGGAAGAGCAAGAATGGCTCAGTGACAGGCCGTAACTGCTGTTAGCGCGGCACGCGGCAGCCCACGGGCACCTCAGCGTGTGATCTCGTTTGCTATTGCAGCCCTGCGAGGGGGCGGGACAGGCCTCGAGTTCCACCGGAAAGCTGTGCAAGCTGAGGCTGACCAAGACGAAGCTTCACCCAGCTACAAGGAGGCAGAACCAGGAGCCGAACCCTCCTCTCCCGCTTTATACAGTGCACCCGCTCTTCTCCATCACCGGGGCTACATGACCGATGGTGAGGCTTCAGACAGCAGTGATGCTGGGCTGCTTCCCAGATCATGAACGAGGCCTTCGGGGGTGGACGGGAAGTGAGCCTAGGTCATCAGTATATCTTTGGTTCCTTACTCACCTCAGGTTCTCTCCACCCAGCACGCCAGGTGCGGGCCCACTGAGCCCCGCCTTGGAGGCACGGCCCGGCTGGCTCACCGTCCGCAGTGGCAGCCACAGCACATCCTCTGGCTGTAATCTTTGCCACTTTTCAAGCCACAAGAAAAACAAAGCTGTAGACTTACAAGGGTCCCTCCAGTGAGCTGGTAGAAGCTCCTGCCACCTGCCCTCCAGTTAGGCCCTCCGAGCCCCTGTGGACGGGCTGCCGCAGGACCGTGGCGCGTGCTGTGCCGAGGCCTGCTGTTGGCGTTTCGCCCTCATCAGGGCTGCCCTGCCCTCCTGGGGTAGCCAGGGGTCACAGTCACAGTCTTCCTCGTGAGAGCTAAGGTTGGCGTGTCTCCTGCATGCCTGGCACTTTAGAAGTGCTACTGCAGCCGGTCCATGACCTCACCGGGAAGCGCCATCACCCTCGTGTTACAGAGGAGACGCCCGAGGCACAGGAAAGAAGTAACTTGCCCAAGGTCGCTGTCCTGTTGGGCGGCAGAGCCTGGATGTTCTTAGGGTCGGACTCCAGGCATACAAACAGGAGGTCCGGGCCTCACCCTTGGGGGAAATGCTCCGTGTTTGTGGTGTGACCTCACTTACGGGGAAACAGAAGAGATGACACATGTGGAGAATTTCCAGCTCTCAGACAACTGTCTCCAAGTGAACGGAAAAGACATACTTGGGAGGCAAATAGGTTGAAAGCCAATCTTCTGCTGACGAGCCACGAGCCTCACTTTTATCTGTAAGGGGGCCTATAATCCAAGTCTTTTTTCAGGGGTTGTCCAGGCGAGTGAGGAACGGATAGACAATTGTCTTGTGAAATATGAAACTCCGGAAAATGGTAATTTCTTGCCCTCTGTGAGTGTGGAGAGTTGTTGACATTTACCACATAGTGCAAATTACGTGAATATCTTTTTTTCTCTAAAGGTGGCTGCAGAGAGTGTTCTGGCCATGTGTCCGGTTCCCACGGTGATGTGCCTGGGGTCTTAGGCTCCGGGGTTTGTTCGGCTTCTGATTGGCCACAGCTAGCTTTGCGGGCTCATCATTCCACCCCTGGGCCTCCCACTGCCCTCACCAGGTAGTCATATGTAAGACCTGTGCCACCTGTGTCCTGGGTTGCTGAGAGTCAGCTGTGCAGTTTAAAAAAGATAAAGGCCGTGAGTGATCAGATGGGCAGAAGCTGGTGTGTGCTGGCCAGGATACAGATTAGAGGGACCCTGCATACAGAGCCAGCGGGAAGCTGGTATGACTACTGAGGAAAGCAATTTGGCAATGACCGGTGATGCTAACGCTAAACACATCCTTTGACCTAGCAATTTCCCTTCTAAGTATATGCCTTGGAGGAACTCTAGCACAGGGGCACAAGGAAATGTGCAAGAATGTTTGCTGGATCTCTGTACTAAACAGAAGTTGGAAACAACCTAAATAGCTATGAACAGAAAAGCAGGTCAACAAACTGTGTGTTTTCATAAAATCGAATATTATTCAGCAGTTAAAAATAATGAACCAGAGCAACAGGTAGCAATGTGGGTAAGTCTCAGAAACATGCTGAGCTGGAAGAAAAGGGGGTAAGTTGCAAAGGGCTATAGGTGCCATTTGGGGAATCTTTCTAGAGGTGGAAACTGATGTCTTATCGTTTATGGTTATGCACAGATCTGGGTAAGAGAGACATAAAAGCATGCCCAGGATGCTCTCAGTGTCAACACCACTGATGAGAGAGGCTCCTTGGGGTGGGGAGAAGGAGAGGTGGGGGTGGTATCACAAAGGTAAGGAGGACACTGAGTTTCAGCCATACAGGCAACATTTCACTTCATTCATTTTTTAGATTCTGAATCAACTGCAGAATCTGTCCAAGACGGGTGTTGTGCACTCAGTCGGAGTTATAGCCTCTCCAAACGTCCCTGTGTGCTTGCTATTTTGCATAATAACAGAACAAGCCTCGATACAAATATAAGGTTTTGTTTTTCCATGCTTTCCTTAGCAAACTCAGGGAATAAAAGCAAAACCCGACATTACAATGGAATTGCAGCATATGGTCTTTGAACTGACGCAAACTTAATTACATGCGTGAAGAAAGAGGGGATTTAGAGTGTGTTGGCGGAGCTGGCCTTTACCTCAGTTCGTGTCCCAGGGCGAGGACACATGGGGAGTGTCGATTTGCTCATTTTGGTGGATCCTGGTCCCTGCCCTCCATGTCGTAACTGAAAGCACATTCGAGACTAAGTTCGATGCTACATATTCTCATTTACGTGCTGATTTTTACCCCAACCCCTGTGTAACATGCAACCCATGGCACCTCTGAGTGAAGGCTGGAAGGGAAGCCAAGGGGAGTGTTTTAAAGACATGAATCCAGTTTTCACAGGTCAATTTGTTTCCTTTTGCTGCTATGACAAATTACCACAGATTTAGTGGCTTACAACAACAGAAGTTTTATTTTGTTTTTTAAAGATTTTATTTATTTATTTTAGACAGAGTGGAAGGGAGGGAGAGAAACGTCAATGTATGGTTGCTTCTCACACGCCCCCTACTGGAGACCTGGCCTATAACCCAGGCATGAGCCCTGACTGGGAATCGCACTGGCGACCCTCTGGTTTGCAGCCCGCGCTAAATCCGCTGAGCTACACCAGCCAGGGCTAAGAGTTGAAGGTTCTTAACTATGGCCGTCCTCACTCCCTGGCAGGACGTGCTGTTCTCTGTGTGAGTGCTGTGAGGGTGGAGCCCCCACACAGGGCACCCCGGTGCCTGGCACGGTGCTTGGCATCTACTGGATGGTCAGCACACACAGCGCACAATGCAAAGACACACACGCACACTCACAGATATGTGTTGCAGTACAGACACAAACACCGTCACACACAACACAGATACACACAGAGATGCAGACACACGTTTACTCATAGAAAGTGAGACTAAGCATACGTAATGAGATTGAGGCCGGCCATACTGCTTCATATTACATTTGTATACTTTTGAAATGAGCTTGTTCTCCATCCTTGTAAATCATCTTTTACGGGGAAGAGCTAAATTGTGGTTAATGATGAGGGTAATTAAGCTGGGCACACTGCTTTGGCTTAGAGCCAAACACTGCCAGAGACTGGCTCTGTTGGGCTCCTCAGCTGGCCCTGTGGGCGGTTCCTCGGGAAACGGCTTCTGACACGTCGGACCATTTGCAGTGAAATTTAGCGTCAGCCTCACCCGGCTGTGCTCGGCTGGGTGGGTTGCACTGGGCACCTGTTGCGCCCCATTTAAAATTCTCTGAGTGCAGTTCTGAGCAGGCAGGAGCCACTTCACGCAGGTGCAAACTGGCGAGACCTCCCCACTGGCCCTCGCCCTGCACCTGCCTGCCTTCCTGTCCTGGGGGACACCCGTGGCCAGCCCTGTGGCACTAACACATAAGCTACCTGGAAATTCAGGGGAGTCCATGGAGGGTCTCTGCTGACTAATTGAGTCGAGGGGACAATGGGTAAATGCTGTCCCCTTTCACTCTCCAGGTAAAGAGCCCCGAGATGCTTTTCCTAAGGTTCTTCAAAGGGTTTCACAGGGTTAAGCAAGGCCCGTGGAAACGCCCGTAGAGGTGGCCCCACTCAGGGGTGCATCCTGCGTGGGTTTCTCTCCTTCCCCACGTCACTCCTCTGCTCCCAGGATCACTTCCCAAACAAACCACCTGAGCACAGGAATTTATAGTCTTGGGCCCTTCTTTGGGGATAGCCCAGGCATAAACGGTTGGATTCAGAAGCGGTCCTAGAAGTCAGACCCTGAGGACGGGGTGTCTGGAGCTGAGTCCCTTCTCCGTCAGATGACCCGACAGTAAGTGGGGGAGGGAGGGCTGCTCCTCAGGTGGCCTCCCGGGGCAGAGGGAGAGGCGATGCAGGTGGCAGGGGAAGGGTGTCTGTGGCACCCAGGTAGTGGGGGCTAAGTTATAGAGCTTGAGTGGGTCGCCTTTTGTTAACTGTTTCCGGAAGCCTTGGAGAAAGAAAGAAAAAACTGAGTTCAGCAGACTGGAAATTCAAGACGTGCCGTGAGAGCCAGGAAGCGTCTCTGGATGTGTTTAAGGAGACACTTACCTCTTCCAGCGCAGGGCACGCTGTGCTGAGAATCTGGCCCGGAACCTCGCTGTCAGGGTGGCCGGACCGTCGAAGAGAAGGAATGTCCACCCTTGAGGGATTTCCCGTGTTAAAGTCAGGGTGCTAAAAGGGAAAAATGTAGAAACTTGGACCTGAAACAGGGACATTTGGCTAAATGAGACTCTTGAGGCCACAGTCTTCCTGGAACCCTCTGGCCTCGGAGACCTCTTTGGACTTTGGAGGTGACATACTTGCATACATCGTCCTCAGGAACACTGCTCTAACCCATTTCCCAGTGACCCGGAAAGCTGCCAGCCTGGAGTGGGGTTCTAGCAGGTTCAGGCTGCAGCCCCAGCTCCCTGGCACTCGCACTGTGTCGCCATAGGCACTGTCACCTCACCACCTGGCAGAGCCGGTGCAGCTGGAGGTGTCCATGGTGTGTAAGGTGTGCTGCCTGTTTGGAGTGCGCACCTCATGATAAGTTAAAATACAACTTTATATGTTATCTCCCAGGATCCCTTTGAAATTCATCCGATGAGGATTTTGTGTATGTGCGCCCCGGTGAAAATTCCAGAAGGCCTGGAACTCCTTTCAGGCAAGAGGCAGTCCTGGGCCATTCTGGGTCTCAGTTCGTTGACTGGAAGGTCCAGTCTGAGATAAAATCGAAGCCCCACCTCTTCCACCCTCCTCCACTCACCAGCACAAGACCACTTCGGCCTGCAGGTCTGCAGGACGGGCGCCTCTGCTCCACTTCTCCCCTTGCCTGGCTCTCCTCTCCCTTCCTCCAGCCCCAGCTGGCCAGCCAGTTCCTGGCCCCTCCCAGGGAGGAAGCAGGGGATGGGAGCAGTGGTGAGGGGAGAGGAATGGCTTGACAACCTTGAACTGTTAGGTTCTAAGCTGGCTTGGGTGTGCTGGCCCTGGCAAATGTTGAAAACTGGTTCTTCCTTTCATAGGTTCTTTTCTGGGTTCTTCTGACGTTTCTTTCTCCGGGGGCCTCTCTTCGGCGTGCCTCCACCTGAGCAGATGTATCTGCAGGAAGTACTTCCCTCAGGCCCAGGAGAGTATCTCTCACCTCCGGCTTCTTGCAGGTACATCCCAGCATCCTCTAGATGACCCAGGCCAGCCCACACCAGCCCACACTGGCCCCAGGGAGCACCCAGACACCCTTACCCAGAGACACTCGGGCCATACAGGCCCAGCCCAGCACGACCACTTCTTCAGGAGGCCCCATGGCCACCCCTCCTTCCACGGCCTGAGGGAAAGAAGGCAGCAGGCCCTCCCTGCCGCCTGATGCAGGGCAAGGACTCGATACCTCAACAGTTCTTTCCGAAGAAAAGAAATGGCTGGACAAATACTTTTCCTATCTCTCCATATCTGGAGCTGTTTTTATATCCTCAAAGTGCATCAGGGTTCCATCACCTTGGAACCCGTTCTTTGAAATTCCTACTGTCTGTACTTGGTGATGTGGCTTCCTGTTCCTTGTGCTTTGGTGTCTCACTCAAAACTTTAACTTGAATATACTGATAGATTGTTTTGGAGTCAAAGGGGAGAGGACGAGTAGAAAGGATCATGGACTGCTCTCGCCTCTCTGCACGAAAGGAGATCGCTGCACCACTGAGGCAGACCATGGGGCCCCCAGGGAACCAGAGGGCAGACACTGGTTTTACGGAGCAACACCATAGGCTGGGCTCTTGGGATGTAAAACCTCACATTCATTTTATCGAAGAGGAAACTGGGGCAGTTAGCACCACTGGACTCAATCCAAACAGCACTCATTGAGCCGGGCTGGAAGACAAATACAGACCCGCCAAAATCCTTACCTTCGGGAGGTCGCAGCCCCTTGGGGAGGCAGACAAGGGCAGGTCCAGGACAACAGATCGGGACCTCGGGTCAGGGGACTCTCAAGTGTGCACTCTTTTTGCCTGAGGGAAAATAAAACCTCATTTCGGCTGCACAGACACCAGGGTTTAGTGACCACCTCACCCCTTTGCTCCCCCAAGGCCACTTGCAGGTCAGCATGCGAATCTTAGATGGCAGTGTTGGCTCCTCTGGTCTGATGGCCAGTCCACGGTGCATGAACTGCCTTCATCTCAGCGACCTCGAAGTCGCCTCTCTCAGGGGACCCAGAGGCTGCCCTGTGGTGGTGGCCTTGTCCTCAGGAGCCTTTCCCAACAGGTCCCCATTATGGTCACCTCACTCCAGCTCGTACCATCCCCCCTGTTTTCGGTGGAAATTAGGCTCTTCCATGGAATCACGAGGAAAACATTCCAAAGGCCCACGCGTGGGAGATTGTGGCATGGTTTATTCTGTTCCTGGAAACAGAAGCTGCCCCCTGGGTCTCTGATGTCCCATCTCCCTCTGTCCCGCCACAGAAAGAGTCCCACGATGTCCTCAGCAAGGCCAAGACAAACACCAGTGTGCAGAGTTTTGCTTAATGTTAAAGCTCAGTCCTTTGGAGGCTACAGGCGGCTGCTTAGTGGTCTCAGTCCCGGTCCAGGCAGCTTGCCTTGTTCCCAGCTGCTCTGGTAGCCGGGTCTGCGTGGTGCCGGCCGTGCGGCTGTCAGACCACATGGCTATGGAGAGAGAACGCAGGGAGTTCAGCGAGCACCTTGCCAGGTGGGCAGGGGTGGGGGGGGGGGGTGGAGAGAAAGAGAGAACAAGCGAGAGCATGCTCCTTTGTTTCCCTGGGATTATATTACCTTGGGTTTGGAAGAGACCAGAAGCTTTTTCCAAATGACCAATAAACCCCCCAGGCTTCGCGGGCTTTGGATGGGTCACTTCCCTACCAATCGCTTCGTTCCCCAGGCTGGGCAGGCAGGCCTCTTTGGTCAAGAGCTGCGCCCCCTGCCTATTTGACTGCTACTGCGCATGTGCCGGCGCAGTCTGGACCGGCGCGGGGAAGGGCAGGGAAGGGCGGTGTGCTAATCCGCCTGGTGGAGCTCAATGCTGTGATCCCCTGGAGTGTGAAGCTGTAGCTTCCTGGTGAGGCACGCAGGCTCCTGCTTCCTCGTTTGTGAAGCTCAATGCCTAGTCCCCTTTGCTCGCCTTTTCTAGCTAAATACTGCCATTAACACTTCCTGTGAGGAGAAACCCTGACGAGCAGCCACAGGCCTCACAGCAGACTCAACCTCTGGGAGGCCCCAAATCCTTTTTCCCAGCGCGGCTTACTGTGGTATTTATAGCCCAGATGTGAAGGGTGTGATTATTCTCCTTCTCTGCTTTTCTTTGCTTGAAATAAAGATTCAGTTCACCCTTCTGCTAAACCAGATTTGCATAACAGCGCTGGGAAGAAACCTCCGTGTGTGTGTGTGTATGTGTGTGTGTGTGTGTGTGTGTGTGGTGGGGGGGGGTGGCAGAGACTGGAGCCTCGGACGCCCTGCCTTTATGCTGTGCAGTGTTCTGACGGACTTCTGTTCCTCTTTGAAGGCACAGGGGCAGCCGAGACTTCCCTAAAATGCATTGCCTTACAGCAGCTGAGCCTCTGCATTTCTAAAGCACGTTGCAGCCCACGGCTCGGGAGGCTTCCCTTCCTTCGTCAGAGAGGGTGCAGAGGGGAGTCCAAGGTCAGCGCTGTGAGTCATAAGAAATCAGCTCCAGGAAAGCATTCAATCTCTCAGGGGATTGATTGGGGGGGCAGTTGGCCTGTATCCCTGACTGGGCTCCCCACCAAGGTGCAGGTGACTCTCGCAGGTCCCCTGGAGTCTGGTTTCTAACCCTCCCACGTACTGAACTTCATTTCTTTGATTGGACCTGGCAAAAAAAGGGGGGGTTTCTTTAATCCCAAACTATTGATAAACAATGGGATTTACTAAATCAGTTACATAAACGCAAAAATGGTTTGCAAGTATAACACGTAGGTGTGAACTTCATTTTGCTGCCAATTCCTTCTCCCCAGGAACTAGGACTGGAAGCCTAGCCAGGCCAGGAGGGCTGACTGGGCCGTTCCTGCTCACTTCACCTTCTCCGCATACGAATTTACTAGAAACACCCAGAAGTGTTCAAGATAGTCTCTAAGTAAGAGGATAAGAAGGCAAGCCAAGATTAGGACAAAATACTCGCCAAACATATATCCGAGAAAGGACTTGTATCCAAAACATACAAAGAGCTCCAAACACTCAACAATAAGAACACAAACACCCTAATGAAAAATGAACAAAAGATCTGAACTGACACCTGGTCAAAGAAGATAGACCTACGGGAAATAAACATATCAAAAGTGACTCAGCATCACATGTCATAAGGGAATAACAAATTAAAACAATGACAAGAGGCCACACGCTTATGAGGATGGCCGAGTCCAAGGCACTGGCCGCATCAGGTTCTGGCGAGGATATGGAGCAACGTGAACTGTCACTGCTGCTGGTGGGAGCACCTGATGCTACCAGCTCATGGGAAAATGGTTTGCTGGTTTCTTACAAAGCAAAATATACCATGCAATCCAGCCATCCCGCTCCTTCGTGTTTACCCAAATGGGCTGAATACTTACATCCATCCAAAAGTTTATAGCAGTCTTATTTACAATTGCCAAAAATTGAAAGCAACCAAAATATCCTTCAATGAGTGAATGAATAAACAAATTGTGGTACTTTCAATAAAATATTTAGCAATGAAGCCCTGGCTGGTGTAGCTCAGTGGATTGAGCGCGGGCTGCAAACCAAAGCATTGTAGGTTCGATTCCCAGTTAGGGCACATGTCTGGGTTGCAAGCCACAACCCCCAGCAACTGCACATTGATGTTTCTCTCTCTCTCTCTCTCCCTCCCTTCCCTCTCTAAAAAAAATAAAAATAAATAAAATCTTAAAAAAATATATTTAGCAATGAAAAGAAATGAGCTATCGACCCATGAAAAGACAGGGAGGAGCATTAACTGCACATTACAACAGGAAAGAAGCCAGTGTAAAGAGTATTCCTACTGTGTGTATAGTTTCAATTGTGTGACATTCCGGAAAAGGCAAAAGCACAGAGACAGTAAAAGGATCAGTGGTTGCCAAGGGCTCAGGAGGGAGAGAGGGAGAGAGAAATACGAGGAGCACAGGGGAGCTTAGGGTGGTGAAACTATTCCATTTGATACTGTAATGGTGTATAATGGTGTGTGTGTGTGTGTATATATGTGTGTGTGTGTGTGTGTATGTGTGTGTGTGTATGTGTGTGTGTGTGTGTGTGTGTGTGTATATATATATTTCCCAAATGTATACCATTATACATTTGTCCAAACCCACAGCACTGTACAACACAGTGACTGACCCTGATGTAAACTATGAACTTCAGCTAATAATAATATACCTGTGTTGGCCCATCAGTTGTAACAAATGCAGCACACTCATGCAAGACGTTAATAGTGTCGGGGAGGGTGTGGGCCAGTGGAGAGTGGAGAAGAGGGAATATATGGAAAGTCTCTGTACTTTCGGCTCAATTTTTCTGTAAACTTATAATTGCTCTGAAAAATAGTCTATTATTTTTTAAAGACCTATAATACTGTCTTTTTAAAAAATCACATAAAGTAAGAAGTAAACATTCCTGCCTAGTTCATTCCCCACTCTACACATTCCCAATAAGGTAAATATTTATAATTGGTGTACATGCCTCCTGGTTTTTTTCCTTAAGTTTCTACAAATCTCTTTATCTGTAAGAGGGTGGAGCCAGGGGGCCTCCAAAAGAAGGATTTGTAGTGGACTCCAGAACTCAGGGTGTCTAAGAAATATGAAAAATATGCGATGTCCTCACCCCCACAAGTCTGAGCTGGGGGATGGGACCCAGGGAGCAGGGCCACTGAGAGTTGTTTTGTGTAACAACAGTTTTGCGGATAACCTCTAGAACGGTCATTTAACACATCTATAACCTTTAACTGGTTTCATAGATATGTTGAATAGCTGTGGCCATGTTTTGAGCCAGGGAGTGACTTCCACCCAGGATGTAACTGGGGGCAGGTCCCCCAAGTTACAGTGCCTGCCTAAGAGCTTGGAGATGATTGGCTCCACACCACAGGGCCACGCCTGACTGGACTTACTATGGCAGCCCAGAAAAGCTGGAAAAATACGGGAATGCTGGCAAGTGTAGTCAGTTGTGGGAAGAGTCAGAAATCGGGCTGCAGAGGAAGCTTGGCGTTGGGGTTTAAACCCAGCCTGACAGCCATGACAAGAATCACCACTCTGCTTTGACAGAGAAGAACCACGCGGCTTTAGCAGGGGGAACCATGCAGCTTTCGGTCTCCATTTGCCACGCAGCTTAGGAAGTCGGAAAGCAAGATGAGGCAGTGAAGTAGAGCTCTCTCTTAGCAGTTCAGAAGAATGCAGGAGAGAGGCTGCAGGAAGGAAAGGGGTGAAAGGGCTCTTGCTGGTGGGCCATGAGAAGGTGCCGTGTGGGTTTGGAATAAGAACTGGAGATCCCAGCGACACAGCTGATGGTGCCGGGAACTGAGGGAGGTCTACAAGCTGAGCACAGACTACTGGGAAGAACCAGGACTACCCGAGCCACAGACTTGTATTTCTTTTCCTGAGATATGGTACCCCAGACCGGGCAAAGGGGAAGAAGGAAGGACTGTGTGTGTTTGTTGGTGTTTTAAGGGACTTTGGGATTTTAACGAAGGCATTAAGTCATTAGTCTTAAGTCTGTATAACTTTTGAATAAATAATTCCTTTCCTTTTCACCAATCTCTGACATGGAGAGCTATACTTCCCTGGTGGCAGGCAAGATGAACCTAGTACAGGGGAACCCCAGGAGAAGGGAGTCCTTTTGGTAACATTGTTCGACCCCTTTTCTGGTGGCCAATCAAGGAAAATCATTGGAGACCACATGTGCAGTGCTTTAAAGTAACA
Organism: Tonatia bakeri; assembly: GCA_004024845.1. NCBI lineage: Eukaryota > Metazoa > Chordata > Mammalia > Chiroptera > Phyllostomidae > Tonatia > Tonatia bakeri. Next base: position 127,477 of record PVIA01002449.1, on the reverse strand, counting down.
CAACTACTTGTACATGCACAGCAAAAGCCCACCAAAACTAGCCAGGAAGGATCCGCCCTGTAAGAACGGAGTCCCTCCAGCCCATGAGGTCAATCTCTGCTTGGAGTTGGCTTGCTCCCATGTTCTCTGCTATAAACTCTGGGTGTTCGGTTCAATTCCTTGTCCCGATCATCAAGAACCGGTTACCTGTGCCCACCTGTGACATATCTACCATCTATCTGGCATCACACATTAAAAAAATAAAGACAAAAGCCAGTCTCACACACTAGTCTGCAACTTGTTTGTGTCACTCACGTTAAGACTGCACTCGTGTCACTTATTTCACCGAATCGGCTCGTGCACGTCGAGCCGGCTGGGATCAACCCTCACAGCACAACTGTCTGTGTGAACTCCCCGCTACTAAACCGTTAGGTTTATCCTGCCCCCAGCCCCCCACCCCACTGTGTTTATAAACCCGGGCACAGAGCATACCTTCACACACCTGCCTTCAGGTACTGCTGCGTTGTTTCTGTAGCGTGCGTCCCTCAGAGGAAGATGTTGCCAAATCGCTTCCCTTTGTTATTCCTGATCTGTCCTTCGTGTCTTCTCTCCTGTATTTTAGGAGGGTGGGGACTCACTGTGCGGCACTGCTGTGCTCCGGTGCTCAGGCTGCTGTCAGGGTTTGGCCGTCCTCCCCGCAGGTCCCCTGACATGCCCCCCCAACCCCACTCCTGCTCCCTGCACCCGAGCCGGTGCCGACTGTCCTCTGCGTCTCGATTATCTTACCCTCCTCCTCCAAACCGGAGGGAATGTGATTACTTCAGGGCTCTCTCCATGTGAGGGCTGATTGGGTGCAGCGACAGATAACCTCCGTATCTCAGTGGCTCCGTTAAAGAAGACCTTGGTTCCCATCTTCTGAAGTTCCAATGGCCGCAGAGTGGGGAGCACCCATCAGTCCCTCAGTCCCCCCCCCACCCCATGGAGCTGGGTTCCTCCCACTTCGTGCCTCCCCTCCTCCGGGATCGAGTTCTCTCCACTCGGCCAGCCTGTGGGGAAAGGGAGGTGGGGGGACCGCACAGGGGTTTTCAGGCTTGAATGTGTGATGGGTACTAGTGGTTTTAAAATAGACCCAGAGACCGAGGGTCCTGATGACTTTGCTTAAATTTAGTCTTATGTCCTAGGTCTAGAAATCATCTCTCTCTAACTCGGAGACCTAGCCTTTGCCCCGATGATCAGCAACCCCCCAGGCAGCAGAGGACAGTGGCCTGGACCTGACTAGAGGTCACATGTCTGGACCAATGGCAGGCTAAAGGTAACATCTTAAAAAAAAATTAAGTGTATTGGGATGACATTGGCTAATCAAATCATATCGGTTTCAGGTGTACAATCTATGATACAGCATCTGTACACTGTAGTGTGTGTTCACCACCCCAAGTCAAGTCTCCTTCCATCACCGTTTGTCCCCCTTTACCCTCTTCTACCGCCCCTCACCCCCCCTTCCCTCTGGTGATCACCACGCTGTTGTCTGTGTCTGAGAGTTGTTTCTTTTTTATTTTTTGCTTAAACTCTTCACCTCTTTCACCCAGCCCCCCAACCCCCGCCCGTCTGACGATTGTCAGCCTGTTTACTGTCCCTGTGAGTAAAGATGACATCTTGACCTAAGTTGTGTTTCAGCTCCTGAGACTAAGATGGAATGACCCCTGGCTTCTTTCCCGTGGGAATGGACAGAGTAACACCGGAACAGACCTCCGAGCTGTCCTCGAGACCTGCAGAGATAACTAACCTCATCCCGACCAGTTGGCATCCCGCAGGACACGAACCCCTAACCCATGGCGTTTTTGTGATTTCGCCCTGTGTAATCTGTAATCTACAAGCCATCAGGTAGCTCGGGCTTCTGTGCATTAGTTTCCCATTCTCCTAGATGGTGCCGTTCAGAATAAAATAGCTAATATTCTCCACTGCATTAATTCTCAGTGTCTGGTGTTTGGCTCTGCTAGTGCCGGGTGGATGAGGTCTTTCTCTTTTGTAACTTATTCCTTCCTTCAAGAGAAGGAGGTTAATGCCCTTCCCCTGGAGCATGGGCTGGACTTAGGAACTCACTTCTAACAAATAGAATTCGGGCGTGATGGCCGTTTTCAAGGTTTTGTTAGAAAAAGACCGCGGCTTCCATTTCAGGTGTTGTCACTCTTGGATTGCTCACTCTGGAGGAAGCTGTGCCTCAGGCAGTCCCATGGAGGAGCCCCCAGGGAAAGGGACTGAAGTACCCCCACCCCCTGCAACAGTCACATCACAGAACCTCCGGTCTCAATCCAGTCTTCAGAGAACGTAGCCCTGGCCAATAGATCGACTGCAACCTCGTGAGACACCCTGAGCCAGAACCACCCAGGGAAGCAAGCCATTCCTAGGTTCCTGACTCTCAGAAACTGTGTGAGGTCATTTCTGTGGGTTTAGACTGTTAACTTAGGGGATAACTTGTTGCACAGCAATTGAGAACTAGAACACATTTCTACCTGTATGTCATTGATCAGAACTCAGTCACACAGTCTCACTTCACTGCAAGACAAGGTGGGAAGGATAGTCTACTTACATCTCCAAGAAGAGAGGGGAATGGGCTTGCTGAGCAGCTACCTAGCATCCGCCACACCGTGTAATTTGTGGGATTCCAGCCCCACTCGGCAGAAACAAAGGTCGATTCCATCCATTCCCGAGATGGGATAGGAGCCAGAAGGTCTCGCTGGTGACAGTTTGTTACCTGTTTTATGTGCATGCAGAGGAAAAGCAAGGAAGGCTGAACCCAAATTTCCGTTTTATTTAATATATTTTAATTGTAATAATAATTCTGTTTTTTTCTGTTGATTATTTTTCTTAAAGCTTCTACCAAATTGTTGACAGAAAATAACTGTGTTATGTATGGTCTCAATGTTGCAGGTAGAAACACATATTCAGATGCCACGAAAAAAGACCAGAAAGAAATACACTGAAATATCAAACAAAGTTCTTCCTGCCCCGTGAGATGACCGATGACTGATGACTTTTACTTATTTTTCATGTGTGTCTATTTGTAGTTCCCAGTTTCTTTCCTAAGAGGAACATATGTGTGTTACTTTGTCATCAGAAAGATCACTATCATATAAATGAAGGTTATTATAAAAATAAGGATGATGATTATAAAAATAGTATAAATAATTATTACAAAAAATAACAACCCCTTCCCTCTGTGCGTGTGCAAGACACATAAAGTGAGTGGGCAGGGAGGGGCTGGCGGAGTCACACGTTCTGCTCAGGTGGAGCCTGGATTTAACACTTGAACTCTGGGGAGTCCCCTCTGCACTAGTCAGTTCCCCGACCTCAGCGGGAACCCAGGGGACTGGCTTCCCAGGGCGACTGAACGTGTGACCCTCTGCTGTCATGCTTGACGTGGTCAGGCCACTCTCCGCACCTGAACTTCTCCCCTCCATGAGTGGAAGGCACCTGTTCGCCGGGAGGACTTCTCCCAGTGACCCCCACCCTCTCGATTTCACAGCCACCTACTCACGGACAAATCTCTGTTTCAGTTTCCCAAAGTCACCCTGAGTGGTGGCTCCCTCTGGGGCATGCATCCCCAGGTGCCTGCTTCTTTCGCCCTCTTGTCTGCCAAGCTCTGGGCTGAGCATCACAGCTAGAGGCTGTACCTGAGGGCACAGGTCCCAGGCTTACACACACACACACGCACACACAGACACCACCACTTCCTACTGTCATTTTGGACAAGTCACTTACACACTTAGCTTTGGTTTCTTCCTCTGTAAAAGGGGGCTAACCCCTTCATAACTGCTGTCACATGTTTATGAGATGCACATAGTGACAGCCCTGGACGTGTTATGCACTGGAATTGTGAAGTTAGACAGGATTTCTCGCTTCATGGAGCTCACAGCTCAGTGAGGAGAGACAGACAGTGAATATATCATTAGAGATGTCATGAGTGATTAAAAAAAAGGAGGAGAAGAATTCAATGAACCAAGAGTTAGGATTTATCAGATGACCCTTTATTCGGAGAAGGAAACTGGAGCCCCCAAATATTGAGTCCCTTTCCCTGGGTCTCACTCTTAGCTGAGTGGCAGAGTTGGATTCAAGACCGACCTGTGTCACTCTGTGACCTTGCACTCAGCGCCGCATGGTGACATTCCTGAGCTGAAGGCACCTTGCCATTGTGGGCCCCTTCCTACACTTAAAAAACATTTTAAAAATCACGTTTTTACAAGTACATTGATATAGAGATATAGGGAACCAAGGCCGGGCCCTAGCCACTGTCCACACTGCTCATCACAGGAAGCTGGATAGGACATGATTCTAGTCAAGCCCCCGCCCCCACCCCTCACCCAAGGAGCTTCCAGGCAGGTGGGAGAGATACAGAAACAAAACAGCTGATATGAGTAACAGTAATTTTAGTTTGGATGCATTGGTTGCTGCTGATCTCATTTAAGTCTCTCAATAACCCAGGAATTAGTAAATAACATTATTTTTCACTTGGCGGGCAAGAACCCCCCGAGGCCCAGGGGCAGGATGCAGACTGCAATCTACAACCCACACACCCGGCCTCTTCCCTGTCCGCTGAGCTGCCTCCTGGTGGCAGCCGAGAAGGCGGAGGGAACACCTGTTGCAGCAGAGGTATGAGCAAAGCGTTCTTCCATCACCCTCCGTGCCCACGGAGCGGGCCCAGAGGTCTGGTGTGCTGAGCTTTGGGGTGGCTTTGCTTCTGATCATTGTCCCTGATGTCCTCGGCAGCCAGGGAAAGAGAACTCTTTTCTTTCTTCCGTCTGGCTAACTTCTCTCTCCCTCTGCACTCCACGGCCCGCAGCGTGGCTAGACTTGAGCATGGCTGAACCACCCCTTCGGAGCCCCTTGGACATGGATCTGGGAGGGTGACAGGGCTGGGAGGGAGGGCCGGTGTGGGGAGCGCTCCGGGCTGCACCCAGGAGCTGGCAGTGGTCTCAAAGCATAAGGAAAGACCAGTGACACAGATTTCTCCTTTACAGAGCCCATCCTCAGGTGCATTTCATTGTTTTTTACCATAACTCTTTTTTAAAAAAGATTGTATTTATTTATTTTAGAAACAGGGGAAGGGAGGGGGAAAAGAGAGAGAGAAACATGGAGTGGTCGCCTCCTGAACACCCCCCACCAGGGGCTTGGCCTGCACCCCAGGCATGTGCCCGCACCCCAGCGACCCTTCGGTGCTCAGGACGGAGCCCAACCCACTGAGCCACACCAGTCAGGGCGGTTCTTTCCATGACTCTTATGAGACCAGTAAAACAGATACTACTATATGCTATTGTACGATGTAACCATTCCTTAAAGGCCCACCGCGGCTCCCGGCGGCCTTCCTGGGCGTGGCATCCAAGGCTGTCCTCTCGGCTGCCCCCCACTCTGTCTCCTCTCCTCCCACGCTCCAACCAGACTGAACAGCAGATGCTTCCCTGAAACCGGTCCATTTTCCCCTTGGCCTTGCCCCGGAATGCCCAGGATCACGTGACTGGCCCCAAAACACACAACTAGAAAGCAATCGAGTTGATTCAAAACCAGATTTGTCTCAGTACGAAGCACAGGCCAGAGAATTTCCACTGGGGGTCAGGTGAGTCTCACCTAGTCCTGTGAATTACACAAGTCTCACTTATAAATCCAGGTGGTGCTTGATGCCCCCCTTCCCCTCTTCTCAGCTGGTGACACCAGTGTCTTCCAGACTCAGTCCAAGTACCACCCACACTTTCAGTGAGTGAGGTGTGCTTTTTAAAAAAAAATTTTTAAGGCTTGCAGCTCATTTAACAATAATTGAGGGGATCACAGGGTAAGGATGCTGATGAGTTTCCTTGAAAAGACAAAAAAAAATGGTGCCTCTAACTGCTGCCTGGACCCCCACCATTCCAGCAGGGCCACTGCCTCTGGTAAAAGCATGAGGTGCTGGTGTGTAAGCAGGAAGTGGTAACTCCTTAACCTTGTCACTCCTCCTCACACTCCGTGTGACTCATTTTGATGAAATTCAGCAAAAGTGGAACACCTGGCCACTAAGAGGGGTCTGTTTTAACTGGAAGGCTGCACAACTTCCCTCCCCCAAGACTTCAGGAAGCCTAGACCCAGGCTGTGAAGAGGCCCATCAGAGTGACCAGTGGGCCTCAGTGGACACTGCTCCTGCCTGGTCATCCGTCACCGTGCCGGTTCCCTCACCTCTGTGCTGGGTGCAGCGGGGACTGACCTTTCAGAAGCTCACAGCTGAGCAAGTGAGAGACATTGGACAAATAATGCCATGTACACACACACACACACACACACATAGCTATGTAACTACATGTGACTATATGCACATATTTTTGTTGTAGTTGGGTTTTGAAACCTGGACCATCCATGTGTACATACTGACCGAGATCAGTTTCACAAAGCCAAAAAATATGTAAATGCATATCTATATGTGCTTATATACCTAATATTCATCTATTTCTATATCTTTTGAGAAGAATATTCATTAAAATGTGAACTAATGTCACTTTTCTCTGGGTGGTGAGATTAATATGGTTTGATTGATGGGTTTTTCTGCATTTTCCAAGTTTTCTACACTTAGCATACATTAGTTCCATGATCTGAAGAACAAATTCAAAGCCCGGTCTCTTTTCAGTGGCCGGGATCCCAGGTCTAGCGGATGCTCCTTGAGCGAAGGAGGAGGGCCTTTCTTATTGTTCCTGTCCATCTCCTGTCCTTGGAAGATGACCGACTCCAGGAAGAGCCTGAAGGGGCCTCTGCCTTCTCTGACCAATGCCTTTGCTGCCCTCTGGTGGCCACTTGGGGCCTTGGCGGATCCAACGACCATCCTTGCTTGTTGCACAGTGACTTCCACTCTAGGTTTGCCTTCCCAAGTTCCGTTTCTTAGAGCTGTTTTGTTTCGTTCCCTGAAGCTGAGCACCCTTTTACCCTCAATGAGGTTTGTGCTAGTGTCCGCTTCTTGTTAGAGCTCTGGTAGACCTGTCATTCTTGTAAAAACCAAAACCCCTCGCCTTGACCTCACCGCCGGAAGGCGCGAGCTTCATCATGGGAAGCGGGAAGCGCTCTGGGCCTGCTGCATTTTCACAGTTGACTGAAGCAGTACTTGGTTTTGGTCAGCATCGTTACTGCCAAAGCCACCAGCGCACCTGCTGGGACGCCCAAGGATGGTGCTTCTCACGGTCCCCCAGAGTCACTATCAGTAATGGCAGGCTCTAGGGCCCCCAGCCTGGGGGGACGCTTTGAGACTGGGTGGCTTTAAGCACATTGTGTCACTCTCTGTTTCTTCATCTGCAACTTGGGAATTGTAACCACGCTTGCCAGGATTTATCAGCTGCTCACCTTGGACAGGTCACGTAACAGCCCTGAGCCTCAGTTTCCTTGTCCGTGACACTGGGGGAAATAGTGCCTCATTCATTCACGGAGCTGTGAGAATGGAATTAGTGCATGTGAGTGGTTAGAACAGTGCCTGGGACACAACTAGTTCCCCATATATATTTAGTAATATTGTTACTGGTACCAGTTACCGAAGTATATTATGAAATGCCATTCTAAGAATGCATGTAGTTAGAAGTAAGAAATTTATTATTTGATAAGCCTCTTACATCTTAGAAACCACTCTGGTTCTATTTATTGAATACTCACAGCAACCCTTCAAGGAAGGTGCTGTTATCTTCATTTTACGAGTGAGAAGACTAAGAGTCAGGTGGTTTAAGTAACGCACTCAAGATCACACAGCAAGGAAGTGTGGGACCAGAGTTTGATCCCATTGGTTTGGCCCTGGAGCCTCTGTTCTTTCCTGTGTATTTGGTTGACTGCTGCCTCCTGGGGTTAGGTTGTTTTTACTAATATTTTTTTCTAAAACACTTTATCCCATATTCCTGCTTGGGTATAAGTCAGGGCGATGCCAGCTGCTGTGACAGATAAATCCCAAATCTCCACAGCTTTATCCAATAGAATTGCATTTCCCATGTATGCAATAACTCAGGAGGGCGATCACATTTGGTGGGCAGGCCTCCCCTGGGTGATTCGGGGACCCAGGCTCGTTCGATCTCGTGGTTGTGCTCTGCCCTGGGACTTTGGATTCCTCTACATTTAGCTGGTGAGTGAGCAAAGAACATGGACCATGCCTGGACGTGGCACCTGTGAACTCTGTCCATATTCCATTGACTTAATGTTCAGTCACATGATCACACCTAACTGCAAGGGAGGCTGGGAAATGTAGTCTTGTGCTGTGTCCAGGAGCCAGAGGAAACGCAACCTGGGGGCCTGTCTAGTGTCTACCACAACTGGCTTATGCCTTTTTTTTTAATCCTCATGTGGAGACATCCTTACTGATTTTAGAGGGAGGGGAAAGGAGGGAGAGAAGGAGGAAGAGAAACATCCATGTGAGGGAGAAACTTTGATTGGTCGCCTCTCATACACATGCACCCTGACCTTTCGGTTTATGGGACCAAGTCACTCCAACCGAGTCACACCGGTCAGGGTCCTGGCTTATGTCTTAAACAGCCTTGAGATCTGGGTTTAAATTTTAATTCTTCCAGTAAGAATCCTGACCCCTTGGGTGCCCCTCCTCTGTATTTCCTCTCCTATGGCATTCAGTTCATGGAATTATAATTATTTACTCATCTGTCCCCCCATTATTCTGTGGGCTGCATTAGGGCCAGGCTATGCCAGTCTGGGTCACTGCTGAATTCCCAGCTTACACAGAGCCGGGCACACAGTAGGTGCTCAATAATTGTTGAATAAAGGATGTCTGGGGAAAATGGCTGAGGGGCAGAGGAAGTGGTCAGGAGTGGTCTCTTGGCCCCCCAGTTCCCAGCATCACTAAGTTTCAGAACCACCGACGGCAAATCCCGAAACAGGGCTAGAAAGCCCTCTGAGGTTGAGGTTGGGGTGTCTGTTTTTCAAGAGTGGAACTGAGATGCCGAGTGTGGTCACAGGTTGTCTGGGCCTCTGCACCTGCCCCCACACCCCACAAGGACCCCCGCAGGCAGCTCTTCCTTCCGCATGTTCCAGCACACGTCCCCAGCAGGGCCGGGCTTCACGCTGAGGAAATGAACCACTGCCGTAACGATAAAACGATGCTCGGCGTTTGTCTGTCTGCAGTTAGCGTTCTCTCCACCTCCCAGAGAACTCGGTGGCAGCTTGCAGAACAAGCACGAGGAGAGGAAGGGGCTTGCATACCGATAGAACAGTCAGGTGACAGTAGGTCCCTGAAAACCTGGTGGTTCCAGACAGGATAAGCATTTTGGCCTCACAAGCCAAGTCTTTATTTTGGGACAACATTTAGTATCTATTTTTTAAATATTGATCTCCTTTTGTCCCCCTTTCCCTCGTGCTGTCACTGGGTGTCTGGTGTGCCTGACTCTCGGTCTGCAGCTGAGGTTGGAAGTGGGCAGGGGCTCGAGGCCTTTCCTTTCAGGGTTCCAGGCCCCTTTTCCGCTTCACCCCCTGAATTCTGTGCCGCTCCTCTTCACTGTCTGTAAATCCCCTGCCACAGCCTCGTGTTAGGATGGAGGTAGTCTCCATGGACAAAAATACAGTCCCGGTGCGTTATAACTGTCCAATTTAACAAGACAGAAGGGGATGGGCCAGCATGGGGATGAGGCAAGAATCGCAGCCTGCCTGGTGCCTCCTAGCTGGTGGCCTTGGCTTGTCACATCATGGTTCTGAGCCTCTGTTGTCTCATCTAGGAGAGAGGGTACCAGATACTTTGGGTGGGTGCAAGTGTTCGCAGTGACTCAAAACGCCCTCAGAAGGTCATGTGTTACATCAGGGACACCTCAACAAGGGCAAGTGCTTCAGGCTACTACCTTCAGGAGCAGCTTGGTGGGGTTAGGGGTGGGGGGAGGGGCGCTGTCCTGAGCCTGGAATAGGCACGGATAGTAGAACAGAACTGCAGGGTCACTTAGCTGGGGTGGGGGGCTCTACCTGGGGAGGAGGCCAAGGTACTCTCGTGGTGCCCCAGGGGAAGAAGGGTTGGAAGTAGGAGGAGGGAGATCACAGTTTCTCTGCTGACTTCTCTCTTTGTAAGGCGTGTAGAATGTAGGGATGCCAGGTTGCTTCTGGGATGGGGGTGGGAGTGGGAGCTAGGAGTCTCTTCTCTGGAACTCCTAGAAGCTCCTGGGGGCAGGGAGGGCAGGAGGCCGCATGGAGCCTGGGCTGATGCTGCCTGAGGGCCACTGAATCCCCTATAGGCAGAGAAGCACCAGGATCACAGCAAGGTTTGCCTTCCAGAAGCTTCTCTGGCCCAACCAGGCCAATCCTGTGCTGATTCATAAAAGGGAAGGGAAAACACCCTAGGTTCCAAAGGAGCAAATTTGCAGTAAGCTTTTAAAAGAACCAAAGCCAATCTGAGCTGGAAAAGGGATTTCCCCCAAACTCTCCCTCCACACACTCAGCAATTGAAAAGATGTTGAAGAAACTGCTGGGAGGTGAGCCCAGAGGGAACCGGGTGGGGGGAGGGGCAGCTGGGGATGAGGCATTTATCACCAGGCAGTCCGAGGCCTCTTCCAGGAAGGCTTCGAGCCTGCCACCCACCGGAGTGTGAGAAAGCTACCTCTCTGTCCTGTAGTCGGAAGTACCCAGCACTGCAGGAAAACAACAGATGTTTACCAAGGAGAAAAAAAAAATCCCAGTAATCTTATCACCCTGTCCAATCATACGTTTTTATTTTTCTGGGCTTCCTTCCATCCTGATCTTCATGGTTTAATCGTGGCTCCACTGCACTTAGGATATTCACTGGTTTTCCTTCCTGACATGGAAGCCCAGTGCTGCTGGGCGAGTTTCTGTTTCATCTCTACAGCCGGGTCCTCACAGCACCCGCCTCACAGGGGGGCGTGAGCTCTGAAGGGAATCATGATTCTGAAGTACACGGCACATAGTAGGTGTTCAGTAAATGGCAGCTGTGGAGATGACTTCTGGAAGCATCTCTCTGGTTTTCATTATGAGTTCTTCTGCTCCGTTAGGATTTTTAAAATGTCTTATGTATATGAATGAGGTAAGAACAAATTTGGAACTACTTATTTGAAAAAGTCAGGTCATGGCATAATATCACATGTGATTAGCCTCTAAAGATTTGCATCAGCAAACTGGTAGTTACAGAACAGCCATGAGGGTGTAGATAGAGCACAGCAGAGGGAATCTAGTCGGTAATATTGTAACAACTACGTGCGGTGCCAGGTGGGCACCAGATTTATTGGGGGGATCGTGTTGTAAGTTAGAGAAATGTCTAACCACTATGCTGTACACCTGAAACTAATATATTGAATGTCAGCTGTAACTGAAAAGTAAAAATTAAAAAAAAAATTTGCATCAGCAGGTGCACATGTGCCCTGCTCTTTTGTAACGAGGGTGACCCAGTCCCGGGTCATGTGCTCATTTCGACCTGAGAAGATTTTGCTGGGGCCCGGGGTGGGGTGAGGCATGGGGGTCTCTTTACCACTGAGGCTTTTTCAGAAGCTGGCCGTACTGACAGCCCCTCTCTTCAAATTCGGATGACACCATTCCCTGGGGAGCTCTGGTGATGGAGCCCTCAGGGCCCCTCGGACTCTCAGCTTGGTTGCCTGCCCAGTGCATGTTCTTGGAGAGGTGAGCCTTGTCCCTTTGTCCTTGGGGCAGAGACATCAAAGTTCTGGACTCTTCCCCTATCACTCTGCAGAGAAAGGGCCACATTGAGAAATAAAATGGTTCAACTCCACGCAAGCAAGAGGCTCTTTTTGAGTCCAAGTGTGTCTTGGGTGAGTGCAAGTTTCCTGGGATTGCTGCCTGTGGCAGGTGTTCCTGCTGCCATATCCAGCCCACTCGAGGGTGAGTGGGGCAGCAGGTGTCCCTGGGAGGCTAATGGAGAAAAACGACCATATACAGACAGGGAATTTAACACCCAAGGTGATCAACCCAGGCAAGGCCGTCTCCTCTCGGGAGCTCAGTTCTCTCCTCGAGGAACTCAATCTGAGAAAATGACTGGATTAAGTTATTCTGGGCTCTGGAGAGGAAGTGGCGAGGGCAGTGGACATTTGCTCTCAAGACGTGTCACACACTGCGACACATCGTCACCTCTCGCACTCTATGTTGGGGGGCTTCAGAGGGGCAGAGGCGGCAGATTGGTCTGGGGCTTCACCGCTGCCATTCCTTGAAAGTCGCCTGTGTGCCTCAACTGCGCTGGCTGCTGCTGGGAAGACCCACAAGGACCGTGACAGGGCCTGGCCCTTACGGGCTGCACCGTCAGTTCGGGAGAAGAGACGAGACGTTGCCTGTGCTCACACTAACGGTGACGATGGCTGCCATTCACTGAGGGCACCAAAAGCCAAATCTCATGCCACATTCCACACAGCTGCAGGACGTAGCTACTGGCGATATCCTCATTTCCCAGGTGAGAAAACCAAGGTGCTAAACCATGAAATAAGTGGCCCAAAGTCACATAGCCAGCAAGTGGTGAACCTGTGGTTCATTTTTGTCTAACTCTAGGTGACCACCGCCAACTCCTTTTTTATTTTTCAGTTATACTAAAACGTGTGTTGATGTCATTGAACACAACTTCAAATTCAGCCCGTGTGTAGATAGACATCAGAGATGGCTAACATCTCAGTGTAAAAGGGTTCACTTTTGTATTATTCCTCGGAGTAGAGCTTTGAGGCTCCTTCAAGACATCTTACCTCTGACGCCTTGAGATTCCACCTGCAGGCACAGAAAGCAGGGACATCATCGGCGTACAAAGACCCCACGGCAGGGGCTCACAGTGCTGCCGTGTGACAGTTGCTGCGTGGGTCTCCATGAGGTCCTGAGGGACTGACAATTGCTCTATTTCTGTGTCTCAAATATCAGTGGCATTTCCTTCTGCTCTATTACCTCCTCCCTCTCTCCTTCCTGCTTCTGTTTCTTCTCCTTCTCCCCCCGACCCTTCTTTCTCATCTTCCTCTTTTTCTATGAAGTCCAGATATTGAAAAATACTTAGGACCTCTGCTCTCATTGCTCTTCAGACATTAAACTAATGGAAGGTGGTGGACTTCCAGTCCCACAGCAGTTCAGATGGCCCCATGGTATCACTGATGGGATTTAGTCAACACTATAACCCCAGGTTTAGCGACCATGCCGGTCCCAGTGCTAGGGGCTGTAGGCCTGTGCTTCCCAATGCTGTAGAACCTTGTGCCACAATGCCGGTGAAAACCTCAGATGTAGCTAGGAAGGCACAGGTGTTACTTGGATCATCCAGAGCTGATATGTTCCTGGGTGTGCAAGACCCCTGGCAGTGGGAGGTCTTCTGCTTTGGCAAAGCCCACGATACCCCGGGAAACAGCTGGACAGTCCCTTCCAGATCATTCTGCAGGGAGAAGAGACTGCAGAGCGTGGGCAGGTGGTATCCTCAGAGCCTACTCTTAACCAGTGCACAGTACTGAATTTGTCACCTGGGAGCATCTCACAGTTGGACAATTACAAAGGGAATGGTATCACATGGACATGACATTCTAAAGAAGTTCCTAGGAGAAGGAGGCAAAAACATTCCATAGAGGCTTAAAGTTTTAAAACTCCACCAAAGCATCCCTACAGTGGGTCCAACACCTTCAGCCCATAAAGGAGGCAACTGAGGCTGGATGGACGGGGCCTTCCAGGTCACATGGAGGCAGGACCACACGAGTCTCAGTTCTTGGTTGTCTCAGCCACACCACGCTGTGTCCCTCTCAACACGAAAGCAGGTGTGGCGAGGGAAGGCTTTGCTGAGGAGGAGAAATGTGACCTGGGCCTTGAGACTGGGTGGCGTGTGGGTGGACCTGCAGGAGGGGCAGGCTTCCTCAAGTCACTGAAGGGTCCTCTGTGACTTTCTCAACTGAACCGTTAGCTCCTTTAGTGTGGGCATTATCCCCTCTGCCTTCGGTCTCATTCAGAGGTCCTGGACTGGGGCTGGCATGGCGTGGTGTGGCGTGGCGTACTGGGGAACTGGATGGGACCTGCTCCCCATCCTTCTCCAGAGAACCGACTTCCTGTTTTAAGATATTCGCTGAAGCATCTGTCACTAAGTAGAAACTCAGCTTAGATTTCCGTTCTGCTCCTTCTTAATTTCCTATGGACGACACCTTTGTGAGTGTGTGCCTGGCCCCCAGTCTGAGAATTACCCAGCGCCTTAGGAGTGGGCCCTGGCAGCTGTGTTCATAGGGCCAGTCGCTGATGGCCGGGAGTGGTGGAGTGGCATGGGGGTGGACCCCAACTCACACTGGACCCAGTAGAGCCTCTCTTCCAGTTTGGGATTTCAACTCTGTGGGACTCCTCAAGCTCCTCCAACGTTGAGACTGAGGCAACGTTAGCTCAGGAACCGTGAGATGTCCATCTTCAGACACGGAGAAGGCCGGTGCAGGGGAGGAGGGAGACGAAGCAGAGGCCCCAGAGAGAGACCCTGAGAAGCCAGTTACCCTGTTCCCCGGGGCGGGGGGGCTGCTGCCCAGAGGAGGCCTTCACCTCTTTGAAGTCCCCTCCTCCACTCACACAAGAAGGACAGCCTGTTGCCTGGAACCTTTACCATACTCTGATGTTATCGAGTTTCTGCAGAAGGAGCTCGCCCAGCCGGGCTTGTGACAGAGCCACTGGGGGAAGTCCTCGGTTATGCTTCGTGCTGGAGGAACCACAGTCCCAAAGGGGGGATGTTGTTGAAGGGGAACTTTCTTCTCTTTCTTGAAGGGGGACTCTTGGCCTGGTGTGCAAACTGATCCAAGCTCCAGAAGGAGTGGGACTCTGGAGAAGACATTAACTCTTTTTCTGTTGTTGTTATTTTTTGCAAAGGTTTTCAGTCAGCGGTCTTCACTGGGGCATGAATGGGGGGAGGGATCCCAGGGGTCATGGAGTCAACTGTGCTGGGTATTGAGGAACAGAGATGAAATAAGACCTTCCTGCTTCGCAGTGAGTGAGACGGACATACGGATAGAAGTTTGTGACAATGAGCTGTAAATGTCCTGGTAAAGAAATCCACAGGCAGGGATGGCCCCGTAAGAACATCCAACCTGGGGGTCCGGGAATGTTTCCCAGCAAGAACGACACCTGAGCAGAGGCCCATAGAGTGAGTCGGAGCTGGCTGGTGGAGGGGTAAGGGGCAATCCAGAGGAAACAGCAAGAATAGAAGAGCAGAGCTGAGAAAGAGAGTAGTGGCTGCCGAGAAGCACTAGTGGCCAAAGCAGCTGGAGCGTGAAGTCTCTGGGTTCTGGTAAGAACGCTTGCCAGGAAGGAGTGACCACGTTGGGGCTGGGCCTCTGTCCTGTCAGCCTGAGTTCTCCCGACCTCCTGTGCGCTCCACCTGTTAAATTTTTCTGAGTGCACAAAAAATGTTTTTATGTGTGTATTTATAACAGAAGTATATAGTGCATGTATAATTGTTTACAAAGCAGAAGTGTGCAAGATAGATATTTGCTCTTGTGCTAATGTGTTAAATATAACTTTTTAAAGATAGAAATAAATGCACACAGAAATGCTGAAATAGTCTCTGCATCCATGCGGAGGCATGGCTATGGGGGACTGCTCTGCAGACACCATCGGGCCCCAGGAGGCTTTGGGCGTCACCTCCCTCGTCAGGATCAGCCAGATGTGTAACTGTGGCTTGAGCTCAGTCGCTGTGCTGGGTGATTCACACCAGGAACTCTCAGTAGCAGGCCGAGGCTCTGTGCTGCCTCAGGTCAGACTTCTAGAAACCCCTGGGCCTGACGGTTTGGGCGTCTAGTCTCCCAATTAAATACGTATGTATTTTATGAAGAAAAAATAGCATGCTAAACTGATTATTTCTTAACCTGCTGTTAAATTTAACATATTGTGAACATCTTTGCATGTCATTAAATTTTTATCACATATTCTTTTGCAACATTATTTTTAGTGGTTGCATAGTTCTCCGTGGTTCTGTTGTCTTTCTAGTCAGTCTCCTTTCATGGGCTCAACTGGACTTTTGCTCACCAGCTAAAGAGCTCATATTTCTGCCCTGGCTGGTGTGGTTCAGTGGATTGAGCTCTGGCATGCAAACCAAAGGGTCGCTGGTTCGATTCCCAGTCAGGACACATGCCTGGGTTGTGGGTCAGGTTCCCAGTGTGGGGGGCATGTGAGAGGCAGCCACACATTGATGTTTCCTTCCCTTTCTCCCTCCCTTCCCCGTTCTCTAAAAATAAATAAAGAATTTAAAAAAGAAGTCATATTTCCAACATTGTCTTTGATACCACAGGGTATTTTTTAGTCTTCCAGAAACACATCAGAACCTCTGGTTTATGGGTGTCCTCTCCTTCCACGTCAGCTTTACTTGAGTCTATTCCTTACTTAAATGCACTTCTTTGCATGTGTGTATCTGTCCCGTCAGCAGGAATTGGGGAAGAGTGGTTCTCTTAGCTGGACAGCATGCTCAGTTCCAGCAGCCTTGCTTCTGCATATGGCAGTCGTTTTGTTCAATTACTTAGCATTTCATCGCACACTGCCTAGAGTGCCCAGCTTTGTGTGTCACCTTGACTAGGCCCTGGAGGGCCCAGGTATTTGGTCAGACATTATCTGGGTGGTTTGGTGAGGGTGCTTCTGGATGAGTTTAACATGTCAATCGACGGACTGAATGAAGGGGATTGCCCTTCTTGTCAAGAGTACTATGAAGCTACTCCATGGCATTGCTGCCTCAGTGTTCATTTTGTAGGGCCAACTGGCCTTAAAATGACACTTGTCCCCTCAGATAAACACTCACCCTAGACAACAGCAGAGCCTCAAGCAAATGTAAGCTCCTACTACGACTCCCTGGCAGCTCTTTTGAGAAAGAACCACCCCTACTACTCAGGGCTTTCCCCTTGTGTGCCCCTAAATAAGGCCCCCATGAAGCTTACGGAAACCCTGCTCTTTTTGGTTTAAATTGATCAATCTGGTGTTAGCCCAAGAACCTCAAAACACTTCACCAAGGGACTCTAGTAAAGGCATGTGCCCCAGATCCTGTCACTTTCCCTGCCTACACCTGCCTTGATCTTCCTGTGTGGCCCCTCAGGCACGCTGTGTACTTCCTCCAGGACCTGTGGCCCGTAAGCATCTCTATTTCAATTTCTCTTGCAGTCAATCATTCACTCTCTCTCTCATCTAAAATCAGGGTTCCTGACTCAACCAGTGAATGCAGAACAGCAAATTTCTGTTTCTGTCTCTCTCCTTTCCTCTGTCTTCTAAAATCAATGAATAAACTTTTAAAAATAAAATAAAATAAGGGTTCCCCAGAGAAACAGAAGATATATATATATATATATATATATTCTGTGTATATACACACATACATACATACACATGTCTCTCTATGTATATAGACACAAAGATACACATATATAGATATAGATGTATCCTATTGGTTCTGTTTCTATACAGAACCCTGACTGATACAGTGCCTTCTTCCTTAAAAAAACAGTAGACCATGCTAATAAAAGTAGATTGTGCTAATAAAAGGTGAATGTGCTAATACAAGTCACAAGAAAGGTAGATCTTTTAACCTTATGACAACTGAGACCAAAAAATATCAATCCCTGAGCATGCTGACAGCTGCAAGTCTTTGCCCATTGGATGTAAAGCAGTTCACTGGATGGTCAGTTGTACAGGGGGAAATAAGTACAGAACAGAACTGAGCTATTAGAAACAATATCATTACAGCGGTGCCTAACCACACAAAGTTCCATCAACAAGCAGACAGGTAGATGGCCGTGCGTTCCTTCACCAGAGTACCACGGCAACTAGAAGAGCGACACTGGAATGACGCTCAGCAGACAGATACATAGGGAAAATGGACCAATGATGGAGAAAAATCAATAAGATGAAAGACAGTTCTTTTTTAAACATATTTTATTGATTATGCTATTACAATTGTCCCATTTCCCCCCTTCACTCCCCTCCACCCTGCACACCCTCTCCCATCCACATTCCCCCCTTTAGTTCATTCATGTCCATGGGTTGTGCATATAAGTCCTTTGGCTTCTACATTTCCTATACTATTCTTACCCTCCCCTTGTCTATTTTCTACCTACCATTTATGCTACTTATTCTCTGTACCTTTTCCCCCCTCTCTCCCTCCCAGTCCCCTACTCATAACTCTCCATTTCTGTGATTCTGTTCTTTTCTAATTGTTCACTTTTGTTTTTGTTGTTTTCAGGTTCAGTTGTTAATAGCTGTGAGTTTGTTGTCATTTTACTGTTTATGTTTTTTATCTTCTTTTTCTTAGATAAGTCTCTAACATTTCATATAATAAGGGCTTGGTGATGATGAACTCCCTGAACTTGGCCTTATCTGGGAAGCACTTTATCTGCCCTTCCATTCTAAAAGATAGCTTTGCTGGATAGAGCAATCTTGGATGTAGGTCCTTGCCTTTCATGACTTGGAATACTCCTTTCCAGCCCCTTCTTGCATGTAAGGTCTCTTTTGAGAAATCAGCTGATTGTCTAATGGGAACTCCATTGTAGGTAACTCTCTCTTTTTCTCTTACTACTTCTAAGATTCTGTCTTTATCTTTAATCTTGGCTAATGCAATTATGATGCGATTTGGTGTGGGCTTCCTTGGGTCCAACTTCTTTGGGACTCTCTGAACTCCCTGGACTTCCTGGAAGTCTATTTCCTTTGCCAGATAGGGGACGTTCTCCTTCATTACTTTTTCAAATAAGTTTTCAATTTCTTGGTCTTCCTCTTCTCCTTCTGGCACCCCTATGATTCAGATATTGTAATGTTTAAATATGTCTTGGAGGTTCCTAAGCCTCTCCTCATTTTTTTGAATTCTTATTTTTCATTCTTTTCTAGTTGGATGTTTCTTTCTTCCTTCTGCTCCAAATGGTTGATTTGAGTCCTGGTTTCCTTCCCATCACTGTTGGTTTCATTAATATATTTACATTAAATGTAAATATATTAAGCACTCCAATGGAAAGACAGTGATTTGTAGAATGAATTAACCCAACCATATGCTGTCTGTAAGAAACATACTGTAGTCAAAGACACAGATAAACTGAATGTAAAAGGATGGGAAAATATATCACACAAACAATAGCCATAAGAAAGTTGGAGTGACTATGCTAATATCAGACAAAATAGACTTTAAGACAAATATTGCTACTGTTGCAAAGAAAGACATTTTACAATGATAAAGGGCCAATCCATCAAGAAGATGTAATTATAAACCTATATGTACCTAACAAGAGAGTCCCTAAAATACATAAAGCAAAAACTGACAGAATTGCAGGGAGAAAGAGACAAGTAAGCAATAATACTTGAAGACTTCAATACTCCACTTTCATTAATAGGTGGAAAAACCAGATATAAGATTAACAAGGAGAGAGAAAACAAAACTCTAAGCCAACTAAACAGACATCAACAGAACACTCCACCCAACAACAATAGAACACACATTCTTCTCAAGTGCACTGTGGAATAGTCTCCAGAACAGACTGTTTGTTAGGCCATAACATAAGTCTCAAGAAGGTTATAAAGACTGAAATCATACAAAGTATGTTCTCTAACCACAATGGAATGAAATTAGAAATCAGTGATAGAAAAAAATTCATAAATTTCTGGATGCTGAACAACATATTCCTAAAAAAACAATGAATCAAAGAAGAAATCACAAGGGAAATTAGAAAATACTTTGAGATGAATTAAAACAAAAACACAACAACCCAAAACTTATGGGATGCAGGTAAAACAGTATTTATAGGAAAATATTTAGCTGTACATGCTTATGTAAGAAAAGAAAGATCTCAAATAAATAACCTAACCATTTACCATAAGAAAGAAAAAATATAAAGGCAACTAACCCAAGGGAAGCAGAAGAAAAGAAATAATAAAAATTATAGCAGAAATAAATAAAATGAATAGACAAACAATAGAAAAGTTTAATGAAATCCAAAGTTTGTCCTTTGAAAATATCAATGTGGTTAGTTGAAAAACTTTCAGCTAATCTGACAAAAGAGAGAGAGAAATAGAGGAAGAAAGAGACAGAGGGAGAAGACTCAAATCACTAAAGTCAGGAATGAAAGAGGGGGCTGCTACTATTGATCTTTCAGAAATAAAAAGAGTTATAACAGAACACTATGAAGAGTTGTGTGCAAATAAAATGGATAATATAGATAAAATAGAAAATTCCTAAAAAGACACAAGCTGCTGCAACTTAATAAAAAAGAAATAGAAAATTCAAATAGAGCAAAAAATAAAAAATAAAGAGACTGAATCAGTAGTCAAGAACTTGCCACAAAGACAAGCCAAGGACCAAATGTCTTCACTGGTGTATTTTACCAAATATTTAAAGGAGAATTAATAACAATTCTTCTCAAATGCTTCCAAACATTAGAAGAGGAGAAAATACTTCTCAACTCATTCTATGAGGCCAATATGACTCTAATGCCTAAGCCAGAAAAATAAATCACAATAAAACTATAGACCAATGTCCCTTATGAATATAGATACAAAAATTCTCAATGAAGTATTAGCAAATTAAATCCAACAACTTATTAAAAAGGATTATACAATACAACCAAGTGGAATCTATCCCAGGAATGCAAGATTGGTTCAACCTGTAAAAATTAATGAATGTAATATAATACATCATTTTAAGAAAGTAAAAAATATAGATGATCATCTCAATAGATGCAGGAAAAGCATTTGACAAGACCTATAGCTTTTCATGATAAACTCAGCAAGCTAGAAAAAAAAGACAACTTTCCCAAAATAGCAAAAAAAAGAAAAAAACTATGGAAAATTCATAGCTAAAGTTATGCTTAATAGTGAAAGATTAACTAAAACTTTCCTGCTAAGATCAGAAACAAGAAAAGGATTTCCACTCTCACCACTTTTATTCAAATATATGCTTGAATTGCTAGCCAGGGGAATAAGGTAAGAAAAAGAAATAAAAAAAATCTAGATTGAAAAAAAAGTAAAACTACATCTATAGATGACATGATCTTTTATATAGAAAATCCTATAAGAAAACCACACTTCTACAAAACTGATAGAACTATTAACCAAATTCAGCAAGGTTTCAAGGTACAAGATCAATATACACAATTTGGTTATATTCCCATCATGCTAGCAATGAATGGTCTAAAAATGAAATAGAGAAAACAACTCCATTTGTAGCAGTATCAAAAAGAATAAAATACTTAGGACTAAATCTAACAAAAAAAGTGCAAATCTTATACATCAGAAACTAAAAAACATCATTGAAAGAAATTAAAGAATACTCAGATAAATGGGAAGACATCCTATGTTCGTGGATTGGAAGATTTAACATTGTGAAGAGGGCAATACTTCCCAAACTGATCTACAGATTTGATGCAATTCATATCATGTTCCAGCTACTTTTTTTTTTTTTTGTGGAAAGTAACAAACTGATCCTAAAATTCATATATTGCAAGTGTTCCAAAGTAGCCTAAACAATTTTGGGAAAAGAATAAAGTTGGAGGACTCACATCCTCTAAGTTCAAAACTTCCTACGAGACAGGTGGTACTGGCATAAAGACAGACATAGAAGTCACTAGAAGAGATTCAAGAGTCCAGAAATAAACCCCAATATTTATGGTTAGTTAATTTTCGACAAAGATGCCAAGACCATTCGATGGGAAAAGAAATGTCTTTTCAACAAACGATGCTGGAACAATTGTATATCCACACACAGAATAATGTGTTTAGACTCCTACCACACACCATAGAAAAATCTACTCAAAATGGTCCAGAGACCCAACTATCAGATCTAAAACTATAAAATTCCTGGGTTAAGCAATAGTTTCCTAAATATGGCACCAAAAGCAACCAAGGAAAAATATATACAACTCACACATCATTAAAATTAAATTTTTTTGTGCTTAAAAGGACACTGTCAAGAAAGTAAAAGACATTATTTCAACAAAAAAAGTAAGTCACCAATGTCAGGTTTGGCTTTAATTTCAGCAAGAGCACAACAATAGTTATGTTTGGAAGAAGATTTCAATTCATCTTCCTACAGATTTGTAATTAAAACCAGTCATTCCAAATTATTTCAAAATCTTGTCTCAGTTGTTATAAAATGATTATGCCATGTTCAACAACTCCCAAAACCTCAATAAAAATTCAGTCTGAAATATAAAATATCAGTCAGGTACAATCCTCTACACCAAAAACTTGAAACAGAATGTAGCTTAACTTTCTCAAAAAAAGTGAAAGACAGCCCACAGAAAATATTTGTAAATAATATAAAGATCTAGTATCCAGAATATATAAAGAACTCATGCAACTCAACAATAAAAATATCAAATTTTTAAATGAAAAAGATTAGATATATAAATGGCTAAAAAAGATATATAAATGGTCAATAAGCATATGAAAAGGTGCTTAACATCAAAAGTCATAGGCAAATGCAAATCAGAACCACAGTATGGTCTGATCACTAGGAAGACTATAATAAAAAAGATGAATAACAAATATTGGTGCAGATGTGGAGAAACTGGAAGCTTTGTAGATGGCTGGGGAATGTGAAATGGGGAGATGTCTGTGGAAAACCATTTGGCAATTTCTCAAAAGTCAAACATAGAGCAATGACAGAGGACCCAGCGATACAAGTCCTAGATATATGCCCAAGAGAATTTAAAACATATGTCCACCAAAAACTTGTCCACAGCTGTTTGTGGCAGCATTATAACCAAAGTGCAGAAACAACTCAGATGTCTATCGGCAGATGAATGGACAAAGTGTGGTGTTTCTATGCGACGGAATATTATTGGGCCATAAAAGGAGTGAAGTACTAATACATGCTATGGAATGGAAGAACCTTGGAAACATTATGTTAAGTGAGAAAAGCCAGTCACATAAGGTCATATATATGACCGTATAAGGTCAATATAAGGTCATATGTTGCATACTTCCATTCATATGAAGTGTCCGTAGATGGCGAGTCCACAGAGACAGAGAGTACATCAATGATTGCCGGGGGGTGGGAGTTGGGGGCGGGGGGCGGAGGGGAGGAGTGGAGAGCAACTGCTGGCCACACAGAGTTTCTCTGGGGGGCGATAAAAATGTTCTGAAGTTAGGTAGTGGTTAGAGCTGCAAAACTCTGAGAATGTACTAAAACCCACTGAAGTTTGTACTTTAAAAGGGTACGTTTAATGGTATGTAAATTACATCTCAATTTGAACATATGCCAAGAAGTATGAGCAAGTAGAATGTATCCCGGAAATGCAAAGTTGGTTTAACATTCAAAAATCAATCAATGTAATTCATCATAGCAGTGGAATAAAGGGGGAACCATAAAATTATATCTATAGGTTCAGAGAAGGCATTTGACAAAATTCAACATACTTTCAACATGAAGACTCTCAACAAACCAAAATAGAAGGGAATTTCCTCGACCTGGTAAAAAAGAATCTATTAAAACCCCTTATAATAGAGTTAGTGTTAAAGGACTGAATGCTTATCTCTTAAGATTAGAAACCAGGCAAAAATGTCTACTTTCAATACTCATAGAAAAAGACATATGCAATAAAACAAGGAAAAAAAGGCAATTGGGTTGGAAAGGAAAAAGAAAAACTGTCTTTATTCACAGACAATACAATCATCTAAGAAAATCCGAAGGAATCTACACAAAAGCTACTAGAACTAATAAATGACCTTAGCAGGCTTGTAGATATTCCATTCTAGGTATTATTCCCCTAAAAGAAATGAAAGCAGGCCCTGGCTGGCGTAGCTCAGTGGACTGAGCGTGGGCTGCAAACCAAAGTATCGCAGGTTCGATTCCCAGTCAGGGCACATACCTGGGTTACTGGCCACGGCTCCCCAGCAACCGCACATTGATGTTTCTCTCTCTTTCTCCCTCCCTTCCCTCTCTAAAAATAAATAAATAAAATCTTTTAAAAAAAGGAATGAAAGCACACGCCCTCCGCCAAAGACTTATACATGAATATGCATATCTCCTTTATTCGTAATAGTCCAAACCTGAAGATACCTCAAATGTCTACCAACAGGTCAAAAAACCTTGACAAAAAATAGTCTTGGTGGAGGCATCTTTGTTCCGACCAGGAAGCTACTGAACCTTTGCCCAGTGGAACCAGAAGAGCGTGAAGAAGACCACAATGAGACGAAAGTCAGTGACTCGGACCCGGCCTGGGGGCGCCAGCTGAGGAATGAGGGGGCGAGGGGTGCAAGGTGGAGACTGGAGCTGCTCAGCAGGACGAGAGTGAAAGCCACAGACAGGGCCGTGAGACTGGGGAGCAGGAACAGAGAAAGACCTTGGGAGGAGAAGGGGTAGAGCGGCACGGGAGCCCACCCCCAGTTAGTGTGGGCTGCACTAAATAGGCACCACATGCGTACCAGGCACGAGCGCTAAACATTCTACAA
Organism: Tonatia bakeri; assembly: GCA_004024845.1. Lineage (NCBI taxonomy): Eukaryota > Metazoa > Chordata > Mammalia > Chiroptera > Phyllostomidae > Tonatia > Tonatia bakeri. Next base: position 103,180 of record PVIA01002449.1, on the reverse strand, counting down.
TGTAGAGGAGAGCTCTCGACAGCAAAGAATCAGCCCCTCCAAGTGTCGAGAAGGCTGTCGTTGAGAAGCTCTGCTTTATCCTTTGGGGCCCGACACACACGCACACCCTCTTAAGAAGCTTCCTGCAAGTCCTTATCCGGACTTAAAGCTGGAGAAGGCTGGACGACAAGCTGTGCCCACTGGGGGAATTTCCCTGTCATCACCTGGCCACCCCCTCTGGCCCCTTTGCTGGAGAGCTCTGCCCTCAGGTAAATGTTTTCCCAACTTGTTTGGGAAACTTCTAGAAAAACCCCTTTTTGCCATCTTGTAAGCGGTGAAGATGTACTATGCTATGCTTTTTCCACCAAAAAAAAAAAGGGTGGTTAGGGGATTTTTATTATTTTAGTTCAAATAACTAAAAAGTGGCAACCAACCATTAAGATTTCAAAGGCGGTGCATCCACCAACTGGCCCTCAAAAAGGCATGCAGACGGAGCTCAGAAAAAGAGCGGGTGGGGGTGGTTAGTATCAGTGAATGAATGGTCTAGGCAGGGGTGTCAAATCATTTTCACCGGGGGCCACATCAGCTTGCGGTTGCCTTCAAACAGCCAAATGTGATTTCAGAACTGTATAAATGTAACTACTCCTGAACAGTTAAGCGAGAGCTTGGCGCTGCTGCCGGGTAGAAGCAAGGTGCCAGGCCAGATTCGGCCAGCGGGCCTCGTGTTTGCCACCTGTGCTCTAGATGAAGGGCAGGGCTGATAACCTAGGAGTTCTGACCTGGGTGGAAGGCAGCCTGGGATGGTGGGCAGCAGGGGAAGCTTGCCCCTGTCCTCCCCAGTCACCAGCCACCTCAGCGTGGGGCTCTTGGGGACATGGGGACATTTGCCTACATTCTCAGGAGATTCTTTTTCTCTCTTCTTTCTTCTCCTTGGGTTTCATCTTTACTAACTAGAGAGGGGACTATTAGGGAACGGAAGGCAACATCCTCTAGGAAAGTGAAATTGCCTCTCCGAGCAAAAGGCAGAGGGGTCTAAATTCAGCCAATGGCCCAGTGCAGCCCCTGAATGAACCAGTGAGAGTCTGCAAGGAAGGGGTGGGGGTGGGGGGTTGCTGCTAAGACTTCCAGACCCTAAATCCCTTCTCAAAGGCCCTATTCGCTGGGCATGCTCTGTGGTGGGCTGGGTCGGGGTTAAGTCTAGCAGGTTAAGTGCCCACTCCAAGCAGGCTACGAGAGTAAATTTGGAGCCAGTTAAACCCAGGGTGCTGGGATGGGTTGGTGCTTTTGTGTTCCCAGGAAGGTGAGAGAGGTGAAACAGCTGGGTGGTGTCTATTTCTGCAGGGCCAGTGATGATCTTGACACTGAGGCCACACACTGTCCCTTCTTAGCGAAGCAAGCTCGATGATGGCCCCTACATGCCTGTGTGGGGAGCTTTTGAAAAATATCTCTGCTCAAACCAATTAAGTAAAAATATCTGCCTATTTCCTTTCTTCTGTGTGGCCCTTGGGAGATTTTGCACCTCCTTCCAGGGACAGAAGGCTGACTTCTGAAATGACTCTCCTAAAGGAAAAGTACCTAGTTCTGTATAGTCAGCGCCCCACCCGAACCCCTGGAGGACACACCACGGACACTCGGCTTTCTCCTGTTTCAGCCCATTTCCTGAATGACTTGGTCAGAGCACTCATGCTCTTGTAAAACACGAAGTCCTGGAAACGAGCCGAGTCAGCAGGCATTGGGCTGAAGTGCATGCTGTCCTGGTACTGGGAACAGCAAACCAATAGGAGAACTGAAACTGAGTGAGTATGAGCAGGGCTTTGGTACTCTAAAAACACCTTCTATTTTCAATTACCTTAAGAAGCCCATTTACCTACAACGGATCCTGCTAATTTTAAACAACGCTGATTCTGTAGGCACCGCTGTTACACCAGTTATTGAAACACTGAAATAAGGGGTGGCAAACAGTGGCTACCCTAAATTCTTGGGGTTCCCCCTGAGACCTCCCTTCGCCCCCCTCAAGGCCACCTCCTCTCCTACCTCCCACCTCCCACCACCCAGCAGGGGCCGGATCTGCTTTACTGGTGGGTGCCTAATCTATACAGGTTGTCAAGAATGTCACTGTTGAGTATCACTCACTTAAATCTACTCTGGTGTGGCTCAGTGGATTGAGCCCTGGCCTGTAAACCAAAGGGTCACTGGTTCGATTCCTAGTCAGGGCACATGCCTAGGTTGTGGGCCAGGTCCCCAGTAGAGGGTGCTTGAGAAGCAACCACATATTAATATTTCTCTCCCTCTTTCTCCCTCCTATCCCTTCTCTAAAAATAAATAAATAAAATATTTGAAGTAAAATCTACTCATGGAAGCAGCTTTCCCCGAGGCGCTCTGCTCGTCATATTTAGTCAGAACAGTAGAAGGGTTACTTTCTTTAACAAAAACTCTTATTGTGCCACTGACATAAGAACTTTACAAACTTTAATTCTTTTCATCCTTATAACACCCCTAAAGATTAGTGATATTATGTTCTCCCATTTTATTTTTATTTTTTTAAATATTTTATTTATTTTTTTTTAGAGAGGGAAGTGGCGGGGGGGGGGGGAGAGAGAGAGAGAGAAACATCAATGTGCGGTTGCTGGGGGACATGGCCTGCAACCTAGGTATGTGCCCTGACTGGGAATCGAACCTGCGATGCCTGGTTCGCAGCCCACGCTCAATCCACTGAGCTACACCAGCCAGGGCATGTTCTCCCATTTTATAGATGCAGGAATGGCGCCACAGAGGTGTCAAGTAACTTAGCCTGAAGGCCCCCAGCCAGTGAGGGAGGAGCTTCCCGGCCAGCCGGGCTGCGGAGTGGTGCTCTCAACCATAGAAAATACAACCGTGAACTACAAGGTGGGGTTTTTGTTTGTTTGTTTTCGTTTTGTTAAACTTAGATTCCCAAAGTAGACTCTGAGCACTCCTGTCTACGATTCCCTTCCACCAAACTCACACCTGGGGAAACAGAGGCACAGAGAGGTAAAGGCACCTTCCCAAGGTCATGGAGGTGGTGGGAGGCAGAGCGAGGAGTGGAATGGCGCTTCGTGACCCCCTCCTGGTCTCAGCCATACCTCACCCTGCCCTGTGTCCCCTCAGGAACCAGTCTGAGAAGTGTGGCCATTTGAAGAAATGTCCACAGATTGTTTCATATTTCTCCCTAGAAGAGGCAGAGCCTTATTTGCCTCCCCTTGAGTGTGGGCTGGACTTGGAGCCTCATTTCTAATGCTAGGAATGAAGCAGAAGTGACGAGAGACCAAGTCATAAAAGGCACTGTGAAGTCCTCTCCCCATTTCTCTCCCCGCCATGTAGGGGAAGACAGCTGTCATGTGTGACCCTGAAAAAAGTTACTTCACCTCTGCACCTCAGTATTCCACGTCTAAAATGTGGAGTGGGGGTGGGGGGTGGACTAGTACTTACCTCCTATGACTGTTGTGAGAATTGAGTGGGCTAATTCATGTCCTCGGCACACAGTAAGTGGTGCATACCGAGGGTGCCGGGAACAGCTTTGCAGACCGTTCCCTGACAAAGAGCCCCTGCCTTAGCAGTCTCACAGGTGCTCACCAGTCCTCGCCCTTTGGCCTGGCATTGCCAGCCAAGAGATGGCACTGTTTTCTAATTTGTACCAGGGCCACATATGAGTCAACGACTTGTACGTGACCCTGGTACAAATTAGTAGTGTTTGTTGTCAGGATAAGGAAGTGAAGTGTTCCGCAAATGCACCCTTACTTAGCATTCATGGCAGGTATTGGGCCGGTGTTAGCTGACCGGATTCTGACTCTACCGCAACCGCACTTGGTGGCTTCACGGAGTTCTCCGGAATAACCTCAGTGTGATGCCTCAGGGCATCCCAAGCTTTGTGCGACCATTCAAATACCATAAAATGATAATAGAAGTTAAATGTAAAAATATTGGCTCTGACTGGGTAACTAAGTTGGTTAGAGCATCGTCCCCATACGCCAAGGTTGCGGGTTTGATCTCCGGTCAGGGCACATACAAGAAGCAACCAATGAATGCATAAATAAGAGTGACAACAAACTGACGTTTCTCTCTCTCTCTCTCCCTCCCCTCCCTTGCCTTCTTCCTTCTATATCTAAAAATAATAAAATAAGACAATATTTAATGTAAAAGTATTGACGATGTAAAACATTTCAATCATCTATGGCAACATTGCGCATAGCACTGTGTATTGTTGGGCGCACATCTCCGAGCACAGGGAAAGGAACGGGACGATAAGAACCACATTCCGGAAATAGTTACCTGGGGGATGGTGTGGGGGCGGGGAGTGGGATCGGGAAAGGATACACCTTTCCGGCCTTCTGCTCTATCCACAATTTATTCAGTAAACTTAATGGTGGATATTATTCCACCACTCATTATTCCTTAATCTGAAATATTTAAAAATGATTTCAACGATACCATTGAAAGAGACCATGTTTCTACATCAGCTAATTTGTTATTTCTCTCATTATTAGTTAGTCTCTGTTAAATACTAAATAAGGACATTGATGTGAGACCACAGCATCAAGCAATTATTCATTCATTAAGTATTTCCTGTTGAATGGTAGGTTGTTCAGAGATAAAGAATTTTGTGTGAACATTATAACACTTACAATAACCTGTCTGGTTATTTGACTACTTCCCCTTCTTTCTATGAGGGCGGGATTTCTGTCTGATTCATCATTCTGATTGCTGTTACATAATAGGTATTAATAAATGTTACCTTGAACCTAATAAAACATAAATATGTCAGTTTTATCCTCACACAGTTTTCAACATACTATGGTAAGAAGAGATACAGAACAATATAGGTCATGATAAGTACCATAAGTTATGAGCAAAGTTCCATGGGATTTTGTTTGTTTATTCATATAGTTATTCACTTGACAGCTATTTATTAGGCATTTACTAGGCACTGGGCATGTATTTGTAAACAAGAGAGACATAGTCTTTGGTTTCAATGTGGCTGCTTCTTACCGCCTTCATCGCCACCTCACTGGTCTGCGCCACCAATATCTCCAGCTGGGATTATTGCAGAAATTCCATTCCGTAATCCTAACTGGCCTCCCTGCTTCCACGCTGCTACCCTCCAGGGAAATCTCAACTGAATCCAGAGAGATCCTATTAAAACCCAAGTTACAGCTCCTCTGCCCTAAAACCTCCAATGGCTTCTCATTGGTGGGAGATTGCAGAAATGGCCACAATTCTTTAAATTCCTCCTATCAAGAGGTGAAGCCCAGTGCTCACTCCATGGAGTCTGGGCTGTCCTTGCGGTTGTCTTTATCCGATAGAATGAGGCAGAAGGAACATCGTGCAAAGTCTGAGACTGGGCCTTGGGAGGCTTTGAGTGCTCCTGCTCTTACTCTTGAAATCCTTGCAGCTGCCACGTGAACGAGCCTAGGCAGAGCTGTCAGGGGCCGAGAACCACGTGGAGCAGAGCCTCCCATACAAGGCCATTCTAGATGAGCCAACTCTCAGTCCACCTTTGCTGTCTGAGGACACGTGAAGGAGTCCAGCCAAGGTAAGCCTCGCCCAACTGGGGCACCTGCAGACTCCCGAGCTAAATAACCGGTTGTTGTTTGGAGCCATTGATGTTTGCTGTGCAGTGCTAGGCAGTACACGCTGACCCGCTCTCTCATTCTGGGAGCAAGTCAGTACAAACTGCGTTCCCAGTGCTGAGAACATTGCCTGATGAAATTTGTAAGTGGAGTTGACATTCTAATGAAGGAAACAAACAAAAAAACACGAAGTAAAGAAACCAGTAAAATAGTTATAAAATTCAATGGGTACCATGAAGAAAGTCAAACATGGCTGAGGTAGAGCAGCACAGAGTGGAAGGGTGGACCCTCCAGGGGTCCCCATTTCTCTCAGAAAAAAAGCCAAAGTCTTTCCAGTGGCCCCCAAAGCCCTACACGACGCCCTGCTGACTTCCCCTGCCATTCGCTGCCTCTCCACTCCACCTCCTTTGGCCTCCCTGCTGCCTTCCAACATACCAGACATACTCCCATTTCCGGTTCTTGACGGAATGTTCTGCCCTTAGACACCCACACTGTTTGCTCCCTTTCTTTCTTTGGGTCTGTGCTCACATCGGCCCATCACGACTGCCCCATAGAAACAGCACCCGCTCCCCCCCTTCCCCCCTGCCCTAACCCCTGCCTGCTTTATGTCTCTCCATAGCAATTGTCATCCTCTGATGCATCACAGGTAAACTCCTTTATTTACTGCCTGCCTACCTGACTCAAATACAACTTCCACGAAGGAAGGAATTTTGTTTTGCTCAATTTACCCTTAGACAGGGTAGAATTGTCTTGGGCAGAAATTCAGCCTGTGGGTACAACATCCTTTAGGGGCCATAATACCTGTCAAACCAAAACGTAAGCGAGGCAAGCATTTGGATTTGAGCCTTCCTGGAAATAAGGCAAGTCCTTTTTAAAAAGCCAAATGCCCAGGTGAGTGTTGGAGTGCTTGCCAAGAGCTCTACAGATGGGCCCATGGCAAGGCTAGTAACATTACAAAGCTACCCATACTACAAGGAACAGCCACGTGGAGCACCTTTTACCTCTGTGGAATGCTAGGAGCATTCTAATCCATGCTATTATTTGCTTCTCCAACAGCTCTGAGTGGTGGGTAGGGCAGGTTTCATTAACCTCCATTCATAGATGGAGCTAGCGGGGACCACGGAGCTCGAGTGAGATGCCCAAGGCCACAGATGGATGGGGTGGGCGAGCTAGGTGTCAAACCATGGTTGGTCTGGCTCCGAGCATGGTGTTCACATCATGTTTTGTTTCTTTCTGTTCCTCCAGTCTGGACTCTGACCTGGTGACTTTCTTGAGTCATTAAGTTTCAGAGCCAATCTTGAGCTCTCGACAGGACCTCAACCCGAGAGGCGCCTTCTCTCTAGCAGAGGTGTCCAACCTGTTGGCACCTCTGGGCCACACTGGAAGATGAGTTGTCTTGGACCACACATTCAATCCACAAACACTAATGAAACTGATGAGCTCAAAAAAGGTTTGAAGTACATTTACAATTTTGTGTTGGGCCGCGTTCATAGCCACGTGGGCTGCATGTGGCCCCCCCCCGGGCTTCGGGTTGGACACCCCCACTAGACAGCACCCTGCTGGGAGGCATGGGCAGTGAATACACTGTTAGAGCATCAGTTCCAGAGCCTCCCCCACAGCTTCACATGGACCACGGCCCCTTCTGTTTGACAGTTGGGAAAGACTGTGCCTGGAGTCTGGTCATCCCCAGCTCACCCCAGGGCTGGCTGCACTGCAAGGTCGGTGAGGAAGGGTGGGCAGCTGCTTTCAGGCAAAAACCAGAAAGAAATCCCGGTCTTGTTGTTTTATTTTGGCTTAAAAACCAAGTCGGGTGACAATGGAAACTCCTTCCTTGTTCACTCTCCTTTCTGCCCATGTTGACAGTAGACAGACGTGCTAATTCTGGCTGGGGTTTTTCCCTCCCGGGCTGTTTTTCTCTTTTATCTTCATCAATTGAAGAGTCCTTCTGCCTTTTCAAACTGTCGGAAGGTATCTGGGGTTTTGTGTATTTTTTTTCTTTCTTTCACATAATTCTGTGGGTCTTTTCCCAGATATGTATTTTATCTTAAATTAACTTCTAGCGCAAGTTTCCGCCCATGTGACTTCAGCATGAGTTACCAGAAACCACAAGAGAGAGAGCCGTGAGAGCCCCAGAGCAAACGACATGTCCCTGCGGGGAGCAGTGCCTCCGTACCCCAGAGTGTGGAGGACGCAAGGGTCAGAGGTGGCTGCAGAGCAGGCAGAGGAGGGACCTCTTGAAGAGCTGGGCTGTGGGGCCGCTGGCCTGGGAAGCATCAGGAAAGGAGGCCAGCTGGTGACAAGAGAGCCCAGAGGCGTCTGGGGCTGCGTGGAGAGCCCGGAAGACTGCAGCCATGCCTCACAGCTCTGACAGCAGCGACTCCAGCTTCAGCCGCTCTCCCCCTCCAGGCAAACAGGTAGAGTCCTCGTCTCCCTCCCTTCTCCCCCCTGGTTCTCTCGGGGTCAGAGAGGATGCGAAGAGGGGCAGGCTTCCCCGTCTTGCCCAGGGAGCTGAGCAGCGAGGGAGTGGCTGGTGGCGCGAGCAGCCTGTTAGACTTAGGACATGTTATTTGCAATCAAGCTGAGCATATTGGCAGAGACCCTCATCCTTCCACCCATTCTGCCACAGCCCCCTTTCCTCCTTGTTCTCTGACGGTGCCCATTGCCTCTGCCTCACTTGGATTCCCGCCCCAGGAAGCTTTCTAGGAAGCCAAGAGGAGAATGAACATCAAAGAACTCTAGTCTCTCAGGGGAAAGGCTCTGTGTGTCTCTAAGGCAGTAGCAAACCAAGAGGAGGAGACATAGAGTGGGCTGCTGGCATCCATGACCCAAAGGCTAGAGATGCATTGCCCCAGGAGACAGCCATCAGGCGAGCGAGAGAGGGATCAGGGAAAGTCAAGGAAAAAAGCAAGTGAGAAGGAGGAGGAGCCCAGGCAGCACAGAAGGCTCTATCTTACCTACTGGGGCACTGTCCCTGTCACTAGCACAGCCCCAGGAGAGGGCTGCTCGAGCTGTGACCTGCACCTTTTCCCCCTGTGGCTTCTGGACGGAGGATGGAAAGAAATCAGCAGGCGACTTTGGAGATTTACAGACGTTTACTGGTAGCTCAGCTCAGCTCAGCTCAGCTCTTGGGAAACCAGAGAGATTGAGGCAGAGATTCTGGGAGTGTTTGGGGTCTAGACTGTGACTTCCAAGTCAAAAGTTTTCAGCTTGGGGGTTGTCGAAAAAAGGGGGCACCTTGCCTGCCTCACAGTTTCGCAGGTGTTGCCTTGACCACATTTCTTGGCACCCCTGTCTGTAGGAAGGCTTCTTTCTCTTCCAACACATCAGTGGATTAAAACTCCTTCCATCCATTCCTCAGCACAGACATCCAAGGGAGCTTTCAAAATGATGCTGCTGCTGCAAAAAGTGTGTGGACATATAACATGCAATGGCATCGGGTCATAAATTAGCTAAAGAAGGGACAGGTTGGGAGCAGTCCTAGTGGAGACCTCTAGGGGGCAAACAACTGTTCAAGATGGTATCAGGCCTGCTCAGATTGCCTGGAAGTCTGTGCTCTTCTTAGGAAGGAAATTACTCATGGCTTCCATGGTAACCTGGTCCCCATCCCCCTTAGAGGAAGAGCACTTCCTTCCTATCTAACCCAATGCCCTCCTGCTGCAATGGCTGGAAGTGCTGGGCAAATTCATGAGACACATGCTTGGTGAGCACGGAGTCTTACCCTAGGAACTGTGCGCCTCTAGACAGAGGTCGTGAGACCGGCCAGGATGTGCAGACAGGTTTCACTCAGGCCCCTGCATTGGTCCTGCAGCACTTGGGGGAAAGCTGGGCCTAGCCTCTCTGCCCGAGCAGAGGACCTGCCCATCTGGGAGACGCACTCAGAGAACACCTGAGGTCCCCTTGTCCTCCCAAGTACCCATGAGCTACCTGTCCTGGCCAGGTAATCTTCACCATTAAAGCCATTCTTGACCTCTAGTTTGTAGTAGGCATTGCACTCAGGGTCATGGGGAATGTCAAGGTCACAATGAAGGGAATGCAGGGAAAGAAGGGACAGATCTGGGGTAGGGACCTCAGCCCAGGAATGCAGCAGAAAGCACAGGGGGTACACGCCAGTGAGGTTGGGGGTGGGGCTTGGAAAGGCCTCAGACTTCACATCGGAAGAGGTGACTCCCAGGTTACTGTGAGCTCTTGGGCAAGCTCTTTGAGCCTCACTGTCCTCACATATAAGATGGAAATGACAGTACCAACTTCACAGAATTGGGGCAATAAACAAGAGTAACCTCTGAAAAAACACTTGTTCAGAAGCTGGCACCCAGTAGATGCTCAAAAAAGTTTTGAAAAAAAAAAAAAAGGGCAAGAAATTTCTAGGCCAAAAAGTGAGAGAGTAAGGGTGGAGCAGCCCCGAGGAGGAGGAGAGGTGACAAAACACACACTTCATCGCCTCAACCATTGTGTTCGAAGTGCAGCTCCAGCTAGGCCTCAGGGCCTTCGCCTCTTCCTGTAATGCTGGCCAAAGAAGGTGCGGAGACCTAGGGAGCGTAACAGAGTGTGGGGAAGAGTTCCCCTTCGGGGCCAGCCTGTTGGTAAACGGGGTGGGTGGGCAAATGAAAAGATGAAGAAACTGAAGGATCGACGGATGGACACGCAGCAGCATGAGGGCCTGCTTTAGCTTAGAAGACAGGACAGATGTGCCCAAGTGTCATCCTCTCTGCTTCCCAGGACTCATCTGACGACGTGAGAAAAGTTCAGAGGAGGGAGAAAAACCGCATCGCTGCCCAGAAGAGCCGACAGAGGCAGACGCAGAAGGCCGACACCCTGCACTTGGTGAGTGTTCGGACTTTTTTCATCCTCTTGAGCCGTAGGCTTTGCTCCCTACCCCCATGGACGCCTGGACTGCAGCTTTGAGTCTGCCTGCTTGGAGATGGGGGTGCGGGGGGTGCGTTGAAAGGATGGGGTGAGGTGGGAGAGGAGGCTCTCCTCTGATAGTAATGGGGAGATTCTGGCAGGGAATGAGCCAGAATGCTGAAAGAGAAAGGAGCCCTTCTTTCTGACCCCTGAGGGGGTTTGGGGGGTAAGTGTGTGGAGCACTGGCAGCTCAGAGGCTGAATAGAAGGCAGAATCACCTGCTCAGCGATGGGGTAGCCAGAGAAAACTCCATCCCTCATGAGCCCAGAGAGCAGAGGCAGGACTCTCTCTGGGAGGCATTAGAAGTTGTGAATGGCTTTGGGGGAGCCCAATATCTGTCTGTGCTAGGGTCCCACATAGTCCCATCCCCTGGCAGGCCAGTTGGGCAGCTACCCTGGGCCCTGAATTTGGGGCAAGGAGATTCACAGGGTGCTGCACCTTACTCCTCTCTTCTGAATGTCATTAAGGTTTGACTTTGAAATTCCTCTCTTTAATGAAGTCCCAAGGGGTCTGTGGGAAGATGTAGTTTCAAGTGCACCTACCCGGGAGGGGCACCATCCTGGCTGAGTTGCCTCTGTAGTCTCAAACGTTCTAGAGAAGGCCCTGACCTCTGGCTTAGGTGGGGGCCCTGGTCAGCGCTGAACTGCAGTTCCACCAGCAGCCCAAGGCCCTGGCTGACATTTCTAAATTCTGGCTGTGCTTCCTCAGTGGTGTTCCCTCCCTGTCCCCCACACCCTATGAACTGACCTCTCTTCCCTCTGCCTCTGAACTTGGTTCTTGTCCAGCTGATTCTTGCACCACTGGCCCTTCCTCTCCATCCCCTCATCCCTTTCTCTGGCCACTCCGCCTCTCTGTGCTTCCTCCCGAGCATTCCCAAACCTCCAGCACCCCAGTAATTCATTCCAATGGTAAGAAGGGCAATCGGTGCCAAAAACGAATATGCTTGTGTTTAGTTGAAAGATCTGCATGGAAATCAGCCAGTGAGAATAGTTGTTTTCATCTTATCAAGGAAGAGTCAGGTGTCTGTGTGTGGTGTCAGGTGGGTCCCAGACTTTATTGGGGTGATCAGTTTGTGAGGTGTATGTGTCTGGTCACTACGCTGCATACGTGAAGTGAGTGTAATATTGTTTGCCAGCTGCAGTTGAAAAGTGAATTTATAAAAGTAAGAGGCAGTTTTAGAGAAAAAGGTGACTTGTTAAGCTTGGTAAGGAAGCAGACAGCAGGCTGCTGCAACGCCTCTGATTGGATGCCTGTGTTCTGTTTGAAATGTATTCACCGTAACTTCCATGGCACAGTAACATAGTTTTAAGTTCATAAGTAATGGATTGAACAACAACAAAAAGATGAATGAACAACAAATCAGTCCTCCTCTTTGATAACCGTGATCAGAAGCCTAAATGTTAAATTGGCGGTGGTCCTGCCACTTATGTGTTCTCCATGGTTTCATTGTGGCTCAGGGTGTCACGACACCCCCTAGTTTTCTATCTGAAGCTTGAACACCTACTATCACTCACTTTGTGTCTGTCTATCAGAGTCTGATTCTAATTCAGGTGTTCTTTAGAGCAAGCCAATGAGCAAAGTAATGAAAATTAGAAAGGATAAAACCTTCCTTTCTGCCCTGGCTGGTGTGGCTCAGTGGATTGAGCACGGACTGCAAACCAAAGGATCGCCGGTTCAATTCCCAGTCAGGGCACATGCCTGGGTTGTGGGCCAGGTCCCCAGGGGGGGCCACATGAGAGGTAACCACTCATTGGTGTTTCTCGCCCTCTCTTTCTCCCTCCTTTTCCCTCTCTCTAAAAAAATAAAATAAAATAAACAAAATCTTAAAAACAAACAAACAAACAAACCCTTCTTTTCTGTGCAAGTAGATTATGTCCTGAGACTAGAAAACTGCTATAAACTTTGTGTTTGTGATTTTTTAAATGTGGAAACTAAGTAGAGCTCAGCAGCTCCACAGTCAAAAGGACAGGGTTCGAACCCCAGCTCTGCTGCTTGCAATCTGCATGACAGACTTTAGAGACATTCCTCACCTCCCTCAGATTCGGCTTCTGCATCTGTAAAACGGGAAATGACAGTCACGACCTGATAGAGATAGAGCATCGAGGAGTTCGGCACAGTGCCTGGGCATCACGAGTGTTCAAACAATTTAAGTAAGTAAGAGTGCTATTAATAGTAGTTATTATAAGAAGCAAAGTAAAAAAATGTACACATATACATTTTAATATGTCCATATATTTAGATATGATTATTTTGCATATATATGTGTGTATATATATATATGTGTGTGTGTATATATATATAGTCACAGGGCTGAAAGATTTCTTAAAAGCTGGAATGTCCAGACAAACTTTTCACGCTTCAAGCTCCTCTACAACACACCCCCACTCCGGAAATGGTCCCCAAATCCTGCCTGGTCACTTCTAGAGACAGAGAGCTTCCTCCCTCCTGACATGAACAAAGGGGCTTCCCTGCCTTGAGCTGCACCTCCGTCTCCCCGTGCACCCATCCCACTGGTCTTCACCCAACCCCTGGGGGACACATCAGGGAGGGAGGTCTGTATGTCTCTCGGCTGCACTCAGGTTTTCCACCCTGGCTCCGCTGTCTCTCTCTATCAGACAAGAGTAGAACTCTGGGATTGCACTCGTCACAGCTAGATTTGGATAACCTTTGGGGCTCGGGTCCACGGAGCCCTGAGTCACGCGCACGTTAATGCCCGCACCCCAGCGCCGTCTCTGGAACGCCCCCACCTCCCCCCAGCTAGGCACAGACTCCTCCCACTCCTCAGGTCACGTCAGACTCTACGCAGCAGCCGGGGATTGCAGCCCATGCAACGGATGTTTTTTGACTTTGGGTAGAAGGTTTTGGCTGCAACGTATAAATCTGCCACCATCAAATGGAGAATTTGCCTGTGGTCTAAATGTTTATTTCCTCTCAGATGGTAATCACCCGTTTTCTCCATCCATTAGCCTCTTAATGATGTTTGTGATCTGGGTAGAAAAATCTGCTGGTTTATCACCAACGTTCTTAGGATCCAGGGCTTGGTTTGCTCTTGGCTCCTTTTCATGCTTGGCTCCGTGTGCTGCGGTTCTGGAACCTTCTCAGCCCTCTGGCAGAGTCACAGGGCTCGTCCACCCCCACTTCAAAGACCAGGGCTCAGAAGCTACTGAGAGCGCGGTGTCACAGAGGGACCACGCTTGTATTCATTCGTGGGCGGGGTCACACCCGCCGCCTCGATCTCGACTTCATCACTATTATCCATCCTAAACAGTAACTACCTCGTTTCCCCAGTGAAGCTGAGGCACTGTTCAACATTCTCTGTATCTGTTCTGCAAGTGGTCTACACCCAAGCGCTGTACCTGAATTGCTTTTGAAACAACAGAGTAGGGAAGGATCCTCTTTCAAGGACTCTGTTTAATCTCACGCAGATGTTATGACATCCCGGCACTGACGGCCCCTCAGGGAAGCGGGATCAAGTGCTTCTTCTCATAACATCGACACGCAGTCCACGTTTTGTTTTAATTCTCTCGTGATTGGGTGTCTCACTCAGCGGCCCACACACTTAGCGCCTCTTCTCCCGCAGACAGCTGCAGGGTTCATCAGGCCCAGGAACGCACTGAGTCACAGGGGCAAAGGCCCGTCCCGACCAGTTCATTTCCAAAAGATGTCAGTAGCCAATGCTTGGGTCCGAGATAATCAGCTAAAAAACTATTAAAAATAAGAAGAGAAGCCAGCCAGCTTTTAAAGTTGACACAAAAAAGTAACAACTTTCCTAGATGCAAACCATAACTAATTATAACATTTATTGGGAGACAAGATTCCATCTATAACACCAACAACAGCAAATGGAAGGAAGGAATGAATTTAACAAAAAATACGCAGGGCTTAATTTTTTAAACTTTTAAAATTATTCTAAGTGACTTAAAATACACTCCAATAAATAGCTATACCTTATATAGTGATAATGATTTTGTTAAATCAATCTAAAATTTAACTTAATTTAATGTGATCCCAATAAAATCCCAATAGGATTTGCTGGGATTTGGAGAACTAGATTAGCTATTCTGAGTTCCCAGTGAAAAATAAGCATGCGAGAATTTCCAGAAAAAAATCTAAAAAGGGAGGGCAACTAGAGAAAATTACCTGAGTAAGACATTAAAGAGAATGACAAATATAGAAATGAAAAAGATAGGAAAAAGACAGAATATTGGATAGACTGGAATACAGAACTAGGCTCCAAACAAACTCAAATGTAAGGCTCAAGTACATATGTCAATTCCCAAGACACAAGTTCAAGTGCACAATGAGCAGGACAGCATTTCAAACTGGCTAGTCATTTGAGGGTAGGGGGAGGCTAACTGCTTTATTTCTCAGACAACACACACACACAGATTAACTATAAAAAGAAAAAGAGAGACAAAAACTAAAGAAATTTGGGAAAAGAGAGCATTAAAAATTTTATCTTGGACTGGAGTCTTTTCCACATAAAAAAGACTTGAAACCGTAAATGTAAAGATTGCTATACATTACCTTTATTTCACTAAAAAGTGAACATTTCTATACAGCTTAAAGTACTCTAAGTAAGATCAAAGGTGAATGACAGACTGGGAAAAACATCTGCCTGACGTATGACCAAAAAAGGGCATAGTATTCACTTAATGTATGAGAGCTCTTATGAATGATAAAATGGTGAACAATCCGAAGAAAAGTGAGGGATGATTATGAGTAGGCATTTTACAGAGCGAAGTAAATGGCAAATAAATATGGAAAAGATGCTCCTTTTTGTAATAGTTAGTGAAATGACAAGGAAAGCAATGTGAAGATCTCCTGCCAGATCGGCAAACACGAAAATGCTGCTGATACCCGGCGTTGCCAAGGCAGCGGGGAAGTGGGCACCAGCACCCAGGACCAGTAGCAGTGTAAGCCAGTACGACTGCGACAGAGGGCATTTGAGTGTGTCCGTCCAGTTTATAAGTGCTCATGCCCTGTGACGGGGCAATTTTACACCTAGGAGCCTATTTGCCAACATACCCACAGATTACATAATTATAATTAATCCATAATTGTGTATGTGTAAAGCTAATCACTGCTGCGTTGTTGGTCATAGGAAAGGCATAAAACAAGCTAAATGTCCACCAGCAAGGGGCTAATTACACTATAGTTTCCTCACCCAGTGGAATGCCATGGAGTTGTTAAAATAGCGGGTTACATCGCCATGTGCTCACCTGAAAAGACTATCAAACTTCTATACTCTTAAATGAAAAATGTATAGATTTGCTCCATGGTTTGCTTCCATGGGTGTTTCTAATAAAAAAAATGTATTTGTGCATAGATGCGTAAACTTACCATCTTTCAAATAGCTTTCCCAAAACACTGTTAGTGGCATTTATTTCTGAAAAGTAGAATGAAAAGTCTAAAGCAGGAGAGAAGTACGTTCCTTGTTTTTTTACCTTTCTTATATAGTTTGGATGTTTTTTTATCGCCTGTCCATTTCTATAATATAGATATATACATTTGCAACGTTGATCACTACAACATGAACATTAGGATGATTTCCTTTCGAATTTTGATTTCAAACATAAAATAATCTTCCACTGTGACGTTTTATCCCTCGAACATCCTACATAAATGTCTCACTCCTTTGGGAGGGCTGACTGTCGGTTGGGATTTCTAGCAAGGAATCCTGAGGTCCATAGCACTAGGCAAGGCACCCAAGGGGAGGGAAATCAGTTTCATCTGTGTGGCCGTCCTGGTTAACTGTGGTGGCTCTCTGGTGCCTCATGCTGGGAAGGCTTCTGAGTCAGGGTCGCAGGTCAGTGGGAGAGAGAGTTGAGATCACCTGAGAAGCTTTTCTCTGGAAAAGGCTGAAAGTAGAGGAGATGGTGGGCAGACAGGAATAAGAGCTCAGAGCTATGCTGTTGGCACATCGGACCTGGCCTTGGGGATGCAATTGGAATTAAGAAAGAGTAATGGTCAAGTCTGACAGCTGGAACTTTAGGTGCCCCCTCAGAGAAGGGCAGGACAGGTGCTTGCCTGGGGCTGGTTCCCGAGGGAGTCTCACACCACTTGACTAAAAGAGAAAGGTTTACAGTTCCAGGGCGTGTCTTTAATGCCATATATAGCAAACACCATGAGTGTAAATTATGCATGAAATAAAGCTTTATGCTGATGTTATGAGAAATAAGGTGTTTGAATAATGGAAGAAAGGAAGCTCAGCAAAGACGGGAACTTCCCGGGCCTCCTTAGAAAGACACTGTTGTTCTCAGTCTTCTGGAAAGGCCTGGAAGACAAGCTCTGTGCAGAGTCCTTTTCCACTCATATTGCTCTTTTTCTCTCTCTTGGAAACCATTCCATAAGGTGTTTTGGCATAGCAAAGTTACAGGAAAAACAAAAGAACAATAACAGAAGCCACACAGAAGCAATGCTCTGACTCGTTCCACCCTGAGGAGGTGCAGTGTAAAGTCAGTGCATCATCTGTGGAAAAGAGACGTTTCTCTTGGCTTCTATTGCCACGAACTTTTTATCACAAAGATATTAATTGAGCATAAGACTGTGTACCAGGCACTGTGTGTTACATGCACTGCCTGCTGTACCTGATTTAATTTGCACAAAAACCTCACTTTGCAAGCCCTAGATTAGGTGAAGTAACTTGTCCGAGCCCACAGAGCTTGTGGCTGGGTCTGCCTGACTTCAGAATGCATCTTCCTCACCACGATGCTGTGCGGCCTCCTTCTGCAGATTCTCAGGAGGAGGCAGTCATCTGTCTTCCACAGCCTTCACCCCCTTCAGTCTCTTCCTGAATTTATTTTTCGTTCTTTAGGCAAATTCTTCCAAAATCTACACTTCCCTCCTCCATCACTAGGCCTGGTCAAGAAAGTAAAGATGTCTCCATACAATATATCGATATTTCCATTGAAGTGATTTTTAAAGAAAGCTGCGTAGCAAGAAATGTTAGCATGCTATGTGGGAATACCCTTTGGAGCAGCAATATCACTTACAAGGGTTTAAGGACAAAATGTGGCAGAAAGATGCTCAATTCAACATTATTTGTGGACAGTAAACTAAAGAAATAGTTTATCGATACCATAACTTTATTGATACCATAAAACTGGACAGAAGCCCAACAGTAGGGGATTGAGCGTGTTGCTGTGAGTGCATTCATGCACTGTGACTTGTTCCAGCACTAACAATGACTGTGCAGATTGCATTTATCGACACAGAGAGATGCCAATGGCATAGACTGAGTGAAAAAGTAAGCTACGAAGAAATTGCAGAGCGTCGTCCTTTAATGTAAAATCTGCAGGTTTGGGCCAAGTTTGCACGCTCAGTGACATGTCTGGAAGGATGTTCTGCAAAATGTAACCGTGGTCATTTCCGAGTGGTGGAGTTCTGAGTCACTTACTTTTACTCCTAGGATTTTCCTGTAATTTTTTTCATTATGATGAATGTATGTAGTTTTTAATCAGAATGAAAAGTTAGACCATTTTCATTTAAGAAGGAAAAAATGCCAAGGCGACCCACCAGCCCTAACTTCTCATCCTGCTGATGACGATGGCCAGTGTGCTTACGTTTGGGAGGCACAATTGAAAGGATACCCACTCCACACCAGGCTTAACATCATAAAGAACTTCTGTCCAGATGGGATGACAGGTCCCGGGTCACAGGGTGAGGGCTGCCCACTCCGCAGACATCTTCCAGGCTTCTTCCTCTAGAAAACACTGGGAGAGTCTGGCCGAAGAGCTCATGCCCACGCAGCCTGGGGATTTCCTTAGTCTTCACTGCAGGACTCAGCTGGCCCCCTGCTTCCCAGGAGGCACAGATGGGCTCCACAGGACAGAGTCCCCTTTAGACTGTGGGCCATCTGTAGGGCGACCTGTCACAAGTCCACATGGTGGCTTGTGGAGGGAGTAACAATAATGATGGCCATACCCCCTTGGCTGTAGGGTCACAGAATCAAAAGCAGATTCAGAGGGGCTTTAGTCAGCCTGCTGTGTTACTAGTGAGGATGCTGAGGTCTTTTTCAAAGACAACCAAGAGCCCAACTCTCTTGCCTTCCCCCAACTAGCTTTCGTTTTTTGCTACCTTGCTAACCAGGACTTTGCTATGCGGGTGGTGTCACTCTCACTGCCTCTTACAAAGACTAAGCCAAGACATAGACAATTAACTAGAATGTCGGAAGAGCTAGATGGAAACTCTTCTGCAACAGAGGCCAGGAAGGGAGAGAGTCCAAGGCTGAGAGAGTCTGAAGTTTCAATGTGCCTTTATTTTAAAAGGTCTTAAAGTTGTAATCCAGAATTAAAAGGACAATGACACAGTGGGGAAAACATTTGCAGCAAATGAAATAAATGCAAATCTAATGTTTATGCTGTAGGAAGAACATCCTTTTTCAGAAAAACATCAAGACTCCAATATATTAGTGGTAGAGGCTATGACTATAAAGCTTATGTAACATTTTTCCTACCAAAATGAAAATAATCCCACTTTCTATTCTGATTGTGAAAACGATACTTATGAAGTGTTTCTCAACCTTGGCACTATTGACCTTTTGAGTCAGATAATTTTCTGCTGTGTGGGGTGGGGAAGGCTGGGTCCTGTGCATTGTGCAATGTCAAATCTGCCCATTACATCCTAGGAGCCACCCCCCCACCCCGGCCCCGCCTGGCCCAGCCCCAGCTGTGACCATCAAAACTTATTTCCAAACCCTGCCAAAGGTCCCTGAGGGGCAAACTGGCCCCTGGCTGAGAATGCTGCACCAGGGAGCAGACCCACAGAATGTTCTTCCTCCTTAGTCTTCGGTAACTTGTTACATTAAGATGAAATTAAGAAACTTTCAATAAGCTAATTGGCAGAATAAATCATTTAAAATGATAGCATCTAAATGCCAATGAGGTTGCAGTGGAAATGACACACGTGTTCACCGCTGCTGCTGCTGTTGCGCCCCTGACGTGACCCTTACTTGGCAGTGCTGACCCGGGGGCCTGGCTGCGCCCTCGGCCTGGCCCGTCCTCTCCCTGCTGGGGGTCATTCGGGGGATGACTGAACAGACAGACGGAGGCGGGGCAAGGCGTTTGTTGCGGCATTATTTATAATAGCAATGTTTTGGTAGCCGCCAAAATGTTTAACATTAGAAAACCACCTTAAGTAAATTGTGAATCATCTATTTAATGACATAGCCATTAAAAATATTGATTATGGTGATTATGACCAAATTATGGCAGGGAAGAAAATACAAATTGTGTATCTACCGATTGAAATTTTATAAAAATAGGTCGTTTATGTTTGTCAGAAAGGATAAGATGGCAACACACACGAATGAAGACGGTCGTGTTAGAGGGTACTGGGATCATGGTTGTGAATAAATTTTTTAAAAACATCTTTAATGTAGTTATGCTGTATATTTTTATTTAGCATCATAAAAAAACAGTCAAATAGAGAGATGAGTGAATTCTGGAGGACATAAAGGGTAAGAACAGAGAAAATATTCTAGACTTAGAATTTGGGGGTCAGGCTTTGAGAGGGGATCTTATAATTTGTCCTCCAAATGGAAAGACTTTTTAAAAAATTTATTGATTTTTCAGAGAGAGAGGGGAAGTGTGGGGAGAGAGAGAGAGAGACTGATTTGCTGTTCCACTTACTGATGCATTCATCGGTTGGTTCTTGTAAGTGTCCTGAGTGGGGATCGAACCCAGCCTTGGTGTATCAGGCTGATGCTCTAACCCTGCCCGACCAGGGTGGAAATGGTTTTTGAGAGTGGAAAGGGGCTCTAGTAAAAATTATGCCAGGACCTTGAGTATGGACTGGGACTGTCCCAGTAAACACCTGCTCACCGTAGATTTAGAGGATCCAGGAGGGGTGACCTGGAGCTCTCAGGAACATTCAAGATTGGTGACAAATGTCAAGGTCAACCAGAGGGGACTGGAGTCCTGCTGCTAAAACGGAATTTCCTGAACCCGAGGACCTTGTGACGAGAATATTTGCTTGGTACTCATCTGGCACAAGAGTATGCCTCATTGCTAAGGGGTGGGATGGTCCAGAAAATTACAAAAGCAAAGGCCGTATTCCCAGTGCTAGCACTCATGATGCATTCTGCTGCACAAGGACACGTGTGTGATAGCCTCCTATGAGCCAGTCGAGGGTCGTTCCAGGTGCTGAGAATAGAGCAGGGACAAGACGGACCAATCCCTGAGTTTACGGACCCCATGTTCTGCTGGAAGTCAGACTGGGAAACAGACAAGTGAATGAACATGCTGATCACACAAAGTGAAGAGCATGTTGAAGAAAATGAAAGAGCGTGATGGTGGAAGTGACTGAGGAATGGGGATGGGGGCAGTGACCAGGGAAGGCCCTTCCAAGGCCCAGCCGTTGGAGACCAAATGCGAGTCAAAGAGGAAGAGACTGAGCAGATCTGGGAGGCGGGGCTCTCAACACAGCCTTGAGGCCACACTGGGCGCAGCCAGTCAGGGTCAGCAAGGTGCTTTGTGGGGCTGGGGACAGCAAGGGAGTGGGCAGGAGCTCAGGGGAAAGGCAGCTGTGCTGTAGGAGGCAGGAGCCGGATTTGGGGAGGTCTGGGATGGTTGTCCACAAAACTTACTCTGATCCTGGCTGGTGCAGACAGGTGCACCTAAAATTCTGTCTGGGGGAGATACTGGAGCCAAAATTCTCACCTATAAAATGGGACACAGTGGCACCCCAGTGGGTGGTTTAAGAGTTAAGTGAAATAGCAAACACAGAGTAAGATAACATAGTTGTCTTTTTGTTTATTTCACATGTGTGGGGAACAGTTGTATTTATTCATTTGTTTAGTGCAGAGAGCCTGGCATTATCCTATAAATCAATCAATCAGATGAAGACATCAGCTATCTCTTCACATATAAAAACATACGGCCTTCCTTCCTGTTGTTCATAAAACTCCAAGAACACTGTTTGGCTTGGTTTTTCACTGCAGCTGGTTGAGTCTCCACCACCCGGTCTGCACGGGGAAAGTCAAGTCCAAGCTGGGAGCATCGCATGCAGAGTCCATAGCATGGTGTCATTCACCACTTCCACCCCGTAGCTTCAGCTTTGAAAACAAGTGTTGCTAAGCAGGGGTTTGACCTAGACGTTTGTGAAAAACAAATTTCTTACACTCATTTGTAGCTATCCTGGAGTCAAAACAGCAGGAGCTCTTAAAGTACTCGAACAGTTGGTTACACTCTCCCGGCATGTTTCATGGGCACCCTGAATTTACTTAGTAGGCCCTTCATGTGCAGGTTTCAGATCTTGGTAAATGATGACAGATTCTGAGTTTCCAGGCACTGTCCTAGTCCCTGGGGACAAGGCAGTGGACACAACGATAGTCCCTGCCCTCCCGAGTCCAGTCATTCAGAACTAGTGTGATAGTGTTATAATTAAGGAGATCCTGATAGGTGCCCCACGTCTTGTCCTTCCATCCTCAAAATGAAATATCCTGGGCTATTTGAAATAGTGTTCACCAAATATAATGTAATAGCAATAATAAGGTACTTTGCCTTAAACAGGCATTAACTTATACAATTTTTTATTAGAAATGTTCTTCTACTTTTTAAAAGCTTACATTTATACTACACAGTATAAAATAAAATACACTTAATAAAACAAAGATATTAAGTATATGCATATATAATAAAACAAATATAACAAAGTCAAACCTTGTATCTATTGCATTATCTATATTCTTACATTGTTTTTTAAGACAAATCAGCCACGGATGTGATTCTCCAACAAGCTACTCGATTAACTCATCTGGGAAGATTTTTTTAAATCTTGATGCCTGAGACCCAGTCCAGAATAATGAAACTGAAACTTTTTCAGGAGTGAAGTTCATGGATGAAGGTTTTGCAAAGTTCTCTGGGCAAGGGCAGTGCACAGCTGGGTTGAGAACTGGGGAGCAGAGACGCTTGCAGCCCATCAGGAGATGTGGTGGAATGTGGGGAGCGAATGGGGGACAGTTATATGGTTATGTACGGTTCTGCACCCAGCACTGGGTCCCAGAGGCCCGGCAGCTTAACACACACACACACACACACACACACCGAATTCAATCCTTTGTGTGGATGGCAATTATGAGCCGTCTGTTTTTCAGAAACAGACAAGCTTGCTAGTGACAACCTTGCTCATTTGACATATCAGTCAGGATTGCATTCAGTTACAAATAATGGAAAAACTATCGAACAGGGTCATTTGTTTTTCTCATAGGAAATTCGGCAGTGGACAGACTAGGGCTGGTGCAAGGGTGTCACCAGAGAACCAAGCTCCTTTTCTCTGGCTGCACAGTTGTCTTCAGTATGTGGTTTTCCTCCTCAAGGGTACAAGATGGCTGCTGAAGCTCCAGGCATCACTCTGTGCCGAGGGAGGGTCCTGGTAAGGCTTTGCCTTTTTAGTTGGGAAGGGATGCTCCACACCCAGGTACTCCTGCTTATATCTCATTGGTCGGAGTTTGTCACATGGATTTTAGAGCAGCTGGGTATTTGAGGTATTTTCCCCCAGCTTTTCCAGAGGAAAGTAAGCCGAAGGGGTTTGGGATAAATGTGAAGTGGGTCAACCTAGAGTGTTTCTCGCCTGTGAGGCCAATGAGCTCATAGTCCTGAGAGCCAAGGAATAGGTGACTGGACTCCAGACAGGGTCCTGAGGGCACGGCTGGTGTGGCTAGGCGTCAGCTGATGAGGAGGATGCTGAAGATCCTAGATCTTCAGCTTTAAGGCAGGAAAGTGAAGATTTCTCCAGAATCAGACATAGACATTACTTGGTGCACAGACCTGTGGTTTCGTGACTCTCCTCTCCTCACCGGGTAAGGGACCGGAGGCGGGGCTCCCTTCCCCAGGACTAGTGGGAGACGTAGGCGTAGATCCCTCTGCAGCTGGGGCAACGTCCTGTCTCTCAGTGTGCAGACTTCTCCAGGAATGGTGGGCTCTGCCCTATGTGTGTATTTGATGCACGGGGGCTGGTAATGCTGGAGACTGAACATACGACTGGGTGGGAGGGGTATAGGCTTCACACGCTATTCTCGTGTTTAAGTGTGGGTAAGAGCTAAAATGTCACCCAACCAATAAGTGACTTCAGGTTCTGTTGATGAAGAGACACACAGGGACTATTTTCACCTTCCTGGAAACTGTGATCAGAAGATTCAAAGAGAAGGTCAAGGCACTAATCCAGAGCTGGCAGAAAGGAGGAGCAAGCCCTGCTCAGAATGGCTGGAGAGTCCCTGCTTTGGGCGAGAGCCTGGCCTTGGCCTTGGTCCCAGTTGGCTTCCCTGTGGGTGAGGGACCAGCCTGGGGATTCCCCATCATTCAAGAGCTCAATGAGTGACCCCCTCCTTGGCCCCTCCAGTAGGGAATTCCCCAGAATGTTCCCACACCACCAGGAAGCCTGCTTTGTAGCCACCCCCAGGCTGTGGTTCATGATAGGGCCGGCACCAGGTAACCCTGCAGGTGAGGGTGAATTGTGAACGTTTGCATCTGGATTTGCATGAGGTGGGAGAAGAGGGAGGGTGAAATTAGAAAGCCAACAGGGCTGACACCTAACAGGAGATAATTATCAAATATCAAAAGATTTAAACAGACTTCAAAGGCAGACGGGATGGTGGGCGACCTCTGAAGCCAGACTGCCTCAATGCAAGCCCCATTGCTGCAACTTACAAGCTGTGTGACCTTGAACAAGTTACTTAACTTCTCTGTACCTTAGATTTTCCCCTTCTGCAAAATGTGCATTATAATACTGTTTACCATGTTGGGTTGGCAAAGATTAAGTCTAATGATAACCGTGAGGTACTTGAAAGAGCAGCATTTGATCAATATTAGCTATTAAGTCAAACTGCACTACTCTTTTTAAATATTTGGTTTCTACTTGTTTTTCTCATATTAGTTGAGTCTGCATTGCTTTGTCCCAACACACACACACACACACACACACACACACACACACACACACATGGGCACCTTCCCAACAAGGGGGGTTCAGAGGCTCCGGTTTGCTGATATGCT
This sequence comes from Tonatia bakeri, assembly GCA_004024845.1. Taxonomy (NCBI): domain Eukaryota; kingdom Metazoa; phylum Chordata; class Mammalia; order Chiroptera; family Phyllostomidae; genus Tonatia; species Tonatia bakeri. Next base: position 78,720 of record PVIA01002449.1, on the reverse strand, counting down.
CAGGCAGTCAGTTTGGAATCAAGTATTCGAGAGTCGAAGAGGGTATGGAGATCTGATCCTGTGGTTTTCAGCACTCAGCGCGCATGAGAATCCCCTGGGGGCCTGTAACAACCCAGTGCCCAGGCTGCACCCAGACTGGTTAATCACAGGCGAGCATCAGCATTGGTAAAGCTCCCCAGGGGACTCCACGGATCCCAGCCCGTGGCCCAGGTTGAGACTCATTGCTTTGGTCCAGTCTTCCAGTTTCAAAGGGAGGCAATGGGCTCAGAAAGAGTCACCCAACCAGGATCAGGACCCAGGAGCCCTGACCCCAGTGACTGCTGATGGTGCTGATGGAGCCCACCGTGGCCGTGTATTGCAGACCTCACTCTGCGTCTGGAGGAAGCGTGAGCCTGGGGACAGCCCACCAGCAAAATAACTGGACAGGAGGTTCCCTCTCAACTCAGGGCAGGAGGCAGGTGCCTGGCTCTGGGGGTGGAGGGGTGCAACCGATGCAGGGATCTTGTATTGTGCCGTACTTAAGAGTCACCAAAACTAAGACAGAGTTTCCTCTTTGGAGACTGTATAATGGCCAAGAACTTAGTAATCCCAGCTGAGTGGCCAGTCTCTCAGGGGAATCAGTAGGGCGTGCTAAAGAGTCCAGGACTGAGCTGGGGAGGCCCTGAGCCGAGCCCCACCCTGCTCTGCCCCTCTGTGGTTCTGGGGCTTCGGATCAGTTGCTCTTCAAAGTTGCCGGACCTCTTAGAAACTAGGTGTCTCGAGGTCAGTCCTACAGCCCTTTTCTCCGTAGCTGCTGCCACCAGCCTGTCGTCACTTGGCTGGGTAGGCGGAGTGGGTTTGTCCAGGGTCTCTGCTGACCTCTTCTGTGAAGTGGGGATGATGAGGGCAGCTGGCCTTGCACAGCCACCTCAGAGGGCCACTGTGTGGAGCCTGAAGGACCCACGTGAGTCCCTTGGAGAAGAAAGCCGGTTACTGGGAAGGACAAATGCAGGCCCACCCCTGTAGCAGAAGACAGGCATGTCGGAAGCCAAATTTGACGTCCCAACGCTCCTTTGCTCTTCTTCCTAGCTGAGTCCTAGGCTCCCGGCCCACACCGAGAAGTCAGGGGAAGTGATCGTTTTACCTCTATGTCAACAGCTGCTCCCACGGGCATCTTTGCCGTTTGCTCCGGGGTGAGCCCTTTCCAGGCCCCGACTGGCCCAGGCAGGGTCGGAGTAGACCGACCGAGCAACGGCAGATGGGGAACTGGAGGAAGGAGGCCCCTCATCAGCTGCTTCCTCCCGCAAGGGAAGTCAAACTGTTTCTCTCCTTAAGTGGCTAGCTGCACGGCCCCTGGACTCGCAGCGCTGGCTTCTCTGGGGCCCGAGCAGGAAGCAGTCTTGCTCCTCAAGGTAAAGACAAGTTTGTTGTCTTAGGTGGTGGTTTTCTGGTTAGAGGCGGCAGTGGTTATGAGCCCACTTCTAGAGCTCTGAGGACTGCAAGCTGGAGAGGCAGGGACGGGGAGATGAGAAAGCCAGAGAGAGAGAGCTCAGCAGAGCTTGCTTAGCTGTCAGAGCTGGGAAGGACCTGCAGTTACTTCCCGAAAGCCGGGCCTGCCTCTAGGTGGGGAGAAGGTCAGAGCCAAGGCATTGGTCCCTGTGCACCCGCCCACCCGGTCCCTCCCTTCTGCCTCGGGGTTTGCCCAGGTTCTTCAGAGCACAGAATTTACAGTAAGTGTTGTCACCAGTGGAAACTCTAAGAGGGGGCGAGGAAAAGGGCTAGAGGAAGGGACCAGCACTCCAGGCGCCCAGTTCCCGTCTTACCAACACCCCCTACCCCTCCCAGGCTAAGTGTTGTTTAATCTTACCTTTCGGTAAAGAGGGGATGCCCTTTCTCCAGGATGTGCCCGGAAACAACCAAATGGTAAGCTAGCCACACCTTGCAGAAGCAGCGGCCAGTGCCCCGCCCACTACCCACCCCATTTTAGAGATGGGGGTTTCCTTTGTACTTATCAGGGCACATTTCTAGCGCACAGCCACATACAGGAAATGCCAGTCTGAGGCTGTGTGTGATCGCATCTGTCCTTTATAAACGGTTGGAAGCTGGCTTGATGGGCAATGCCACAGACCTAGGCTCCTCGACCACCCTCCCGGATGCAGGGTTAGGGCAATTGGCAATGTAACTAACTCGCTCATTAGCCTGCATGAGGCTCCTGCTCCTGGTGGGTTATTTAAGGCAAACTTTCGATGTCAAATTATCTTACGTCTGCTCACTGCCCATCATAATTTTGAGTCATCTTCTAGTCCAGCAGGTGAAATCACCAACCAGTCAATCAACAAACATCTGATTTCATATGTACTAGATGCAGGTACTTAATGACTGCTTGAAGCGTTGAAACAAATTTAATATCACATTTAACTAGTGTTTTCAAACTTGTCTGATCATTCGAATGACCTAGAGCACTTGTTAAAAATTAAAATTTCAAAATTCACCTCAAATTGCAAACCCAATGAGTTTAGATCTCTAGATTTCAGGAAGCACCTGAAACTGTATTTTTAACAAGCCCTCAAATTAAATTGTAATGATATGGCAAGTTTGGGAAATGCTGACCTAAATCTAACCGAACTAGCAGAATAAGGCCCGGACTTCAAATATTAGGTTGTTTTTTGATCTGAAATGTAATTTATTTGCACCTCTAGTGCCATTTCCCTTCCTCTGTGGGCACCAACGTTTAGTGGAAAAGGTCAGTTTCACTGAGTCAAAGCCTGTGAACCTTGAAAGGCCCCTTGGAAAAGCAATTGCCCTGGGTTTTCTGAAGGCAGATTGTTTTCCAGTAAACGCTAGTTCCAGAGTGTCATTGTTGATTAATGAACGATGTGATCGGCAATCAACACTCTTTACCCTGAGCTTTCTTCACCGGCATGTATCCGATGGCTCTCATGAGCAACAGGGGAGAGGTGTTTCTGGAAAAGAGGAACCACACGGGCTTGGGACACACCCAGAATGCCATCTGCCAGGCCCTTGTGCGTGGGGGACAGAGTGGGGCGCGCGCTGTGGTGGACACTGACCCTTTGGTGTTTGTGGAGACCCCAGTGTCCCAGAGCCCGGGGGGCACAGGCAGCTCACTGCAGACTCCTTTCGTGAGACTAAATCCCCGCTCTGGGGCCACCCGGACCGCACGTGGATGGCACAGAGCGGAAAAGAGTGAAATTAGAACTGAGATGTTCTCATGCACTCTTCCACCTTTTCGGGCTCTGCCTGCCATCCACTTTCCTTTGACACGCACTTGCCACCCTCAGTCCCCCCACACACAGAGACCCACGTACATGCAGGTACAAAGGAGTCCACTCCCATGTAAATTCACGCGTGCATTCACGTCACATGTACGTCCCTTATGAGTCAGGACTGTAAGAAACCGCCCTTCTTTTGGGTCAAACACACACACACCAACAATTGCATATGGTCTAACCTAACATCTATGCACAAGCATCACGTATATACGTATGCTTACACAGATACACCACATACACACAGAACACCACAAATACCTGTGTGTGCCTGTGCACACACTCACGTGTGCAGACAGACTCCGATGCTCTGCCCCATGGATGTGCCTGTAAATCCAAGCTTGGTTCCTCCTGCTGCCTCCGCACCCCTCAGACCCTGGGGCCTGCCTGACATTAACCTCCAATGCTGATCCTCCCCTCACAGGAGAGTGAAGACCTGGAGAAACAGAATGCAGCTCTGCGCAAGGAGATCAAGCAGCTCACGGAGGAGCTGAAGTACTTCACGTCGGTGCTCAGCAGCCACGAGCCCCTGTGCTCCGTGCTGGCCACCAGTGCGCCCTCGCCGCCCGAGGTGGTGTACAGCGCCCACGCCTTCCACCAGCCTCATGTCAGCTCCCCGCGCTTCCAGCCCTGAGCTTTACCAGAAGTGGGGGAGGCTTTACCAGCGGGCCTCCGGAGGGGCACGTGGACTGTGGCCAGGTGGCCCTCGCCCCTCAGAGCCCTCTCTCCACCTGGAGACTCCTGGACAAAGACTGAGCACAGGACCAAGGCAGCAGGAAGTGGGTGAGGCCTCCCAGCGGGGTGGCAGCCCATCTGCATGGGCTGGACCCCATGTGGGTGGGGGCTGGACCCCATGCAGACGGAGGCCCAGCCCGGAGTTATGTCAGCCACAGCGCCAAAGGTCCATAGTACAGAAGGAGAGCAGGGCAGGGTTATTTTTCTAAATAAATGTCTTAAAAGAAACCAGTTTGGTAAAGCAGTTTCCCTTGAAACCTTAAACTCCGTGAGGCTGGGATATTTTTTGTTTTTTTTGTTTTTGGTCCTTGGACTTAAGAGCCCTTAAATCTCTGGGGACTCTGCTAATATCGCTTATTTTCCATGGTTTATTAACCTCCTTGGGAAGCTGGGGTTTTTGAAGAATCTTCAATTCTCCCACCTTCTTGATTCTCCTTCCCAAATCACCTCGCCATGACCTTCCACCTTCCATTCCTCATCGCCGCATACTTCCCAGGTTGCCAGCGGGCCATTCTCTAGACTGGGAGAAGCACCAGTGCAAGACGCCCTTTGGCGAACGGTCCTTCAGACTGATGCTCCCCCCCCCACCCCCACCCTGCCCCTGCACACGGCTACACTCACTCCGCTCCACCCAGACAACCAGCCTGGATGGTACGGCCTGCCAGCCCCATGCCAGGAATTCTAGTAACACCAGGGCCACCCCTCACATGCAAGACAGTGCTTCCCTCATACTCTCATGGGGCAGCACATGGCTGAGGGACACAGGCATGGTCCTGCCGGTGCGTCTGTGTGTCCTGCTGAGGACGCCACCTCCCTTGGGGAGCCTGATACAGCACACGCAGCTTTGCCCGTCTCCACGGGGCCCCGCAGGCTGCCACTTGGAGCTCAGTTTGAGGGCAGCAGTGGCTTAGGCAGCACCAGCTTGCCTTCGGAGGTTCAGACTCACAGTTTTGGCCAATCCTTATACCAGTCCTCAGAGATCCCCAGGCCGAGTGCCTGCTGGCCTGCACACTGTAGCCTTACCACACCACTGCCCAAGAGCCATGGCAGGGCCCCCACACACGGCCCCTGCTGGGCCAGCTGGGGACAAAACCGATGGGGATTGCGTGGGATACCCTTCAGCAGCGGCTCTCAGTCTCATCTCTTGGTCCTTCCAAGGGACTGCCACTGCCCACTGCCTTCCTGCTGGCAGCCATCTGGGGACGTGGTAGCCACAGGGAAGAGAGGGCAGCAGGCCCATTCCCTTGTGCCAGGACCTCAACTGTGGGCCAACAGTTCTGGTTGGTCAAGGCAAGGTCTGAATTTGACCTCTCCCACGCAAGTCTCCCCTCCCTCGCTGGAATGATGCCAGTGTTGGGCTAGTGTGATCACTGAACTCTCCTGAGGGCTGGAAGAACTGCGTCCTCACCTGACCTCCAGTGGCCCATCTGTGGGAGGAGTCCAGGAGTCCAATTCAAGGACCTCTGAAGGCACATTGCCACCGTTGGGCCTGTCATCCTTGAAGCTGATGCCTGTGGATGCCCAGTGTGGGGTAACTGGGCTCAGAGCCTGCTGGGGACAGCCCAGAAGGCCCGCCCCCAAGATCAACACTGCTTCCAATGCGGAATCTGGCATTTTAACCTTTGGTCTCCCAATAAAACATGGAAACGGTGCTCTTTTTCCAGTTCATGGACTCACTGTAGGCTGGGGTGTGTGAGGAGGGGCAGGGGCAAGCAGGGTCTCTCCCCTCAGTGTCCTCCAGGGCCTGGGTTTGGGTGGCTAATGCTCTAGGGCGCACTTGCCCTTTACACAGAGCGAAGAAGCCAGTGGTCACCTCAGATGTTGCACACATCGAAAAGAATCAGTTTTTCTTTCAGTCTTAAGAAGCAGAACTTCAGACCCTGCCTTCTCTAGAGCCAGCTCTGCCGGGCCCTGGCTTCTCATGGGAGCCTGGGCAGGCTTCCTTCCAATCAGAGGTTTTTCTCCCCTCCCCTGCTCTAGCGTTGTGATTTTCCCCTAGAAACTCCCGCAGAAGACACATGATCTGGGCCCAGCACCTTCTGAATGACATGCAGGGGCAAAACTGGAAATGCAGGGCTCACGTGTGCAGTTCCCATCTCTCAGCAAGGACCTCTCTTCCCCTTTCTTTCTCCACTTTCTAGTGACCCCAGGCAGTTTTACTTCTCCTTTCTGATTGCCTGGTAGAGGCAGCAGAAGGGTGAGCCTGGCATGAGTGCCAATGCTAATTTCACCCCCACACAGGGAAATTGGAAGGACAGTTGTGAATAGATTTCAACTTTCAGAGTTTTGACCATGAACATCCCACCAACCAGGTTCTGACCCAGCCTCCTACCCATGACAGGGATAGCTCCTTCAGGTTGGTGTGCCACTGGCCCGCACTCAAATGCCTCCAGGGCCCAGGCAGACACTGTCAATGTGTGAAACTCACTGGTCACAGGGCATCTGGGAGTGGTGGGGAGTGTGGCAAACTGAGGAGTGAGTCTACAGTAGGCAGCTGCCCCTTGGTTCTATCCCATGCTGCCATGTGGGAATTCAGACCCAATGTTATCGTATCTTTCAATTTGTCAAGAAAAGCCCAAGGTAGAATTTCTATGTGAAATCTTCCAGTGTCCAAAACACTTGCAGACCAAACAAAATATGTCCGTGCAGCAGGGTTACCTCTCAGATTTGCAGGCCGGGCAAGAGTGTAAGCAGAGGCCGCACACCATATGCTGAAATGCTTGCACATTATAAATCAAGCTTACAAAATAGATTAAATATGTTAAACAAAATACATTCTTGTGGACTACTTTGACAAACATATCTTTATAACGACCTGGAAGGCAAGGTTTGAGTGTAGAATGTTTAGATGCCTCAGAACTTTGTATCATCAGCATAGGGGGAAACAGCTCCCGAACTGCAGCCCGTCCTCTTCTTGTCCCTCCCCTGGCTCCTCCTCATGTTCCCGCTGGTAAACACACCAGCTTGTAAGACAGGGCTCCCTGCACACCCCTCCCACACAGACAGCCATCCCTGCGCCACCCTTGGGTCTGAGGGTGCACACACCAGTGGTCTGGTCTACCCCAGAGAAGGAGAAGGATGGTTCCTGGAAGCCAGCTCAGGCCCACCCAGGCAGGGCATGCTGGTGTCCTGGGTGTGCGAGGCAGTGGTCTAACAGGAGAGAGAGGGCTTTGGGTGGGCACGTACTCTTGGTCCTAAGAACTCTGCCCTGTGGAAAGGCTAACAGCAGGAGGAGGGCCAGAGCCGGCCCCTGTAATGTGGAGGGTCCAGACCAGGGACCTCTTGTGCCCCATCTGAGGGGAGCACTGCTGAGGTCTGCCAGTCTGGAGCCCGCATCCAGGTCAGCACTGTCTCCCGGGAAAGCCCGGGCTCCGAGTGGCATTGGTGTACGTCGGCGTCATCGTCATTGGTCGCTTTGATGTGAGGGCTCCTGGAGACGTCCGTTTCCCCACTTTCCGTCTTTGGTGTTTATCTCTTACCAGCAGTGTTATTCCCTGAGTTGATGTCAAAGCACATTACAGGAAAGCCAGATGTTTTGTCTTCAGGTTGAGAAGTGTGGGTGGGGAGAGACAGGGAGGCGAAGTCAATGCAAAGGTCACAGGGTTGCCATCTACTGGACCCAAACTTACCAGCAGTGTTTATTAATAACTCCGACCAGTGTCCCAGTTGTCACTGTGGCTTTACGGCGAAGGCGGTGAGCCGCCTGGGTGCCCAACTTCTTTCCAGGACAGACAGGCTGTCTCCCTCCCTCTACGGCGATGGCCTCCTTCTCCAGACCTCACGTGTTTCCACGCCCTAACGCTGCTCAGGAGTGCCAGGGGAGGTGGGGGAGGGCTAGTGAGCTAAGACCAACACTAAGGTGGTGAAGAGGTAATCATCTCCTATCTCTGTCTGTGGGAACTGGCATTTTAAGATTTTATTTATTTGTTTTTAGAGAGAGGGGAAGGGAGAGAGAAAGAGAGGGAAAGAAACATCAAGGTAACAGAGAAACATCTGTTGGTTGCCTCTCGCATGCACCTGGGCCTGGGACTGAACCCATGACCCAGCTGTGTGCCCTGACCAGGCATTGAATGGGCGACCTTTCACCTGTGGGACGACGCTCAACCAACTGAGCACACTGGTCAGGGTGAGAACTGGCATTTTCAAAGGCACCCGGGGAGAGTAGTGCCTGACCCAGGGGAATTAAGGCCTAACGGTGGATTTTAGGCTTTGCAGCGAGTATGTAGAGAAGACACTTAATGGGATTCTTGTGATGTGGATGCCTGGCCACGGCACTGGCCCAGTGTGAGTACCGGGGGAATGAGACAGGGGCAGGAAGGGAATAAGTGACACATCCCTGGTAAAAATCTTGTTTTTCAACTGCTTGCTATGTGATTTGCATTTATCTACTTCATCCTGGTTTAAAGAATCTACCAGCAAACAGAAATAAAGAGCCTCCTCTTAGGGGAATTCACTAGGGAAATTTGCACAGACGAATTTCATTGCTGCCTGGGTGGTTTTTCTGGCTTCTTCTGGTAGATTCCTGGAGAGAGACTGCTGAACTTGTCACTGTATCCAGAAATCGAAGTTAAGAGCGGTGGCAGACCCTGACAATAGACCTCTCAAAGCCATTCTCCTCTTTTTTTCTTACTCCAGGATCCTCACTTGGTCCAGGATGGCAATGTGCCCGGCTAAACAGATTACATTTCTCAGACTCCTTTGCAGCTAGGATTGGCCATGTGACACAGGCCAGTGAGACAGAAGCAAAAATTGCTGGGTAGGGCTTATGGGAAAGTTCTTCTAAAGGTGGGGCCACCTCATCTGGCGCATGCCTTTCTCCTTCCTGTCTGGAAAGCAGGTACGATGTTGGAGGTGGGATAGCTATCTTCAGAACGTAAGACAACCATGCACACAAAGGAGGAAAAGAGATTCTGTGTCCCTGGTAATGCTGCAGAACTGCGCTGCTACAAGCTGCCTCTGGGTTACTGTTAAGTGAAAGTGGCAAAGAGCTGATTTGGTTAAGCTACTATGTACCACGCTACTGAGTGCTGCTTACCTAACTCTGCCGAACGCTGAAGCCAAGAGAACGAACAACTGAACAGGGAATTCCACGTAGTCCCCCGAACTCAGTGGTTCTCCACTGGGAGTGATCTTGTCCCTCCAGCGACATTTGGCAATGTCGGGAAACATGTTTGGTTGTTACAGCTTGGGAGACAGGTGCCACTGGCATCTAGTGGGTGGGGACAAGCGATGCTGCTAGGCATCCCAGAGCACAGAGGACAGCCTCCCCAAGCAGGAGTTCTCCAGCCCCGAGCCTCAGCAGTGCAGATGGGGAGAGAGCCTCCAGCTGGCCCTAGTCCTTCCAGAGCCACAGACCTGAACCCACTCACCTACCCGGCCCCCTCGTCCGCCCTCCACTCTTGGAAACAGCTCTGTGTACTGGCTGGGCTGGAGAGTTTGTGTCCTTGACTGTATTTTGTGCTTTCCTTCCATTAAGCCCTCGCTCATGTGATGTTTCCTCTGCCTGGAACCCCCCCATTATCTTTCCAGTGCTTCTGTAGGGGGGGCCCAGGCATCTGCGTTTTTAATAAGATTCCCTGGGGATTCTGACACAAGCAGCATGAGGTGACTCTGATCTGTGTGGCAGGAGATGCATGACTTTATTATGCTACAGTTGTTTTTGAGATTCTACCCGTTTTCTAAAAGATAGTGGGAGCTCTCCTCCAACTGTGGAGCCCCGAGCAGGGAGTCCCTGTGGTAGAGGCCTGCTTTGGTTCCTCCTGCCTCATCCTGAGTCTTTTCTCCAGGCTTCCTTCGGATTCTGTGAGCCACACAATATCCTTCCAACAAATGCACTTCCTCCTTCCGTCAGTCAGAGTGAGCTTCTGGCGAAAACCTAAAACTCTGGAATGATGAATCACACTTAGGTTTCCCAGGAAGAGTGGTTGCGAGTGCCTACTGGATCCTGATTCTCAGGGGTTGGTGGGAGTAGACTGCTTTTTGAGAGGGTCCTGGGCTGCCCCGTGCCCCATGGGAAACTGGGCATCCAGCCAGCACTGAAGCAGCCTCGAGGGTGCCTGACCTGGAGAACACCCGTGGCTGCTTCCAGCAAACGCCCCAGGCTCCGTCTGATTGGAAAGCCATCACTGGGAGGTTGCAACTCAGCCTCCAGGCTGCGCTCTCCATCCCCTTCCTTTTGTTCATTCAGTGTGGGCTCCAGCCAGCCTGCGGGGGTGGGGGTGGGGCACTGGTCCATCACAATGAGCGTTGAAGCTGGAGCGGGGTCAAGGCATGCCCTGGGCTGAGGCATGGAGGAGCCTTAGGGAGGCGGCTAGTGACCAGGCAGAATGTAAATACTTTGACTTTTTGACAACCGGTTCAGTTGCGCTGGGTGCACCGCACCTGGGGATCAGCTCAGTGCCCAGGGCACTGTGAGCGCCTCTGAGGGAGGAGGGGCTTTCTCTGGCCTCTTCGCTCTTCTCTCCCTTCCTTCCCCCATCTCTCCCCGCCTCGCCAAGGGCTTCCCGCAGTGCAGGTGGCTGACAAGCCTTTGTAAATAAACGTGACGGTCCCAGGGTGGAAGAAAGAAAACGCAGAGGTAGGGAGAGGCAGAAGGAAGGACGGAAGAAAGGGGGAAAGTGGGTCTGTCTTGGAAAACTCACACTTTGGAGCTTTCTTCTGCTTCCCACTCCCCCGCCCCTAAAATTTTATCCAGGGCTCACTTGAAGTGAGCACCAGGGGCACTCTTGAAAAAAGGGGGAGGAAGCACAAAACAAGGATGAGTGAGGTCTGAAAGAGTCGGGGAGTCTGCTGGTTGGTCCTCTTGCTGGTGGCAGGGATGCGAGCGGCTACCACGAACCAAACATTTGCCTGATTGTTCACTCCGCTATTTCATGTCTATTGTCATCTCCCTTTTAAATATAAAGAAAGAGTCTTGAAAGAGGTTGAATGGTTTGCGCAAGGTCACACCTCAGACCAGGGACTCCAATTTGTCTTTGCTGCCTCCGCAGCTTGAGCGCCTGGCTAGCAGGAGGGTGGGAACAGCAGCCCTGAGTTGGTGCTGCCACCTAGTGACGCGGCAGAGAACTGTGGAGACGGATCTTTTCCTTCTGCCTCCTCCAGGCTCCACCCCACGTCCCAGGTTCTGAGAGACCAAGACAGTTCTGAGTTCTGTACCTGTGACCGCCAATCGTTACATGTTTCGCAGAAGCTTGGCTACAGAGAACCGACCCTTAGATGTAAGCTGGCACCTCACCAGGCTTCCTCACTGCATCCCAGAGCGTAGCTCTGAAGAAATGTTTGTTGAATGATGGATGACCAGGGACACCCATCTCCACAGGTCCAGGGGCCGACTGCATCTCCATAGCCCACCTCTGAAGCCGCAATGGGGGAAAATCGGGACAACTGTAATAGAACGACAATAAAATAAAATAAGGCAAAAAAAGAGAGAGACTTGGGTCTCCGTGCGGGTTCCACACAGTCACTCTCATCAACCACCTGGTGTGCCCCTGCTGCCACGTTAAGCAGCTTGCTTGAATTATATAATTTCACCCAAGACCCAAACAGATCAATTCGGCATGCCCAAGGTCACAGAACAAGGACTTGAACCCAGATCCTCAGGCTCCAAGTGCCGTGTTCTTCTTGCTCCACCACTCTGCCCTGCCACCCAACTCCCCACCCCCTACCCTGCTCAACTTGCCCCATGAAACCTTGTTTTCATCGGCCTAGTCATCCAGATGTGATGACTCAGGAGCCCGTGTGGGGCACACTGCCAGGGGAAGATGGGCCTGTGTCAGCACAGCGGCTTTTCTGACCTTTAAGGCGGCAAGGAGCTACTTCAATCTGAAACGTATGGCTGCTGAGTGATTTCAATTTCAACCATAACAGGGCATAATAGCTGGGCAGAGACGCAGAAGCAAACCCCACTCCCTGTACTCCCCACAGCTCATTCTGGGTCTTCTCCCAAACCCAAGGTCACCTCTGAGAGCTTGTGACTCATGAGAGGCAGTGTGCACTCATGTGGGCCTATTGCCCAGGCTGTGTCTGTTTGCAAGTCCAAGACAAAGTCCCAATGCTTTCCACACTAGGTGCTTGGGAGTCCCTGTTCCTACGGGCCTCTCTTCTTTAAGAGCCATCGCCCCTCCCCTGCTGTATCTCTGGTACCTGCTCCACTGTGCAGCCGTTCCTTTTAGATCCAGTTTTTGCTACTTTATTGCAAATGGGGAGAAAACAGAGATCACCTTCTAGAAGGCGGGATGGTCTCACCAAACACATGCTTTACTCTGCCCAAAACTGATCCAACAACTTTTCTGTGTAGTCCTCAAATGCTGCCTCCAAAGTATATCATCTGTGTCAAGAAATCCACTTTAGATTATGTCCTACATAAACTAGTTACCCATCTGCCTGTACCACCATATATGTGTAGGAAGGGCAGACACTAGGCAGCATGCTCTAAAGTAGACTTTTTTCACCTGAAATATCTGGATTACCTATCTGAGCCAGTGATTTCTTGCATTTGGTGGTCATCAGACTGCTTTGAAGATCTAATGAAAATTATGGGCCCCTCCTTCCCCTTAGAAAATATATAGGTATTTGTCCATTTGGGATTATATGATTTTAGGGGTTCATAGACTTTCATGAAACCCATTTGTAGACCCCCAAGGTAAAAATCTTTCATCTGTCAGCAGTCAGCACTCGCGACTCTAGAAACACAGCTGCAGGTGGAGTGCGTAGCCCAGGCATGCCGCACAGACTTGGGAATCCAAAGTTGTCATCGTTTGGCACAGTTTAGCAAACCAGGAGATCCTCATGCTTGCAGGAAGTAAACCTACTTGACATGACGCAGAATGTTTGACTCAGCAGCCACTTTGATCTGGCAACTGATACAGTGTGTCCTCCATGGTGAGACGGACGGCTGGAGAGGGGGATGGGATGAGGTTCAGGGACAGAACGAAGACTGTAGGTTAAGTACATGGCTTGATTGCTTTTTAATGGCTGGAAGCCTAATGGTTCTTTAAAATAATATGCCATAATGTCCCTTTGACGAAATGCTCTGTGCTAATGTCGAGTGCCTTCCAAGTGCAGCGAATGGGAGATCAGGACAACTTTTGCGAGGCGGGGGGTCGTCCATAGAACCCAGTCACCAGGGCATAAGATCTCCAGGCTTTGTTCCTGTGGCTTAAGGTGTTTATTACAACCAAAGGGCAAACGCTCCTAGTAACAGTAACACAAGGAGCTTTGATAGTTCTTTGTCTTATCAACCATTTACACTGTAGACAGAATTTTTGCCTGCCCCTTCTCTGAAGGTCTTTGATTCACAGGAAGGTAGAGAGGGCATAAGAATGTTAGAAATGGGAGGAGAAGGTATGGGAGAGACCTCAGAGGATGGGAGCTTGAGGCATTGAACCTGAATTGAGTGTGTCATGATTTCCATCCAGATTGATTCTGGTTTCCACCGAGGCTTAAAGGGTTGAGTTGATTGGATCGTTGTCCTCAAGAACAAATTCTGGCTGTAGACTAGGAATCCCTGTTCCTGTTCCAACTTCAGTAAGTGTCCTGAATAGATTTTCTGTTATCAACCTGTCTTCATGCTTCATATTGGGAGGTACTGTTGGTACCGCCACATACTTGTGTTTGCACACGTGTGGGCACATCTGCCAGGTTAGGTCTGCCTACAAATGCCAGACAAAGTCCCAGTGCTTTCCACACTAGGTGCTTATGAGTCTGTTGGGTTCTCAGCTGACACAGTCCTATTCCTGTCGGCATCTCTTCTTGGAGAACCAGTTCCCTTCCCCTGCTGCATTTCTGGCACCTGTTCTTCCACTTGCTTATGAATTCATTCATTCCACAAAACTGTGGTGAGCACCCACCTGTACCAGGCACACTGCTGGGGACGTGGGGTGGAGGGGTGAATGAAGCAGACCCATCCTTGCCCTCATGGAGCCTACAGTCTGGAGGGGCCAGACATCAGAGAACAACTGAACTGTCACTAATGGACAGCAGCTGTGAAAAGTACCAGGGAGCGAAGCACCAAGAACCAGGGGAACACACGCCCTGATCCACTCTGGAGAGGGCAGCGGGCACCAGAGCTGTTGTGGGGAGGTGGGGTGGCCTGGGCGGTTTGTCTAGGGAGTGACAGCTCAGTCGAGGGCTGAAGGGGGAGGAACTCGAGCGGTTGAAGGAGGAGAGGCCTGGTCTCGGTGCAGAGAATGGCAGGCAGCGTGGCCGAAACGACAGGAAGGTACCAGCTCATGGCTTGGGGTGCCACACTGACGTCCCACACTTTCCCAACCTGCCAGTGAGGAGCAGGCTTTCGGCAGCCGTGGAGATGGGGGGATAGATCAGCTTCCAAGTGAGTGAGTGAGTGTCCGGGATAAAGAGGGGAAGCTCCTGGGCAGTACTCGGGCCCAGGCACAGAGCGGGGCGGCGTCCTGGCCCATGGTCACAGAGCTGTGGGAGCTGGAGACAGGCTGTGTGGTAGCTTGGCGTTGCGAGGACCTGACCGCTGCCGCTGTGCGAGTCCAGCGGCTGTTTTCCGTGTGCGTCTGTGCTCGCTCCTCCGGCTTGGTGTTCCCCAAACTTCGTCACTCGCGTACCACTACCACCATTTCTGCTGCCTCCCTGGACTACCTGCAGGGCTGCTGACTTCATTTTTCAAATCAACTCACTCTTATTACTTGGACACACGTATTTTAAAAGGGAACAGAAGAGGGAGACCAAAAGGAGACCTGTGACCAGCAAGACAAACCCTGCCCCAGAGGAAGAGCTGCAGGCAGAGGCAGCAATGGCGGGGAAGGCAGGGAGCAGGGCAGGAAGTGGGAGCCAAGTCCACAGGCGCTGAGCAGGAGGAACGGGAGAGGCTGCAGGACCCTGGGAATGGCATGGAGTGGGAGCTGCAGCCTGGGATGGAGAGCTGGCCCTCGGGAGGAAGGGGAGGGAGGTCGAGAGAAGGGAAGGTGTGGTGGGACTGTGCGGTGCTGTGGGTGTGCAGTGAGGGATGGATCGGGACACCAGGCTGAGGCTGGGGGCACGGCCTGAGGCAGGTGTGTCGGAAAGGACACCTGGAGCAGGCAAGGGGTAGGACAAAAGCAGAGTGTGGTTTAGGGAAGGGGTGCTGAGGGGCTGAGCACAATGGCGAGGTGCCTAAAAAGTTAAGGGGAGGAGGCCTGGGGATGCAGAGGAGAACGCTGAGATTTGGAAGGAATCACAGGGAGTGGCCAGAAAGGGACTTGGAGGGAAGGGCAGCGTTGGGGTGTGTCCCCTCCCCCTCCCCAGATGGGCTGTTCTCCTGGGACTCGGCTGTGACACTCGTGTTGCTTGCAAAGTAGCGTCTGAAGTCATCTCACGAGGCACTGGGACATGTAACAGCTCAAAACAAGGCGTCCCGTCTCCGTGGGGACTTTGTGGGTCAGAAAGCAGAATTGCGCTCTTTCTCTGGGCAGATAGAAGAGTCCCCGGGGACACTGGGAACTAAGAAGCATGTTAAGGAATGAGAACTAAGGCAGAGGAGACCAGAAAGGTAAGCTGTCAGACAGAAATCTGTCACAGCCAGAAATACCAACTGCAAAGACTCGGAGCTGCATTTGGATTGCAGAGCCACCTGCAGAATCACACCAATGGCGTGCACGAGAAATTAAATATGCATAGGCAGCCTTGCCCCTTGCAGGTGCTCCTGGCCATTACTCTGGGAAATGGGATGTTCCTTACTAAGGGAATGGGGGTGCTTCTGAGTACTAAGAGGGTAGGGAGCCAGGTACCTCATTTCTAAAGGCACGTGGTTCTCAGTACTTGTGATTGACAGTGCCCGTGGAAGGCACTGAGGGTTTGAGCTTAAGCTGGTTTGAGTTGGGCATCTGTCATTGGCAATCGATTCAGAGTGAAAAGGAAATGCTGACAGAATTCGGGTGCAGTCAGCACTCTCGGTTTCCCCATTTGAGACACCTGGAGCCCTTCCCAGACTGCTTGGAGCTCAGGGCCGCTGGGGCATCGTCGGCACGGACCCCACAACTATGGACTTGGGCACTCCCAAAGGGGATCCGTAAATTCCTGGGTTTCATTTTAGGCTTGTTCGTGTCTTTCCACTTCTTCTACTTATTCCCAGAATAAAAGTGAGCCTGGGCCCAGGGTCCCTGCCCTCTTTGAGAGGGCGTGATGCCAGCGAGTGAAAGACTAGAGGATGAATTCAGACTTGTTACTTTCCTATTGGTTTTCATGGGACTTCCCACTGAATTTAAAGCAGGTTGCAGTGGCTGAGGTAGCTGTGGGAAGGGGCAGGGGTGGGGTGCAGGAAGAAGGAGGGAGGGACAGGAGGCAAGGGTGAGAGTGCAGGGTGCTTGTCCTTGACAGCTCCGCTTCTCTCCCTGCGAGAGACTCGCAGCCTGAAGCTGTTGCTCTGCCCCCAGAGGACAAGATCCTGACTCAGCCCTCGCCTCCCCCTCCCCCACCCAGCCCAGTCCACTGCCTACCTCTCACCTGCCCACTCCTCCCCATGCTGCTGCCACCGCCTGTGTTCACTTCAAAATTGCAATCTGTGGTCACCTGGCTGACCACAGCAACCTTCTAAGAAGGCTCTGTTCCCACACTCCCTCTGCACCCCAACTGGGTTCCCACAAAGCAGCATGTGTAACCTCTCCAAGTGACAAATCTGCTTACAGTCTCTCCCTGGCTCCCCTTTGCTCTTAGGAAAAAGTAAAAAAGATCCTTAATTACACCTGCCTCATCCAGCTGTGGCCTCGCTCTCCGGCCTCACCCTCTCCCTCACTCTGCTCCAGTCACCCTGACCCTGTTCACCTCCTTAAAGGGCTGTGCTCCCTCCCCCTGAGGGCCTTCGCACTTACTGTTCCCCCTGCCGTAGAATGCCCTTCCCACTCTTTCTGAAGATCTGGTTGATGATCCAGCTCAGCGATTTCCAACCTTTCTCCCCTTGCGGCACACATCGGCTAATTACTAAAATCCTGTGGTACACCAACAAATATGTTTTTGCAGTCCTGATCAACATACAGGTATAACTTTGACTGATTTACCCCCAAAATTACAGTAACGACCTATCTTTTACGCTCCAAAATGAATTTTTCAACAATCAGGCTCCACCCTGACCAGTGTGGCTCAGTTGGTCGGACCTTATCCCACAAAACAAAAGGTTGCCGGTTCATTCCCAGTCATGGCAGATGCCTGAGAATTTGGTTTTTAGAGAGAGGAGAAAGGAGAGAGCAAGGGAGAGAGAAACATCAATGTGTGGTTGCCTCTCACACACCCCCAACTGGGGACCCGGCCTGTAACCTGGACATGTGCCCTGACCGGGAATCAAACCAGATACCCTTCAGTTCACAGGTCGGCGCTCAATCCACTGAGTCACACCAGTCAGGGCCCCTCTCTCTAAAATAAATAAATAAAATCTTTTTAAAAATCCGGTGCCTATACTTGGAAATCCGGTGCCTATACTTGGATATAAGGATATCTGGTACCAAGAATTAACTGATCAGATGCAACCTTATTATGGAACATGACCACTAAGATGCAACTCTATTATATGACCTATATATTTATGGTTCAAGACAGGAAATTCACACCAGACAGCTGTTGTTGTGTGGGCTGTTGTCATTTTTTAAATTGACAATCTAAGGAAAAAGAGGTCAGTGTCTCTGACTAACTAGTCAGGTATTGCCTGTTTTGAAAATCCCTGCTCTAGCCAGTCTATCCTTTTACAAATTCTTACAGATAACCCTCATGACCACAATTTTATTTACAGTGTGTGAGCATTTGATTAATGGCTGTCTTCCCAGATAAATGGTGAGCTCTCTGAAGGCAGGGAGGAGCCACATCTGTTCTGCTCACCCTGGATCTCCAACTCCAGCCACAGGACCAGGCGGAGCCTTACCTACCCCTGGAGATCCTGCTGGAACAGCTCCCTAGAGCTTTCGCTGGTTCCCTGCCTTGTCACCGCACGAATCAGCAGGGACCGCCACCATGCAGTTACTGTGCCGCCCTTGGGTCGCTTGCTCACACGTCTGCCTCGCCCCTCATCTGTGGAGCCCCACAGGGTGAGGACCACTGTGCACGTTTCTCTGCCGCCCCGCGCCGTGCTCGGCCTGCGGGGAATGACTGTGCGAATAAATGAATGAGTCTGCGGAGACAGCTCCCCAAGACCAGGTGCTGTCCCCAGTAAACCAAGTGGCCGAAACAGACGATTCGGTCTTTTTTCTAGCACTGCGGCTTCAGCATCACACACGCCTGTCCGTCAGCACCCCTCTGTGTTGTCCCCCTCTGCCTTTAATGGTTGCCCTGGCAACTAACAAACTCACTGCTGTCACACTTCCTCTATCTCATTATGCAAAGAAAGACTCCTATCTCGGGGCTTTCTACAGATGATGCAAAAAAAAAAAAAAGCATTTTAATATCTCCTTCCTCTTTGACCTGTTTTTTAGGTAGGCCTTTCTCGTGTTCATAAAGCAACTTTGTTATCTTCTAATTATTAAGAAGTGCTTACAGTAGTTAAGAAGTCATGAAGAATAACCCAGTGGAGACCCATAAATGCACCAAAGTAGGTACAGAGGAGGAAATAAAACGTGACCCAGGTACATAAGCCTTTCCTTTAAAGAAGGACTGATACCGTCTGCGCCCTCCCTAGATGCACTCACACATTCCCATGGGGCTGGAAAGCTGATTTGCATCCAGGACACAGCCCGGCGCCTCTGTGTCCAGGCAGGCGGCTTTCATCCTGTACTCTCTTCTGAGAAAAATGGGTCTCCCTCCTCCCTCAGGCCCCCGCAGGCCTTGACCACATTCCTCTCAAGGACAGACCTGCAGACTCTCTGAGCCGACAGGACCCCAGAGGGGAAGGAGTCCAGAATCCCACCTCGCATAGCACTGCCTTCCTGATCATTCCACTCTGGGGGGCTCTGTGAGATGCTGGGGTGGACTCCAAACTCCTGGGGAAGGCCTCCGAGGAGAAAACGGCAAACAAAGGAGACATGAGCATTCAGAGCAAGAGGAACATGCTTTCATTCATGGTGAAGACTTCTGGAGGAGGAATTCATCTGGGAATGCACCCTAGAAGTCAATTTAATCATTCTTTCACTTCCCATCTGTAAGCTCGACAAGGAGCTAGAGGTTGGGGTTTGAGTATGAATAGGATATGATTCATAGCCTTGAGAAACTTACAGAGGTAAAGAAACATTTATGGTATAGTGTGATAACAGCTACCATAAAGATGTGCATGCAGGGTGTGAAGGGCACTTCTGAGTCAACGTACTTAGAGCACTGGGGAAGGCTTCTTGGAGGAGGTGACGGTTGTCTACATTGTGAAGGATGGCAGGTGCAAGGCATGATGTGTCCAGGATGCCTGTGGGCAGCTGCAGGTGGTCCCACCTTCCTGGAGTGAAAGGTGGTGGGCACGGGTAGCGGCAGGATATGTGGCCAGAGCTCCATCACCAAGGTCTGTGTGCTCAGCTGAGGAGTGTGAACCTTCCACATACTGGGAGGTGACCACTGGATGATTCAAGGCAGGGGAGAGTCCTCAAGAGAAATGGAAAGCCCTGTGAAGTGGCGTGGTGGTGAAGTGGAGAAGACCGATGAGGAGGGGGTCACAGGATTAAGGGGAGGAGTGGTGAGAGTCTGAACTCATTTGGTGTCAAAGGGAAAGGGGAGAAAGGAAGACAGCAAGGAGCTAAGCATCCAGTAGACATGGAGAGTGAGGGCAGGGAGGGTTCTGGGTAGTTCTCAAGATTTGCATTTGGCTGACTGGGAGTTGGCAGTGCCACTCACTGACAGAACAAATTCCAGAGAATAAGTAGACCTTGGCATGGTCTTCAGATGATGAAACCGAAGTTGAAAGTAGAAGGTATAAGACCCCCATAGAATCTACAAGCGCGAAAGTCACCAGAAGCAGAAAGAAGGGCATAGAACGGTCAAGCAAGATTAGGGTGTGGATTACAGAAACTCTGAACATGCACCCAGTTTCCTGAGGTGACATCCTGGCACAACCTTGGAGGACACAGCTTAAATGGAGAGACATCCTTGTAGTTCCAGGGCGGAAGTCTTGGGTGTCCATTTTAGCACCAGCATAAAATCCAGGATGAAACCGACCATAACCCTAGACATCACCTACGGGCCTTAGCGAAGCAGCTCAACCTCCACTCAATCTGAGTCCAGTTTTTTTTTTAATTTGGATAATTTATGTTTAATTGGTTTTGTAAACAGTTTGATACATTTCAGTGGGGGTGGGGGGAGAGAGAGAGAAAACACACGTTCCAATTACTAGGCACTTTGGAGGAATATAGGAGAAAACCGGAAAAGGAAGCTGGATTCCATGTTTAAATTTTAGGGTTTTAAATAAAACCAAAGTTATACCTAGCTAAAGAATCAAACAGTCATGTATCAAAAATGTCAGTCGCTTAACCCTTTTCCTGCTCCCTTGAGACAATTACTTTCAACATTTATTAGATGAGTCTTTCCATACTTACCTCCATAGATGTGAATATCCATGGCTCTAAATAACATGAGTATATCGACACTTCCTGATTTTGTCCCTAGGAGGCACTACCTGTTGACTTTCCAACATGGCGACAAAGATTTGGCTATGTTTACCCTCATTTCCACCACACACATGCACCCACTTCCCATTCCCCCATCCTCTCCATATAATTATGTCATATTTGGCTATACTGTTAGGGTAGATAGCTAGATATTATAAAGGAATGGAGTGAAGGGAACCCAACAGGATTAACCATAATAAACTGGGGAGCTGGATCAGATGCTGAGCCTGTTTCCCTAGGAAGTTGCAGCATTCATAGACTCTCCAGGGGACTGCTGCATTGGAACCTAATCCCAGAAGCAGGAAGAAAGCTAAAGGATGGTTGCCTGGCATTACCAATCATTACCTGCCATTACTTATCATTACCAGGGAAGGAACAAACAACAAAAGGGAAATTCCTCTGCTGGGCACATGCCCAGCAGAAGCCAAGATGGTATAGGAAGAGGTACTTCTACTATGAGACATGCCCAGTAGGTGCCAAGATGGTGACCGTAATGCCTGTCCATCTGAACTGGGAAAAAGATTGGATTGGATTTGATATGAGACACAAAATCCCAGAAGATCTAGTAAATGGACTGGCAAGGGGGGAAACCAAAAGAAGCCTGTGAAAGACTGGGAAATTGATTGGTTAGTTTGAAAGGGTGACAGGGTGTCTGGTCCTTCCCAAGCCTGCAATGATATAATCCCAGCCAACAAAGCACTCTCTCTCCCTCGTTAACATGCCCTCAACCCCTTCACTCATGCATCTCTCTCCACAGCAGCCATGAGGGCCTAGCAGCCGCCCGGGTGTGGGCTCCAAGTGCCAGCTTGGGTACAGCAGCACTGTACCGCCTGGAGCGCAGCTGGGTGGAGAACAAAAGCTGAGCTTGCCGGATGGAGACAAAAGCTGAACTGGACTAAGCTTTGATATGGACTAAGTAAATGGCACAGAATTTATGGACACTGGCCTTTCTTCTGGGCTTGTTGAAGACAAGGCTGAAGTTTTTTCTGCAGTGGGACAGGTGAAGATGAGGCACTGGGAACCTGGGGGCAGCCTTCTATTTCCACCCACCCCAATAAATCTCACCACTAAACCTTATCCTCTCATGTGTGGGTCCCTGAAAATGCTTTCTCAGGACCCCACGAAGGGACCCCAATTCCACTGGCAACAAGATCGATTTTCAGTCTTCACGTTATTAGGACAGCAGTAGTGCTATTCATAATGGAGTCATTTAAGGTAACCATGAGCTTCCTCCTTTGCTCTGCAGCTTGGAGTTAATAATTGTTCCCTCCTGCATTTATTTAGTTAGCTTTGTTGTACTTACTATTACTAGTCTAACCTCTGATTCTTCCCCAATTGCATAGAACCCCTCTCAAATTCTATCAATGTCATCTTCTTGAATAAATCTTTTCTGGAGTCTTTTGACCAGCTTCAGTCTGAACAGGCTGCTTTCCACCCTGGCACATAGCTGTCTGCCTGGAATTTTCCTTTATCGTGATCTTAGTGATTCCCATCAATTGCCTCTTGGGTTGCAGTCCCTGTTTGCTCAATCTTACATCTTACTCTCTAGGTTTCCTCCCCTGTTTTGCTGGCACACACCCCTTAGCAGCTTCCTGAGAGCATAAGGCAGTACCTTTTCCTGAAACCTTGCATGTCATGTTTGAAAATATGTGATTCTCTTCTCATACTTTTTTCTTTCGGTAATTTGGGCATAAAATTCCATGCAGAAGATGATTTTCCTTCAGAAAGCACCATTCCCCTGACTTCCAATTTCCAGGCTTGATGATAACTCAGATGACATTCTGCAACTGTTGTTTTTTTGGGGGGTGGTGGTGCATTTTTCCTCTTTGTCCAGGTTATCTGAAGTTTCATGGTGATGTGTAACTCAGTTCTGCCAGCAGGGACTGAGGGCATGTGCTGCATAGCTTATATCAGTAAATGCTGCAGAGTATCCATAGTACAGAAAGAGGTACCCAAGTCCTTAGGAGCTGGAAACACATGCGAAGTATGGGAGATAAGGCAAACAGGATTTTGGAAGTGTGAAGTATCACGCATACAAGATCTGTACGGATAACACTTTCGCAAATTCCAAGTGTCGGTATTTAAGGGGGTCTCAGCCTGATTCATTCATTAGAAATTCAGCTTTCCCATGCACTCAACAAACGCCATGCCTTCCACATCTACAGCCCCTTGTTCAGATGGCGGTGAGCTACCAATGAGGTTCTCATTTTGACCTCCAAGTTCTGCTCTCACTGCCAGGAATTGTTTTCAGCCTCTAGGGGGCAGACTTTGCCACCATCCTGCAGAAAGTCACAAAACCTGAGTTCAGTGCCAGAGGTTCCCTCAAACTCCTTGGTGAGCCCGTTAGGAGAAAAACGGGAACCAGGGTCCTTTTTCAGGAAGCAACCCCTAAAATGTATTTCTCCTTCCCCTTTGAGGTGTACCTATGGATACCTAGAGGTAGCACACATTGATAAATAAATATAACACAGTAAGCTGTGGCGGATCCTGGCCGGCAGGATCCGTGTATGTTGTGGCTACTCGTGAACAAATACGCACGGACAACAGAAGTCCTGTGGAGAAAAAGGGATGTCATGGACACTCTCTGAGAGAGAGAGGGGGCCAGAGGGCCAGAGAGCTCAGTCCCTGCCTGGACAGGCTTTTATTGCTTCCCTGGGTACATTACAGGGAGGGCAGTCCTCATTTACTATGCATAGGTTCACTGCAGGGGATTACCTTTTACAGACAACAAAGGAAAGAATGTTGCTAATTTCTTCAAAGAGAAGGATGTTGCAGACCAAGGGCAAAAGTGGTTGAAGCAGAAACACTCCATACTTGGGAGGTTTAGCTCAGATTTTAGGAAGTTACAGTAAGCCCTTGCTGCCTCAATTTAGGGTGAGGGAGTTTTAGCAAAAGCAAGTCTCATAGCAGCCTAGGTACAATGCAGGCCTGATTCCCCACGGGAAAACCTCTCCATGGGTGTGGTCCTGTGTGCCTCCCTCCCCACTGGTTTTCCACGTGGAGGCTGAGCTATAATTCCACGCCATGTGAAGTGGTTCCCTACAGTAAGCTACTCAATAAATGGTTTTTTAATGTGTGAATACTTAATATTTCACTCTATGTAATATCTACCCAACATTTATGTAGTTGCTGTATCCCTGGTGGGAATCAGCCAAGAGACAGCACCACCCTGGTGGCCCTCAGAATATTCTTGAGGGAATGAACTCACGTTATCTGGTTTCATTCTCACAACCACCCAGTGAGGCAGGTATTCGAATCTTCATTTCACAGATTCAGAAACTGAAGGACAGAGAGGTTGAGTGCCCAAGATCCCAAAGCTAATATTGGCAGAAGGGACTTCAGTTCTTGAGCAGACTGACTCCAGAGCCCACCGCAGAGCCCGTTCACTCCGTCCGAAAAGACCGCCCCAAACACCACTCAGATCCCAGGGGAGGCCCTTTGGGATCAGCTGTCACACTGAAGCACTGCCCCAGAAAAGCACGTGGGAGAGGCTTCATGGAACGGAATACAGGAAATCTGTCTCATTGTTGCTTGTTCTTATGCTAGTTAGCTGTGGGACTTGGATAAAACACTCTGATTCTCCGGGCCTCAGTTTCCATATCTGTAAAATGAAATTAAGAAAATATTCTGAAGAGTTTGAGGAGAGGACCACAATGACCTAGAGAAAAGAAGCAGTCAGAAGTCTTTCCAAGAGAGTGGAGGTTCAGTGCTCCCTATATTCCCATAAAGAATGATGGGAAACGCTGTTAGAACTTTGAGAATAGGGAAGTTAGTGTAGAAATTCTCAGTTGAGTATGTTTCCTTTTCAAACACTCCATTATAATCCATAATTTCTACCCCAAAACGGGCGCCTCCAAGAGGTGTTTCCCCTCCTGTGAACTGGTGGCTCTGTAGTAGATAATTAGACAGACATGAGCGGAGCAAGGACGATGGGCTGGGTACAGAAGGTCAAAGGGCAGAAAGCCCTAGGTGCCTAGCAACAGGCAAATCTAGGAAAACAAGGACCTCGCTCCCAGGGTAACCTTTCCTCCCCTAGCATATTGCTGGTCTTGGAGTTTAGACCCCCTGACCTTTCATATTGCTGGTCATGCGGTTCAGACTCTCCCCTGACCTTTCCTCCCTTCACATGTCACGCAGTAGACACCCTGTGGAGGACTAAGATGCTGCAGAGTGGCCTCGTGAGACTCCCTCGTGGGCCTCTCCATGACTGCTCCCTTGAGCACTAACCCCCAGCGGTAACATCTGGGTTTCAGTTGTGTTTCAGCTCCAGGCCCAGAAAAGCAGCAAAATCAGACAATCGATGCCATGGCTGACATCAGGACCAGCTGCACTGACTGATGACCCCCTGCCCTGGTGCCGACCAATCAGTGGAGACCAGGACTGTGAAAGAACACACCTGGAAAGCTGATGAATATTCTATTGAGATCCTCCCCTGGGACTGCCCCTAAAATCCTGGTCTCTTAGGATGGAAGACCCAGCTTGGCTCTCTCTGGAGTACTTCCCACCCCCTTCCCCCAGGCACATTTTCCTTGCCTCCCTCTCTTTCTTTCTCTCTCCCCTCCCCCCACTAAGCTCCAAGGACCCTTCTTTTGCCTCTGCAATTTGTTTTCTGAGCTCATTTCTCCTACATCTCACTTCGGTCTCTGTGACTTTCTAAATAAACTTTCTGTTATAGTTTGAGTCTTGGCTCTGAATTCTTTCTTAGCTAGAATTCAAGTACCAAGGTTGCTGAACCGAGGTCCGGTCTGACTCTACCAGTCTAATGCCTGGTTTTGCAGCCAAGGGTTCTGACCCCACTAGGGGTGCCTGAACTTGGGTACATGTTGAGATTGCCTGGGGAGCTTTCCACATGTAGCTGCCAGGCTCCACACCCAGAGACCCTGGTGTGGGCTGTGGCTGAGGCATTGAGATTGTTAAGGGTTCCCCCATGTGACTCTATTTTATTTATTTTTTTATGTATTTATTTTTACTAAAATATTTTTGGGTACATTATTATGAGTTTCAGATGTACAACATAGTTATTCAATATTTATATATCTTATGATCACCACAATAAATCTAGTAACCATCTTTCACTGTACAAGTTACTACTACAGGCTGTATTCCCTCCTGTTGTACATCACATCTTTGTAACTCACTTATTTTTTTTAATGATTGTTCAAGTACAGTTTTCTCCCCTTTGTGACTCTATTTTATTTTTAAAAATAAAGTTTTATTTACTTATTTATTTATTATTGATCTTGTAGAGAAAGAGAGAGAGAAACATTGATTTGTTGTTCCCCTTATTTACCCATTAATTGCTTGCTTTTTAAATGTGCCCTGACCGGGGATTGAACCCACAACCTTGGTGTATTGGGATGACACTCTAACCAATTGAGCTACTTGGCCAGGACCCCCACATGGTTTTAATGTGCAACCCAAGTTGAGAAGCACTGTTCCAACTTGGGTTGCACATTGGGTTACAGAGCTTTAAATTCTTCATTTTTGGTCTAACGATTAAAAAAGAAAATAAACAAAATTCAGTGGCACCCTATGGCTCTTGAAGTTGAATGTGCAGACAAACGCATCACCTGGAGATACTATAAAATGCAGACTTCAGTTCAGGAGGTCAGGGGTGGGTCTGGGCTTCTGCCCTTGTAAGGGGTTCCCAGGGGTTGCCCACACTGCTGTCCCAGGCTGCACTTGAGTAGCCAGGCTGTAGCTCGAACGCAGACTCACAGGAGAAGAAATGCTCTTCAGACCAGCCAGGCCCTGAAGGAAGAAGTCTCTTCACTCCTACGAGCCCCAGTTTCCCCATCACTATGAAATGTAGGCAAGCAATAGTAACTACTTTACAGAATTCTTGAGATGGTTAAATAAGACAATGCAGCAAATACGTTTAGCACAATACAACAAATGTTAGCCTTTTAATTGTTAGGATAGTCAACCCTCATGAAATGCTTACTGTCTGTGGGGCATTTTCAAAGTGCTTTTGTGTCTTAAGTCATGCAAGTGCCAAAACATCACTGCCCTGAGGTGGGCACTATTATTTCATCATCCCGATTTTACAGATAAACCGAGACCAGGATGGACTACCTTAATTTACATTACACACCTTGGAGTAGTTAAGCTGGTGTTTGAATCCAGGGAGAAAGTCCAACCCTCCCGAGGGCTGAAATGGATCAGTGGACAAAGGCACTCCTGCCCTAAAGGGCTGACTTTCTGGAGGTCCTGAGTTTAGGATTTACACTTTGGAATGGCCGGCCCAGCAGGTGGCAGCCCAGGGCTATTTAGGTGCCGTGCCCTTTACTACGCAACCGCCGCTAGCCCCTAAGCATCTCCAACTGCCCTGTCCTCTCCACCCTCAGGTCCTCGCCTAGGAGGCGGCCCCGGGAATCCGTCAAGACAGAATAGCCCCATCGAACAGGCTCCAACATGAGTTCCCCCGCGGTAAGGCAGAGCGCGCACCGAAAGCAATCGACAAAGTGAGTTTTCTGCAATTCCCTTTTACTCCAGGAGCGCAACCAGGCCGTGATATCTACAAATCTCTATACCACAGTTCAGGAAGGGTTTGGAGCTCAGCCAAGTGGGAAAAAGTTGGGAATTCCTCTTGGATTCCCCAGACCATTCTGGAGGCGCCGGGCCTCGGTGCACGCGCGCGGAAGATGTGGACCGGTGCGCAGAAACTATTTGGAGGGTTACCTCGGAAAGGAGGACAGGATTTTCTTGCGCGGTCCTCTAGGAGGGGGGCAAATGAATCTGAGGGGCAGTTCAGAGGGTGGGGGGTTAACCGGGCGGTTTCCATGGCGCCTGGGGCGTGGAGGAGGAATGCACCCCTCAAACTGTGGCGAAACAACTGGGCTGTCAGGCCCGCCCGGCCAGAGGAGGTGGGGGGGAGGGAAGCCAGGCGGGACGGGGGCGGGGCGGTCACGTGCGCCCTAGGGGCGAGGCCCCTAGCCGGCCGGGGAGCAAACGGAGTCCGGCGAAGTGGCTGCGCTAGGAGCTAAGTCTTTTCCCGGACCGCAGCGCTGAGCGTGGAGTGAAAGCTTCAGTCAGAGTCAAGGCGCCAGCGGCCAGGACCGGGCTGAGGCGTCTCCGGCCGGCCTGGGGAACAGCGGCCCCACGGAAAAGTGGGGGCAGAAGTTGGAGGTGAAAGTTGGGAGGCCCACTCGTGGCTTACACGCGGGATTGGATCTCCATTTCTTCTGAGAGCGGAGCAACTGCCCCATCAGCTTTAGGGGACCGGACGAGGCTTCTGTGCCTTAAGACTGCCGGAGTTCTCAGCACCTGTGCAGCGCTCCAGGCGAGGCTGTGGCCATGGTGAATGAAGATCCCAACCTGGAGGAGCGGGATGGCACCCCTGAACCGGAGGCAGCGTTCCGGGCGGACCCCAGCGTTTCCGCCCACCCCAGCGTCTCGGCCCACCCCAGCGTCTCCACCGACCCCAGCGTCTCGGCCCATCCCAGCGTCTCCTTCCACCCCAGCTTCTCCGCGAACCCCAGCAGTTCAGCCTTCCCCAGTACCTTGGCACCTGGTGTCTTGGCCCAACCCAGTAGCTCGGGTCCCGAGGACCTCAGCATGATTAAGGTGAGCAAGCGCCGCTGGGTGGTGGTCCTGGTGTTCAGCTGTTACTCCATGTGCAACGCCTTCCAGTGGATCCAGTATGGCTCCATCAATAACATCTTCATGAACTTTTACGACGTCAGTGCCTTTGCCATCGACTGGCTGTCCATGTGCTACATGCTGACCTACATCCCTTTACTACTGCCTGTGGCCTGGCTGCTGGAGAAATTCGGCCTGCGCACCATCGCCCTGACCGGCTCGGCTCTCAACTGCCTGGGGGCCTGGGTGAAGTTAGGGAGCCTGAAGCCACATCTCTTCCCCGTCACCGTGCTGGGCCAGGTCATCTGCTCCGTGGCCCAGGTCTTCATCCTGGGCATGCCATCCCGCATCGCTTCTGTCTGGTTCGGGGCTAATGAAGTCTCCACGGCCTGCTCCATAGCTGTCTTCGGCAACCAGGTGGGTAGCAGTGCCCGTGGGCGTTCAGGGGAATGGGCATCGTCATGTCATCGTGGGACTGTTTAGTTTTGCCTAACTGCAACTTAACTGTGTGGGAGGCCAATTTTCTGACTTCAACTGTGTTTGTGACTCTGGGTGACTTTGTGTCTGGGTGTGACTGATGGAGTGAGTGAGTGATTATGACTGAGTGACTGTGTAAGAGAGGGGCTGGGGAAACAAAAGGAGAGGATCCCCCCACTCACAATTTCTCCTCCCCTAGCAGAAAGCATGCTTTAGAAACATGCGATGATTTTGATGATTTTGTTCCTGAACCTGTCAGTCCACCAGTTTAGACCTTTGACTTCAGGAAAGCTGTCCTTTCTCTGGGAGCAGCTCCAGGACGCCAGACTATTCTGGTCCCGTCAGAATTTAGCAGGTGCTCTCAGCCTGACCGACAGCTTTCCTAGAATGCAGTATCTCCTGGACCACAGGGAATCGCAGAGCGGTGCCCTGGTCACATTTGGCACCGTTCTTACCTTCTTTTATGCACAGCTAAAGCCAGGACAGTAGGAACAATGCTTTCTGCCAAACTCCTTCCCTCTGGTGTACAGCCAAGTTCAGCAGGATAGAGAAGAAATCTCACTCTGAATTTCCAAAGACTAGAAAACTTGGAAGGCCCTGGGAAGCTTATCTCTTAATCCCTTCTCCTTCCTTCTTTTCGGAAGGAGCATCTCAAATTCCTTGCACCTCAATGTGGTCATGACCCAGAAACTTGGGTGTGTTATGAATCTGATTGTGTTCTCCAAACATTTGAAGCAAGTTATGTATGGGGCTTTTCTTCATCTGGACCCTGTCTCTAGCACTCACTGCTTCCCTGGGCACACACACTTGTGGCTATGTGTTTAAAAATGACTAGTGACCCTTAGTTCATGCAGGCCTGTTTTCCCTTAACCTGTTCACCACATTTAGAAAATTTAACCTTTCATTTAGAAACTTCTTATTTGGGTCAGACATTTCCAAAACTTCTCTGAAGGCACACTTTCATTCTGCCCATCTTTGTGCTAAATTTGCCCAAACCACTCAGTCCTGCCCCCTGGGTAGCAGAGTAAGCGGCCAGTGAAAACATGCAGAGAGGCCTTCTTTAGCACACATGCGGCCGGCAACATGAAATCCTTTACCCAGTCTTTTTTTTCCCCCTGTGGGTTTTAATGTCCTGAGGATGGAATTGACCTGGAGTCTAGGGGTGAAACGAGATGGCTCTTGTTCAGGGCAACTGAAAAACGGGTGTTGAGGGTGACATTTACCCCATCCTCTAAAAGCCTGAGAGTCTAAGTTGATGTGATGGGGAGTTTTAACACCCCCACTGCAGCCCTGCTGGTGGGCTTGACTTCACTGGACGTTTGCTTTATAGGAGGGTAAAGCTTGGGGTGGGGGTGGGGTGAAGGGGAGGACCCTTCAAACTCCTGGAGAGATGAATCTCCCTATTTGCAGTAGAACAGGATGCAGACAAGGCCACAGTTTGGGGAGGGCAGGACAATCGGGGAGCAGCCCTCAGGCGGTCTGGTGAGATCAGAAAACCCAACGCTTGTTTTTTTAATCATTAAGGGTGAACTACAAGGTTTTCTTATCCTTCCTCACACACCAGTGAGGGAACTTGATGCCCGCTGTATCTTTGCATTTAGTAAGAATAGTTACTCATTCATCACCCCTAACCCCACCAAGGCCAGGACCTGCTAAGAACTGCACACTTAAAAACACTCTGACTGCAAATATTTGCATCACAGAGCCACCTATTTAGTTCCATCTTTTGGGCTCAACCCACCAGGCTAGGTTAAAAAAAAATGAAAAAAAACTGAATTCTTTATGCTTCCTGACATAGAGATAAATATTTGGTTTTCAGCATGTTTTTTAAAAAAATTGTTTATTGATTTTTAGAGATAGAGGAAAAAAGAGAAAAAGAGAGAGAAAGGGAAACATCAATTTGTTGCTCCACTTATTTGTACATTCATTGGTTGATTCTTGAATGTGCCCTTACTGGGGATCGAACCCTGCAATCTTGGTGTGTGGGGACCTGGCCAAGGCCTCTGAGTGTGTTTTAACCTTTCTTTCTGAGTAATGCATGCCTGAGTGGAGGAGAATTACATGTTAACAAAGCACCTTGAGCTTTGCTCCTTAGAAAAAAAAATCCACAAAGCCATTAAACATTTTAAATGTCATTGTGCCAAATAATTCTTCACGGGCTGCAACCTTCACACTGTTCAGCAAACCCCCTGATAATTTTGACCTCTCTCTTCTAGTGCTTCTTACATGCTCCACACACACACCAGACCCTCCTTGCACTCAAGCCAGCATTCATTCATTCCTTCAACAAACTCTCACTTGCATGGAGGAGGAAGAAAATGCCTTCTACCCTTCTAGGCTTTTTCAGCTGGTCTAATAATGAAATCAACGTGAGGCAGATTAACAAGAGAAAATAACCAAATTTAGTCACATGTGTACAGATGGGAAACCACATACATCAGAGAGTCAACGACCCCACACACGTGAGCGGTTCAGAGACAGAAAGGTAGAATGAGGCTTATATGACATCCTTAGGGCTAAGGTAAGATGCCTTGGGGAAGGAGGGGCTTTCACTGGACAGTAAGAGGCGTAGATACTCAGTAGTTAGAAGTTTGTTCCGCCCTGTAGATTGGTCATCAATGTTATTTCTGGTAATAACTCTTATTATGGACACAGCCCCCAATTTGAATTCTCCTAGGTAGTTAAGGGAGGGGCAGAAGGTCCTCCTGATTCTGCAGGGTCTCAATGGCCTTCAGCTTGAAATAATCCATATGCCAAAGTAGTGCATTTTGGGGAGGCCTGTTCTGAACCCCTTTACCTAGCTCCTGCCTTTTCCCCAGGTGCTGTGCTAGGGATGCAAAGCTAACCCCTGCCTTTGCAGAGTTCTCACACCGGATGTTTAAATTGTATCAGGCACCAAGATTCAGATTTTTTAGAAAAGCAAAACTTGTTAGAGTATAGAGGATTTATTTTCAGTTATTCACAAGGTGTTTAGTATCTTCTTTGCCTAATTGCCATGGGAAAATTGAAGGGGAAAGGAGCTAAATATCTATCAAACAGCTATTCTGTGCAAGGCACTTTTTCATCCATTATTTAATTTTTCAGCGCTGTGAGGCAGGTGGAATTGTCCCCGTTGTTACAGGTAAGAAACTGAGACAGGTGAATGGAGCAGCCTATTCAGGGCCCCACAGCGACTGAGTGGCTCGAGGGAGATTTGGATCCAATTCCACCTCCAGGGTGCATTTCGATAATTGGCCCATGTCGAGTCTTCATGTGGATAAAGCATATATTTTTAAAAAAAGGGGGGCAGGATTCTGAGGTTCAAATTTTGCCCCTTTGTGTCTCAAGGGTTGTGGTGGCAAAAAAGTGTCCAGCAGTTTTTTCTAGAATTTGAGAGCCTGGCTATAGTCTTTTGCAGATCCCAGCATTAGAATCACATACCCCAACCCCCTCTACCCCCTCCCCCTCCGGCTCCCAGAGCGTTGCAAACTGCTAAACGGCCGGTGCTGCTGCTCTGATCTTAGCTGGAGAGGCACAAGTCCCAGGTCTCGGGGAAGAGGAAACCAGTGACTCCTGAGGTGAGGTGAGAGAGGAGGGAAAGAGGCTCACAGATTGCAGCTGAGGCTCTTCCTGTTCCCTCTGGCCAGTTGAACAGGTGGTAACAAACTAGCATTTTTTTTTTAGCAACACTTGTTCCATTGTTTCAAGGGATAATTATCTCAGTGGAGTTTTGAGTGATGTGGACACATTGTTATTGTGCAAGAGTTGGGAGAAGGCCTGTGTTGGAGTCTGGTGATGGCTTGGTGGCTGAGGACCAGGGAGATGTGGGGGCTGAAAGAAATCTTCAGGTCAGCTCCAGCGCCCGGGAGGAGCCCACAGCACCCAGAAGGGAAGGGATTTGCTCAAGGACTCTTGGGCTGCTCAGAGCACAGTGCCACCCGATAATAGAGTAGGAGAGAATCAGTTTGCTTTCCAGGTAAGAAAAATACAGTTACCTTACAAAGCCAGTTCAGTGGAAGCCACGGCTGCCTGGGCTGTGGAAAATAGCACTATCCCATGGAAATACA
The DNA here is from genome assembly GCA_004024845.1 of Tonatia bakeri. NCBI lineage: Eukaryota > Metazoa > Chordata > Mammalia > Chiroptera > Phyllostomidae > Tonatia > Tonatia bakeri. Next base: position 46,104 of record PVIA01002449.1, on the reverse strand, counting down.
ACATGGGCCACATGTGGAACTAAATCTTCTAGTAGCCATGCTAAAATGTTTATTTAAAAAATGAAAAAGAGCAGGCGAAATTAGTTTTTGTACTATATTTTATTTAACCCAATACAGCCAAAGCGTTATTTCAACATGTAACCAATATAATAAGATTACTAACAAGCTATTTTACATTCTTTTTTCATATTGGGTCTTTAGAAATTGGTCTGTTTTTTATATGTACAGACTAACTGCCCTTCCCAGCAGGTGATGGGACATGTTCAGTAGCCAGGTGGGACTGCACACATCTGGAACAATGATGCTATTTGTGGGGGAGAAAACGTTTTCCTTGACCCTCTTAGGATCCCTGGCTGGGTCTAAAAATTAAACTGACAAAGTCCTATTCACAGAAAAACATCAGATTTATTTAATGTAAGTGTTACATGACATAGGAACCTTCCTAAGAAAATGAAGAAACGGGTCGCTGGTTCGATTCCCAGTCAGGGCATGAGCCTGGGTTGCAGCCCAGGTCCCCAGTTGGGGGTGTGCGAGAACCAATGGATTGATGTTTCTCTCCCTCCCTTCCCCCTCTCTAAAAATAAAGAAATAAAATATTAACAGTAAAAGGAGGAAAGAAAGAAAGAAAGAAAGAAAGAAAGAAAGAAAGAAAGAAAGAAAGAGAAAGAAAGAGAGAAAGAAAAGAAAATCTAAACAGGCCTGTGCATTTTGGTGTCAGGTTCAATGAAGAGTGGACAGTTGTGGAGGAGTATGAAGGAATTATAGTCACTAGAGGAAACCGAGCAAGGCTCTTCTGGGCGGTGCCCCTGCATCTTCAGAGATAAGGATGCTTCGCTCCTCCGGGTGTAGGGAGGGCGCCTCTCACCCGAGGATTTTAAGGTCTGTTTCGGGGAAGAAGAATAAGGACGGGGAAGAGATTAGAGCAGACTTTCTGCTTCTGCTGTTTGCTCAAACTCTGTCAGCTTAAACTATTCGGAATGCCAAGGTGCCATAATTTTGGGGTGCAGCGTGTCCTGAACCTCACTGTATTTCAAACAGCTGGAAACAAGCTTCTAGCAGATAAAGATGGGCTCTAGGGAAATGATTGCAGCCTTGAGGCGGCTGCGTTTGTGGGGCTGGCTGAGCCTAGACCGCAGGCGGCAAACACAAGGCCTGCTGCCTGAATCCGGCCCTCCACCTTGTTTTATCTGGCCTGGCACCTTGTTTCTACCCGGGGGGCAGCGCTGAGCTCTCACTTAACTGTTAAGGAGTGGTTACATGTATACTGTCCCAAAACCACATTTGGCCCTTTGAAGGCAACCGCAAGGCTGATGTGGCCCCTGGTGCAAATGAGTCTGACACCCCCGAGAGGCTGTGTGTTTCCTAGGCCGATTCAGGAGTCAGGGTCGTGAGGCCGGCAGGTGGGCAGCCTCGCTGTCTTCCAAACTCCTGGCCCCTGGGGTGTCTTACACTCCAGGCTTATCATTCTTGGTCTTCTGATGTCAGAGGCCGCTCTTTCAAGGTCTGAGAGAAGTTTGGGGAGGCAAAGGCAAACTCTTGTTCTCTTCCATTGGTTGTTCTTGTTCAGGAGCCCAGAAGGCCTGCCCGCGTGGCTGCCCACTCTCTGGCCTCCCCCTGTGCACCAGCAGAGAGAAACTAGGCAGGGACTGGGAGAGCAGAACAAGGCGCGTGGTGACAAAGATGAGAGTGGGTGGGACCCTCAGGTGCTCAAGGGAGCCCGGTGCTTTAAACGTGACTTGGTAACAGGGACGTTGGAGTGTGGTGAGGTCACAGCAAACAGGAGATCACGTGTCCCATCTGAAGACAGCGGCTGCTGCAGCTCCCACCCACCTCTGACATACAAAGCATGACCCAGCCTGGTCAGATCTTCTCTCTTTTTTTCCTTTAAAGAGAAATCAGAAATCCAGATATTCATGTGAAGTCTGTTTTTTGAATTGTGGTACAATATACATAGCATGATATTGATCATTTTAGCCGTTCCCAAGCGTACAACTCAGTGGCATTAAACATGTTCACGGGTGTGTGAACATTCACCACCATTTACACCCCAAACGTTTCCATCATTCCTTCCACTCGGTACCCAGGAAACAGTAACTCCTCCCGCCCGCCCCCCTCCAGCCCCTAGATACCTCTCTTCACTTTCTGCCTCTATGAATTTGCCTATTCTAGTACCTCATAGAATCCTCTTCTGGGATTCGTATACTATTTGGCTTTCTGTGTCTGGCTTACGAAATCTGTTTTTTAAGTGCTGATAACTAATTTAAAACCTCAAAAAAAATTCTATGTTTTAAAACTGGGAAAAAGTTTTATCCACTCAAATGAGTCAGATAAAACTGCCTCATTTGAGACTCGCGGGCAGGGTAACGTGGAACTGAATTTCAGTTCTCCTTTTTCCTTCCTGGGAAAGCCGCCACCCAAGTGCAGGCAGGAGGAAATGAGCTCAGAGGCTGGCGACCTGGGGAGGAGACCAGACATACAATTCCTGATGAAGGTGATTGTCCTGCCTCACACATGAGTAAGAATGCAGATGCCTGGGTCCGCAAGGAGACTTCCTTAATCAGACTCTCTAGGGCAGGGCCCAGACCCCTGTATTCTCATCTGGCCTCCCAGGTGAGCTAGTGATCAGACTTGAAATCACCAGAACTGAGGGCCAGCACACCACGGAAAGGCAGCCTCCTGCTGGGCGCCTGTTCTTGTCAGGGCTGACTGATGATGTATTTGCTGTGTGCTGGGTCCTGTGTCCAGATCAAAGCAGGTGGGAACTCAGCTAGTCGCCCTGCAGATTGAGGGGATGTTACTGGGCAGGGACCTGGCCCTGAGCAGGTCTGCCTCAGGCTGGCCTGTGGTGTGTGGGTTCCTGACTTCGTGCAGGAAAGATTTCACATGACGTGTCTAGATGATTTCGAGAGTATACTTTAAAGCTGGGGACGGTGGAACAAGGAAGGGCTCAGCATAGAAGAAGCAACAGGAGAGAGCCTAGGTGGTGCTGCTTGGGCTCACTGGGAAGTCAGGGAAAAGGGGGCCTTGGGGACAGGTTCAGGGGGTTAGCCCGGGGGAGCTGCTGCTGCCCACTGCTGCGCTGGCTGCAAGTCTCATGGGGTCCCTTAGTTTAGGAGGTGCACGCCTGTGGGGGAGGGAGAGCGGGAAGGGAAGGGTGCCAGGGTACAAGTGCCGCCGGGTCCTTTGTCTTGAGGGGTTTTGATTGTTATAAGCTTAATATGCGACTTTCATATTTTCCTTTTAAATATTTTATTGTTCACGTTATTACAGTTGTCCCAGTTTTTCCCCCTCTGGCCCCCTCCACCCAGCCCACCTCCTACTCCCACAGTTGGTCCCCACACCATGGTCCACGTCCCTGGGCCTGTATGTTATTTGACTAATCCCTTCACCATCTTTCAATTGCTGGTTTTTAAAGGCTGGGAGTTTAGGGTGGTGTTAGGGGAGACCTCAATAGACTGTTTATCAGCTTTTCCAGGTGTGACCTTTCCGGGTCGTGGTCTCCACTGATTGATCAGCACCAGGATGTGGGATCCTCAGGCATCGCAGCTGGTCCTGGTGGTCGCTGGCCTGGTTTTGCTGCTTTTCTGGGCCTGGACCTGAAATACCACTGAGGCCCAGATGTTATCTCCAGGGAGGAAAGGTCACAGGGTCTAAATCACCATGACCAAGACATGCCAGGGAAGCAAAGGCCACCCTGGGGGCCAGGTCTGGCGTCAGCTGTGCCCTTTGCTTGGCACCTGGGGCTTTCTGCCTGGTGACCTTCTATATCTGGCTGTAAATTGCTCAGCCCCTTGTTGAGCTATCGATCTCAGTTTCCCCATTCCACATGCCAAGGAATTTTCCTAGCATCTTACTATCCTGCCTCAGGGAGAGGCTGGGTTGGGGATGGGAGTCATCATTCCGATTCACTTAAGGTTCTGAAAACGTACTAGAAACCCTGGGTTTTAGCGGGGGTGGGGAGATCCCTGATGGGAGGAAGGGGAGCCTTTGCAGATGCCCTCGAATCCTCTTGTTTCTTTGAATTTCCACTCTCCGCTGAGGAGGCTGGGGTTGCCCGGCCTGCCTGTCCTCACTTTGTGTCTCTGCCAGGCACCGAATCCAGCCCGAGTTTCAGCATAGCGTTCCAGGACCCCTGCGCCGGCCCTCCCCATTCCCGCCCTGTCTGTCTCCGTCTCCGCTGAGCCTCGGCTCTCAGCTCCTGTCAGTCTGGTTCCCTAACTGCCTTCTGGAGAACACCCTGGGACGGAGCCTCATGCTGTGGAGAGCACCACCAACAAGACAGCAGACCGGGCGCTCCAGACCCTCACTCCCCACAGAAGCATGAACTAGACTAGGAAGTGGCTACAATAACTTCTTTCCAGGAGCTCTGGAAACCGGTCAGAGGTCTGCAGCCACCAAGCAGTTGCCCAACCAAGAAAACACCGCAATCAAATGATAGGAAATTTCATAGCCTTTCTACTCACCCTTGCCCTCCGCTCCCTTCCCCACCCCCCAGTCCCCAGTTCCCTTCTGCAAACCACAATGGCAGTGCTTTAACCCAGTTAACTTTCTATACACTAACTGAACAATCCCAAAAGGAAATTAAGAAAACAATTCCATTTATAATAGCATCAAAAAATACTTAGGAATAAATGTAACCAAGGAGGTGAAAGACTTGCACGCCGAAGACTGTGAAATGTTGCTGAGAGAAATGAAGGACCTAAATAAATGGAAAGACATCCTGTGTTCGCAGGTCGGAAGACTTAATATTGTCGAGGTGTCAGCACGACCGAGGCAATCCACGGATTCAATGGAATCCCTGTCAAAGTTCCCACAGCGTTCTTCGCAGAAATAGAAAAATGCATCCTGAAAGTCATGTGGAAGTTTCAGGGACCCTAAAACCAAGACAGTCTTGGAACAGAACCAGAGTTGGAGGTCCCACACTTCTTGGTTTCAAAAATAATGACAAAGCTCCAGTAGTGCTGACGGTATGGTATTGGTATAAAAACGAACATGTAGACCGATAGGATCGAGTCCATGAGTAAACCCTCACGTATATGAGCGAATGATGTTCAACCAGGGTGCCAAAACCATTCAGTGGGGAAAGGACCGTCTTTTTAAACCTTTTAATAGACTTTATTTTTGAGCGCAGTCTGAGGTTTACAGCGAACTTCAGCAGGAAGTACGGATGGCACACCCAGGAGGACGCAGAGCAGGAACTTGCACAGATGCTCACACGGCCACATTCCCGGCGGCGTCACCAGGACAGCCGCGGGTGGAAGCAGCCCACTGCCCGTCTGTGGGGGGTGGATGTGTTACAGAGCAGACAAGGGGGGCCTAGGACGACAATACTATTATGGAAAGAGACTCAGGTCCGTCATGTCCGCCGTCTTATAGGAAAGATATCTCTCAATGCCAGAGATACGTGAAAAGGAAAGGAAATGTTTATTTAGTGCTATACAAACTTAAAGTAGTGACTTAATGTCTTTATCAAAATCTTCAAGTCCCTTAAAACACCCACAAACGCACACAGTCCTTCCTTCCCCTTTGCCTAGTCTGGGGTACCGTAGCTCAGGAAAGGAAATAGAAGTCCAGGTTCAGGCAACCCCTGGTTCCTGGTTCTTCCCAGTAATCCGTGCTCCGCTGGTAGGCCTCTCTCGGTTCTTGGCACCCTCAGCTGTGTCGCCGGAATCTCTGCTAGAGCTGGGTGGTGGTTCCCCCTACTACTGCTGCGGGGGTCCCCACTCTGGCAAAGCTGCGTGGTTCTCTCCTCTATGGCTGCCGTGTCTGGGTTTAAATCCCCACACCAATCTTCCTCTGCAGCCCCACTTCCAATTCCTCCCGCACTCAGCCACACTTGCCCTCAATCTGCTGTCCTTTCCAGCTTTCCTGGTCACCATCATGGGTCTGGGCAAGTGTCACCCCATGTTGTGGAGCCAATCTTCTCCGAGCTCCCACGCAGGCAGGTGCTGTAACTCAGGGGACCTGCCCCCCAGTCACGTCTTGGAGGGTGTCCCTTTCCATCCCCCTGGCCCAGAGCATGGCCATAGCTATTTAGCATATTCAAGCGACCAGCCTAAGGCTATAGGTATGTTAAATGACTATGCCATGGATTAGCTGTAAAGCTGCCCTGCATGTTCTTGCTCTGTGTGCCCCTTCCCCCAACTCACACCTGTGGGGAGAAGGGGTAAAAAAACATCTTAGAATCTCCTGGACACCTTGAGTTCTGGGCCCCATTTCAAATGTCCATTTGGGGTCCCCTCTCTTGGCTGCACCCTGTAACAGATGAACACAGTGTGGTCTGCACGCACAATGGAACGCTGTAGCCTGAAGGAGAAAGGAAATTCTGACACATGCTCCACATGGGTGAACTTTAAAGACGTTGTATGAAGTGAAAGAAGCTGGTCTCAAAAGGACAAGTACTGTTCAAGTGCACTTGGAGGAGGTATGGAGACGGCTTTTTCTCTGACACCAACCAGTTCTCCGAATTCTCCAGCACCAGCTGGGCGTCCTGCAGTGCAGTTCAATGTTAACACCGACCGCTCTGCTCGGAGTTAGCGCGGGTCCCACCAGTGAGGGGCTCCGTTCCACAAGACTGCCTCCCTGGCAGACACCATTTGCAAATGCTGGGGGCTGCTCGCACTTCGGAAGAACTGTAACCTGGGGGCTCCCATGACCCCTACTCAGGCTTTATCACTTGCTCAAATGGCTCACAGAACTCAGGTGAACACTGCACTTACATTGACTGGTTTATTATAAAGGGCGCAACTCAGGAGCAGTCAAAGGGAGCCAATCCAGGGCGAGGTATGGGGAGAAGCACAAGCTTCCATATGCCCTCTGGGCGCACTCGGATGTGGTGTGTTCATGCACCTGAGAGCCTACTGAATTTCCTTGTTCAGGGCTCTTTCTAGAGCTTACTTTCCAGCTGCCCTCTTCTCCTCAGAGGTGGGGGGAGGGTGGGATTGGGAGTTCCCAAACTCTAATCACTAGGTCTTTTGGTGTCAGATTCCTCCCGAGCCCCACCTCATTAACTTAAACTCAGGTGTGCTGGAAAGGGGCTCCTTGTGAATAACAAAAGACACTGCTATCACTCAGGAAATTCCAAACATGTTTAGAGCTCTGGGCCAGGAACTGGGACAAAGACCAAATGTATTTTGATTATACCACAGGTACCTAGCCTGGCCAAAATTCATAGATACGCAAAGTAGAATGGTCTCTGGGGGACTGGGGGGCGGGGAAGAATGGGGAGGTATTATTTAAGGGGTTCCCCATCGGTTTAGGAAGATGAAAAACGTTCTGGAGATGGACGGAGGGGATGGTTGTGCAAGAATGTGACTGTACTTAATACCACTGAACTGCACAGTGAAGGATGGTTAAAATGGCAAATTTTAGACTATATTTTAACACCACGACCATCCCCCTCAAAAAACCCCCAACCCCCCACTATTTGTGAGACACTTCCTTCTGTCTGGGCGCTGCTCACCTCCTGCCACCATCCCCGTGGTCTCCGGGCTTGCTGAGGTCCCTGGGCTTGCTGAGGTCCCCGGGTGCTGGCCTTTGTTTCCTGGTGGTTTGTGTTTCCCCCTCTTCCTCTCTCTGCCGTCCCCCTCCTCTGCCACCCCCTCCTCCGACTGAATGGGGGACTCGCAGGGGGCGGGAGCCGTGACACATCTCTCCCGCACCTCAGAGCGCTGGGCACAACAGGTGCTGCAAGCGGACGGAGTAATTATTAAACACGGTTCCGTTTCCTGGCAGGAATCAAGGTGACATTCAGTTACCTGGATGTTGCCATGTAAAATGCGCACCCATGTTTTTGTGCATTTTATGTAAGGGCTTATTGTACTCATGGCCTGGGATCATTATGCGCAGGTATAAATGTGCACCCTTATTTTTCCCTCAAAACTTTGGGCAAAAAGCACGCATTGTATATGGCAAAATACGGTAACTGAGTGCTCTCGTGGCTAAAGGAATGGGTTATGACTCAATCTTGTTCTTTCAGTGGGAAGAGCTACGAAGCCATGACTGTGTGTCAGACCCAGGGTGGCCGAGAACGCCATCTTTGGCTCTGCTGTCTATTCTTGGACAAGTCCCTTCACTCCTTTTGTAGGACTGGGATAATGTTGCCTGCTGCACCAGGTAGAGGGGAGGGTTAAATGGGCCAATAGGTGGAGGGCTAGGGTTAGGGTTATCAGATCAGAGCTGGTAAATCTAGGACAGGTGCTGTTGGCACTACTGCCAGTAGAGGCGGTCAGGCAGTTGGCTCCCGTCTTCAGGGGCTCTTGATCTAGGAGAGGCCAACGCTTATCTGCTCATAATGTCACCACGCAGCAAGCTCAAGGACATACGTGCACTGGGCTTTAAGGGGTCACAGCCTGTGGGAGGGCGTGCCCCGGTGTCAGCGCAGTGGGGAGCAAGCAGGACAGCTGCCCTGAGGAGGTGATGGTAATAGCTCCTTCCCAATGAGTGAAGTGACCAGGCGTCAGGTGAATAGTGGAGGGTGGGCCATCCCAGCAAGCTTCCAGGCAGCATCCCGATGGGGACCTGTCCCTTTTGAGAGCTACTCAGCCAAAAGCTGTGCGGGCGCTGGGCGGTGGTGTTCGTTTCCAAGTGAGTGGTTGATGAGACCTGTTGTCTGTGGTAAGGACTTCGGGGTCTCTGGGGTGGCATAGACCCTGGGCCGACTCCGGGCCCACACATCAGACCGCAGTCTCACACACCTGAGGCTGTACTGAAGGAAGTGGGGTGGACGCAGCGGTTCTCCCCCGCCTGGTTCCTGATCTCTGTCCAGCAGTGCTGTTAACAGGATGTCCTTTTCGAACCTCAGCTCCTGGCTGCCAAAAGCAAACAGCCCCGAGGGGACTACGAGATGGTGAGGGTGGAAGCCCCATCAGGGAGGATGAAGACAATAGTGTTAAGGTGAAAGGGGTGTTTCTTCATTTTTCATTCTCTGTCTCCTGACTTCTTTCCAGCACCATTCCAAAATTTAATCTAACAGAGCATCTCCCTTCCCTTGATTCTGCAGGACTAGGGGCCTTTTTTTTTTTTAATCTTTACCTGAGGATGTGTTTTTTTATTGATTTTTAGAGGGAGGAAGGGAGAAAGAGAGAGAAACAGTGATGTGAGAGAGAAATATCAATTGGCTGCCTCTCCTACACGCCCTGACTGGGGATTGAACCCACAACCTTTTGGTGCACGGGATGATGTTCCAACCAACTAAGCAACCTGGCCAGGGCAGGATGAAGGACCTTTGTCTTCGCTGAGTCACTCGGAGGAGGAAGGGCATCCTGCAGGTTCTGACGCCTCACCTGGACTCTTCTGCTCTCTGCCCTCATTCCAGGCATCTTTCCTTTTCCACGCTGTGCACAGTGTTGGCGCGGCCCCTTCCCTCCCACAGGATTCCAGATGGGGCCTCGCCCCACCCTGAGGGCACATGGCCGCAGCACCATCTCTGTTGGCCAGAGGGGCAGATGGGAAGCAGGGCTGGATTTCACTTGCTCCCCAACTCCTTGGAATTAGACAGGGTGTCTCAGAACCTCCCGTGGAGCAGTGTTTGCTTTGGCTCCCATCCCATCGATTCCTTCTCTAGAGAGAAGGTAAACATGAGCCCCTTTCAGTTCTAGGGACCACTTCCATGGACGACCCTTCCTGCTCCAGAGGGGCGGGGCACAGGAGTTGGAGCAAAGTCGGGGGTTAGTTTTTCTCCCCCACCCCCACCCCCGCCTAGAATTCCTGATTCCCCCAAATTACAATGCTAACGTGGCTGGGAGTCCTTCAGGCTCTCCGAGCAGCTGTCTCTGTGCTCAAGGCCCCTGTGCTGCCCAGTGGCTCTGAGAACTACAAAGTGACAGCCGTGAGTCATCACCTCAAAGCAGGGCCCATTCCAACGGGCTGTTTGTTTGGATGGTGGCCCCTGCGAGCAATCTGCGCCTCCTGAGACCTTTGTCCTGGGCTTCCTGTTTGGTGCCGGGGCTCTCTGTGGAGCCAGTCCGCAGGCTGTGGACCCTGCAATTTCGCTGAAGGGACCTTTTCTTCTCTTTGGAGGACCCAGGCAGGAGTGTCCACCTCTCATGCCTTCTGTACCTAGGACACTAGGACTCGCTGGAAAACAGCAGCTGAGAAGTGTCTCTTGGTTGCTCTCCTTGGGGGAGTCATTGCTTTTTAAGTGAGGCCCAGGAACCTCCAGTGCGAGAACTACCCGGTGTTTGTTAGAAAGGTGGGCTCCTGGGCGCCAGGGCAGACCCAGGGAATTAGCTTCCCTGGGGTGGGGCTCAGGAGCCTGTGGTTTTGGGTCTCTACCTGGGGGTTCTGATGTTCACCCCAGTCGGGGAACGCCAGTGTGGACGCCGTGCTGCCGGGGTCTGGGTCTGGCTCTGTTGGCAGCTGTGTTTGGGCCGCCAGCAGGACATCTGCCACTTTGGGCTTCAGCTTACTGTCACCAGAAAGCCTGGCCCTGGCCAGGTAGGTCAACTGATTAGAGTGTCGTCTCGATACACCTGCGTTGCCGTGTCCCTCCAGGGTCAAGGTACAGACAGGAGTCAACAGCTGAATACATAAGTAAATGGAGCAACAAATCGGTGTTTCTCTCTCCCTCCAAAATCAATTAAAAAAAAAAAACCTTAAAGAAAATAAAAGAGCCTGCCTCACAGGGTGCACCAAAGTTAAATGAGGAGGTCTCTGAGTAAAAGCCCTGCACATTTACTGAATCTGCATCTCTGTTCTCCTCCCTGCCCAATGCAGGCCCTGAAGCGTGCTTTCGGTCTCCAGAACCCAGCCACTTTCCCTAATTTCAGCTGCAACCCCTAGACTTCCTTTGCTGACTGACACTTCTCCTCCGTGTCATATTTTACATTGGGATCCTAAGCAGACCCACCTGCCCACTCTCTGTGCTGCTGAGTGAGGTTAAGGGCAGGTCACCACCTGGGAGACAGAGGTCAGCCTTAGGACCCATGCTAGAAGTGGCCGTTCCTGGCGCACAGTGGGGACTGAGAACGTTTTGACCGAAAGATGGATGACTGGTGTTCGGATATTACACTTTATCTTTGGTGCAGTATCTTCTCTTGGCTGAAGGAAGACTCCAGAGCATTTTCTGTGGTTGCCATGACCTGAGCGGGCTGGGATGAGTGCAGCGGAAAGATTGCAGCTTGACCCAACCCTCTTACTAATCTTCCTCCCCTTGTACACATCACTGGTTGACCTGAGAAAATCCCCCCACCTGCCTCTTCACTTCCCAAGGCCTTTGAAGTCTGTTTTAGGAAGAGCAGCGGGTGGTAGAGCCCCTCCCTCTTTGGGGCGGGGCCTGGGAAGATCTGGGCTCCCTTGTTCTCTGGAGCCAATTCCTCCCCCCAACTCCCACCTCCCCACCCCTCGCCAGCCTCCTGCATCCGGAGTGTAACCATCACAGAGAGCCAGTCTCAGCTTCTGGCCTGCTGTTTGCCTTAGGGACAGGCATTTCGACAACCCCTTCTTTATCTGTGGACAGTCCACCTCACTAACAATCTGTTCTCTGAAGGCTGATGTGGTGTGTGTGTGTGTGTGTGTGTGTGTGTGATGTGGGGCCAGGGGAGAAGTTGTGTTCCCAGGGCCCAGATCACTGGCTAGAGGTTTTGCTGAGGAACTTACAGAAACACTGGCGTTCTCTCCTCTCTTCGGACTGTCTCCGACTTGCTGTTCAGATAGAGCCTTGGTAAGAGGTGGACAGGGCTTGCTTAAGGCAAAGATACACCATTTGCAGGTCTGGGCGGACTACCTACAGTGACCCACGCAGGAAGGGTGTGTGATCAGGTTGCCCGGGGAGGTCACTTTGGTGAGATTTATCACAGAGCCCCTTCTCTGTCCGCAGCCCCCTCGGACCCTGGCTCATTCCTCAGCCTCAGGCCCCGTCTTCCTGGGGCAGGTATCTTTGCAGTGCCTTGTGGCTCGGCAGGGTTCTGTGGGAAGAGAGTAGGGCTAGGAATGGAAACGCAGAAATTCCGAAGTTCACGTCACCACAGATGAACTCTGTGATTTCAGCAAGTTGTTTAAACTCAGTTATGAAACGGAGAAACCAGCATGCCCTCAGAGGGCTCTGCTGCCTCTCTCTCCCATGGGCACCCTGCTGTTAGCTTGCTGGGTGGTTTTGAGGCTCCAATTATATGCTGGATGTGCCTTGAAAACTGAAATACTGTGTAAACGCTAGCTTTTAAGTGCCCTTAAAAAAAAAGACTCTGGACTTGCCCCATGACCCTCAGAGATTGACAAGACTTCCCTATACACAAATCATGTCCTATCTATCATGTTAAGTGCAACCTTGGAGGAGGGACCACACCCTCTGTTTATGGGGCTCAGCATTCTTGCCCTTACAGTCAGCCCTTTGTTTCAAAATCAGCTCTGGCCATTCTGGCTGTGGGAGCCTCTCCCGGAGCTTCTGGGTCCACATCATCCCTGCTGACCGGGGCCCTACGAGCTGAGCCAGGTGGCGGCTCCGGGAGTCCCGAGGGGCACTCTGACCCCTTCTGATTCCAAGGAAAGCCTTTCCCCAAGGCTTGGCACAAAGCAGCACTTCAGTCGACATGCACCTAGGACGTCTCCTCCCCTCACGATGGAGCACGGACGTGGTGGTGCAGCATGGAACTGATTCTGTCCCCGCCATCAGGAGACAGGGCTCGGGAGTGAGAGCTGTCCTCCTGTGGACCTGGTGGCCCTGGCCTTCCCTCACAAGTGACAGTCGTCCCTGGTAACAGATGAAGACAGGCCGGACTCAGACTGTCTGTGTGAAAATACATGTTTTCTCTCCCCAGAGTTCCTCTGTTGCTCCTTAGGGTGGAGAGTAGGTGCCATATTACCTACTCTCTGAGAATGGCTAGCCCTGAATTCTCACGCTCTTGCACAGAAACCTGTGAACTTCGTGGGGCCCGTGGCCCATAGCCCACACGGGCCCCTGGCCATTGCTACTGGACTGAAGGGGTCTGTTTGCCATCACACATGAAAGCCCAGCTGACACGAACAGGGGTTTGGGGACAAGAAAGTAAGGGTTTATTAAGGGGATGGCACCATGCCTGGAGACAGGTAGCTAATGCTCAAAGACCTGGCTCCCCGATGGCTTCTGGGAGGTAGATTATGCAGGAAAAAAATCATTAATCATAGTGCCTGAAGGAGTGAGGGGCGTGGTCTCTACTGGCTGGTTGGCGCCCCCGTGTGCAGGGCGGTGCGGGGGTGGGGTGGCCGGTAGTTGCTCAGTGCATCTGATCCTGATGTCGCCATGGAGTTGTTCTGTCCAACATCACAAGGATTCATTTTGTGGGACTGTTCCACTTTCCTGGGTCCGGACCTAAAACACAACCAAAGCTAAAATATTGTCTTTAACTTGACCGAAAACTCTGTCTCTGAAGTCAATAGACCTAGGACCTTGTTTCTAAGACTCTGGACCCCGACCAGAACCTCGTTGTCCTGAGGGCTTAATGATAAAGCACGAGAGAAGGAGGTGAGTTAGGGTGTTAGGGTGCGGGGTGAGGCCAGTTTGAGTAAAAAAAAAATAACTAAAGAGCAGATTAAAGAAAATGAAGTTCCTGCATGGTTTGCCATCCCGTCTTTGTCTGTCTCTGAACTGCCCAGCCCGGGTTATATCCCCTCCAGCCAGCTGCCCTGGGTCTCTGTGGGTGATGCGGTAACATAGCCGCTGAGAGTCTGAATAAGGGCTGCCATCCCTTTGGCCTGTCTTTCTCAGGAAGGACAACCTTGGATCAGTAAACACAGTCTCCATTTATAGAGCATAGTGCTCTTACTTTATGTCAGTTCTTGAGAACTGTGGGCGGTGGCGGGGGTGGGGGGTAGAGACAATGTGAAATAGCCTTTGTTTATTAAACAAATGTTTATTGAGCATCTGCTCTGTTGTCAAGCAACATTCTAAGCCCTGAGGATGCAAAGCGAATAGGAAAGGAAAGGTCCCTGAGTTCACATGTAAGGGAAGAGAGACCAGGCTAGAAAGCAAGTCACTTATGGAGTGACGACAGGTGAAAATGTCAGGACAAGGAGAAGGAGGGGCGACTTCACTGGGAGTCAGGGCGTTGGGAGACGTTTTTGTGTAAGTAGGTCCCTGAGTAACTCCCTAAGTTGCCGGGCCAGATCTGACGGTGCTGCTTTGGTGGGGTGGTGGTAGAGATACGGATGAATAATAGTTTTCCTGGTGCAAGGTTTAGATTTCTTTTCCTTTCCGCGTTTCCCTCTGGGATCGCGAGGCGGGGTTAGTGAACCCATGAAGTTGGCTCCTGCAGAGAAAGCTCCGCGGGGCCCGCCCTGCCTGTCTCTGGAGGCACGCCCTGAAGCCAGAGGCACCGGCCCTGGCCTGTGGTGGCCCACGGAACAACGGCTCTTCCAGCGCCTGCTTGAGAGTAACCACCTGGCTCTGACTTCCACCTCTGAGCATCGGAAGGAGCGGGCTGTCACTGAGAAAGTTCAATCAGACTTAGAAAAGAACTTGGGAGGACTAGAAACTTGTATTGTCACATGAGTGACAGCATACGCCGAGGCTGCTTCTGCTTTGGGCTGTTTCTCCACGTGTGCCAAAGGGCAGGGCGTGGTCCAGTCGAGCAGGGCAGCAGCACACAGGACTGCAGGGGCCGTCTTTCAGTCGCTGGGACCCAGGGTTGGCGGAAAGTGCCAAAGCATTTGCGTGGGCGCTTCAAATGCTGCCGCCTTCGAATATGAAAAACTTAGGATGACACACTGCCCTCTGCCACTCTGCTGGCCTGGTCGTTGGAAAGACGTGCCTTCATTTTCGCTCTTCCCCAGCTGAGTCACTGGGGAAAGTTCTGCGAGCCTGTGGTCATTGGCCCCCAGCCCTGTCATCAGAGGGACTCTGTGTGGTGAAGCTGGCAGTGACCCAGGCTCTTAGTGAAAGGGTAGCCTGAGGAGGAGTCACATATGCCCTCATGTAGACCTAAACTTATCCTTTGTAGATGTCACCACGAGGAGCCTGTGACCGTAATGTATCAGCTGTCACGTACCTTTCCTAGGAACCCATCGCTGCGGCAGGCTATCCTTATTTCAGTAGCTGCTGCTTCCGGCATTTCCTTAACCTCCAGGACTGCGGAAATCCCAGAGTGTCAGGGTCATGGAAGCCACCAGCACAGCCACAGCTTTGAGGACAAACCCTGTGACTGGGGAGGGAGCTCCAAGGAACTTCAGAGTTGACCAGCTCTCACCCTGCTCCCGAAGTCCTTAGGGACCAAAGCTTAGCCTTTGAAATCCGTAAACCTCTTTCATAAGTGATTTCCCCCCCAATCAATGGGACTGTTTCTGTTCCTGAAGGTCTGCCACCTCCTCACTCCTGAGTTGGCCTTTTAAAGAAGCCAAGGGCTTGGATTTGGGGATTTCAAAAATACCACCATCTGAGCAGATTTGCATGCTTATTATTGCTTAATGTGACATTTGTCTAGGAGCTAACTGGCGTGCCTAGGTGGCTGGGGTCTTGTTTCCCATGATTAAACTGTTGCTCCACGGAAGTGTTTAAGTGACTGAGCAGCCACCTCGTTCTCCTTGCTTCTTCCAGGAGCGCGCGCAGACTCAGCCCAGGACGGCCCCTGAGCCTCCTCCAGAGGCCCAAAGGTGGCTTTCCTGCGGAGTGCCTTCACTCCAACCTCGCCCCGTACTTGTGGGGCCCCGAGACCCCTGCTTATGTACCGTGTTGCCCGGATTAATTACAGTGTTACCGGACAGGAACCGGGGCTGGAGCAGGTCTTCCTCGGGCCAGCCTGCAGCGCCTGGGTTCTTGACTCTGTGTGGAAAAGATTTCACACCACAAGTCCAGGTGATTTGGAGAGGACATTTATTAACACTGGGGGCAGTGGAACAAAAGGGCCTAGGGTAGAAGAACAGGAGAGCTGAGGCGGAGCAGCCCTGGCTCCCCAGAAAAGTTGTAGGAAAGAAGTGAGCCGAGGGGGCCTGCTGTCAGCTCACTGGAGCGTCACAGAAAAGCAGCTCAGGGGGCTAGCCCGGGGAGCTGCTGCTGCCCGTTGCTCCCCTGGTTGCAAGTCTCCTGGGGTCCCTTAGCGTTTAGGAGATGCACACCTGTGGGGGAGGGGGCGGGGGAAGGGGGAGGTGAGGGTGTACTTCCGGGAGGGGAGGGAGCACTGGACCCTGCGCTGGGTCCCTTGTTTTGCTGGTTTTGAAGGCTGGGAGTATAGGGTGGTCTTAGGGGAGGTCTCAATAGAATGTTTGTCAGCTTTTTCCAGGTGTGCCCTTTCAGGGTCCTTGTCTCCACTGATTGGTGGCGTGAGGAGGGGTGGTCATTAGTCTATGCAGCTGGTCCTGGAGGTCACCCACCTGGTTTGGCTGCTTCTCTGGGCCTGGAGCTGGAGTACAACTGAAGCCTACATGTCACGTCCAGGGAGAAAAGGTCAGGGGCCTAGACTGCCACGACCAGGGCGTGCCAGGAGAGGAAAGGCCACCCTTTCACCCGGGGCCAGGCCCAGTACCAGTTTTGCTCGTTGCTAGGCACCCAGGGCTAGCACCTGGGGCTTTCTGCCCTGGTGACCTTCTGTGTCTGGCTGTAAATTTCATGGCCAGTTTGTGGGGCTGTTTCCCCGTTCCACTTGCCAAAGAGTTTTCACGACTTCTCACTACCTCGCCTCAACTGGAGGTGTGAGCAAGTGTCAGAGTGACACGGGGTGGGGGGCAGCGCTGGTGTTTATAGGATGAGCATGACGTGCGTGCGCCTCCGTGGTGCCATCTTTGGGGGGTTTAGTGCCCACACTTGGGGCGATGAGTGTTGACATCACTTCCCAGTGTCACTCGTCATGCCCCATGGGGATGTGGTCCTGGGAGATGCAGCCTCCGCGGCCTCCCTGTTGCCGGTGGCTGTGCTGTGCACGCCACTGTCACACCACACAGTCCCAGGAGTGTGTGGGCATTTTTTTATGCAGTGGAAATTAGGCATACTACATTTTAAACACATACTAGTGCCCATAAATTCTGCATGGACTTCTGCATAGAGGAGCCTTTAGATGGTAACATTTTCCTACGTCTGTCTGTGTAGCTTCGGTTTTCCTGACCTGTGGTGCTCTGTGAACCTCAGCTTCAGACGGGTCTTCTGTAGGACCGTTGCCAGTGTTCCAGAGATGCATGGATACACACGGGCATCCGTGTGTCTTATATGAAGGAGGCCACTCATCGTATAAATGTAACCTCGGGGGCGTGGCATCATGCTGTATGGGCTCGTATAAGTTGATGGGCTTTACGTGTGTGGAAATCTATATGGCACCCCAATTTATCTTTCATGAGGCTCTGATTTTAAAAGGACCCCCAGCCACTTTTTTTAATAGCAAACTTTCTCTGAGAGTCTTGTCTGGGTTTAAATTTCCAACTACATCTTTCCCTGGGTCTGAGCTCACTGCTTATTTGAAGGGAAGCGATGTTTTTCTGACACGCCAGTCAGTTCCAGCGCGATCATTCAACAGCCATGTATAGAGTTAGCCCCTGGTCACCAGGCACCAGATTATGTCAGAAAAATGGCCGAAAACCAAAGGAGTAGAGTAGTTTTGACAAGGAGATGACGCCTCACTAGGATGATCAAGGAAAACTGACCTCGAGATGGTCTCTAAGAGATGAAAAGACGGAGACCTTTCCCGGCAAGGACACTGCTTAGATAAAGGCAGAGGCTAGAGGATGGTGAAAAGGTTGGAACTGTGAATCATCCCATCTGGCTGAAGTGCCAGGGACATAGAGGGAGTAGGTGGATGTGGGGCTGGAAAGGCATCTTGAAACTAGGCAAAGAAAGGCAAGAACCACAGGCTGAGGGGTTTGGACTTCCGTGCGCAAGCTCCTTGAAGGTCCTTGAGCAGGGACTTTGCCGTCAGTGAAGTGCTGAGGACTGCACCTGATTACGTTGTGCAAGGCATTGCCTGAGGGAGAGGGGTCGGATTCAACATGGGCTTCCAGGGAAGGCTTGGGGGGTGTCTGGGACCAAGGGAATGAGAGATGGCAGAGTCAAGGGTGACTAAGGGAGCTGAGAAAGAGCAGAGAGAAGGAGCCAGGGAAGGAAGAAAAGAGAACCAGGGGAGGGTGGTTTGTGGGTCTGCCATAAGTAAACCAGTGAGGAAACCAAGCGCGTCTTCTGAGGGCCCTGGTGGGCCCTCCTCTCTTGCCTGACCCCATGGCTGAGTGAGTATGCAGGGTGGAAGAGCCAGTGAGTGTGCAGGGTGGAAGAGCCAGTGAGTGTGCAAGGTGGAAGAGCCCGTGAGTGTGCAGGGTGGAAGAGCCAGGCTTGCAGATGGGGAATGAGTGAGTACCTCGTCCAGAGTAAAGCATTCTGCTGAAGAGTCCATTCAAATGAGCCCATTTAGTCTTCAGGAGGACCCAGTAAGCTAGATAGTGTAACTAGATAGTATCATCTTCCTTTTGTAGATTAGGAGATAGGCCCAAAGAGGTGAATGAACTTTGCCAAGATCAGGCATCTAGTAGCTGGTAGAGCTGAGGTTTGAACTGAGAGCATTCTGACGCTAACGCCCGAGTGAGCCCTTCACCACTGTATTAGAGTGGTGATGTCTCCAGGGAATGTTGAGGTGGAAAGGAACACAGGTGAGGGGTTCTTCTAAAGTGAATGACATGGGCCCTGACTGGTGTGGCTCAGGGGGTTGAGCGCCATCCTGTGAACCGAAAGGTCGCTGGTTTGATTCCCGGTTGGGGCACGTGCCTGGGTTGTGGGCCAGGTCCCCAGTTGGGGGTGTGAAAGAAGCAACTGATCACTGTTTCTCTCACACACCAGTGTTTCTCTCCCTCCCTTCCCCTCTCTCTAAAAATAAATAAATAAATAAAATCTTTAAAAATAAAATAAAATGAAGGACATGGGCGTGAGCCCCACAGTAAGTACTTGGGCGACCAAGTTTGAAGTCTACCTTCAAGCCAGAGGTCTCTGCTTCAGGGAAAGCTGCTGACCCAAATGAGAGGACGTTTGTGACCCTCAGTGATAGGGAGGCATTTCCTAGGAGCCCAGAAATTGGAGAGAACATGCCAGCTCTGAGCTGGTGACTGTGCCTAGGGAAAGGAATGAGGCAATAGGACCTGACCCTGGGGCAGAGGATGGGCTCCCATTGCCCCAAATAGCGGGTTGGGGGTGATGGGCAGAGGAGGAATGAGGTTGGGTGGGTGAGAACCTGTTTGCTGAGGTGGCTGCCTCCTACCAAGGAGAGCAGCGTCTACCTTGCCGATGGCCTGAGTCAGGAGGGATGAGGTGCCTGGGATCCTAGCAAAGGGCTCAGCCCTGGACCAGGGTTTCTGTCCCCATTCCATTAGGACTGAAGCCCTCACCGTGGTGTGGACGGAGAACTCCTGCCTTTTGTGGGGGTCCCAGGGTCCTCCCTGGGTGGTCTGGGAATATCCACGACAGGCAGCACTTGGAAGGGCAGCTTTGTGCTGGAGTTCTGATTCAGTGGTGACTCGGGGCCTTGTGGAGTGCCCCGCTGTGGGTGGTGATTCAGAAAGTGGTTCTTGGGCTCTGAGCGCGGCTCAAGCACATGCGCGTTAGGTGTGGGACTCTTATTCCAGATGCAGCACAGTGGTTTTCCGGGTTTACCTTTGCTCTGTCAAATGCATGAGCCAGAAAGACAAGTGATCCATTACACAAAGTTTGGCTTCTTCCTGTTTCCCAAAGCCCTCGGACTGCACAAACCTGTTTTTAATTGTGACATTTGCTCTGGAAGTGCTTGTGACCAGTGGTGTTGTAAGTGTTCAGATACCACCTTCGAGTTTGCAGAACAGGCAAAAGTAAAATAGAAAATGAAAACTGAGCCTCCCATTGTGGTTTTTAAATTTGCATTTCTGACGACTAGTGACATTGAGTGTGTTTTCCTATGTCTGTCTCCTGGCTGTCTGTATGTCCTCTTTAGAGCAGTATTTCTTCAGGTCCTTTGCCCAATTTTTAATTGGATTGTTTGGTTTTCTGTTATTGTTGAGTTGTATGAAAGATATCACCTCACACCTGCCAGAGTGGCCATTGTCAATAAATCAGCAAACAAGAGTTGGGAGGATGAGGAGAAAAGGGAACCCTCATGCACTATTGGTGGGAATGCAATCGGTACAGCCACTGTGGAAAGCAGTATGGAGTTTCCTCAGAAAATTAAAAATGGAGCTGCCTTATGACCCAAAGATTCTGCTTCTGGGAATATATCCAAAGAAATCCAAAACACTGATTTGAAAGAATCTTTGTACCCCTATGTTCATTGCAGCATTATTGATAGTAGCCAAGATTTGGAAGCAGCCTGTGTCCATCAGTAGATGAATATGTAAAAAAGCGGTGGTACGTGTACACAGTGGAATACTACTCAGCCATCAAAAAGAAGGAAATCTTACCATTTGTGACAGCAGGGATGGACCTGGAGAGCATTATGATATGTGAAATAAGCCAGTCAGAGAAAGACAAATACCACATGATTTTAATAATGACAAAATAAACAAACAAAATAGAAACAGACTCATAGATCTGGAGAACAGACTGACAGCTGTCAGAGGGGAAGGGGGCTTGGGTGCTAGGTGAAAAAGGGGAAGGGGTTAAGCAAACAACAACAACAACAACAAAAATAGGCACAGACAAAAGAATGGTGATTACCAGAGGGAAAAAGAGTGGGGAGAGGTGGGGGGGGAGAAAAATGGTGATGGAGGGAGACAATATACAGATGATGTATCACAGAATTGTATACCTGAGACCTATATAATTTTATCAACCAGTATCATCCAAATAAATTCAATAAACTTTAAAAATTATTTTTTGAGGCAGAAGGTTACTGGGGATTAGGTTATCCTATATCAGGGTCCTCTTGGAAATGAAAGAAGCAGAACCCTGGGTGATGTCCCAGGACGCCCCTCACTCTTGCAGAAGGGACCCTGCGGGGTTCTCATCTCCAGATCTCACCTCCAGAGCCTCTAGGAGGCCGGATAGGACCTGCCGCTGGCCCAGGGTCCAACCTGTGAAGTTTGCATTTGCCCCTCTGTTTAGGCTGGTTTTTCTTCTCAAAGTCTCCCAGATCAGCAATTTAAGAATTTAAGATGGACTGGACTCTGACATATCGGTGTGACCAAAGATTAGATAAGACTCCAAGGACGTGAACTGTTTTCTTTCCTGGAGAAGCCTACTCGCTTGGGCCTCTCTCAAGGCTCTGAGCGCAGAGGGCACTGCCAGGCCTGGTGGGGGCGGTGCCGGCCTGAGGACTGAGAGAGCGTTTCCCCCTGTCTGCTCTGGAGCTCTGCGTAACCTGTGCCAGTCACGTCGCCTCTCGGGCTCAACCCCACGTAGCCTCCATTTGGCCCTCTGATAATTGGGTTGTAATAGAGCATCATTTTCAACCTGCTTCATCTGGTGGCACACAGTAATTAGTAAGCTAATTACTACAATTCTGTGGCACACCAGAAAATATATTTTTTGCTGATGTGACCAAAAAATAGCTATAATTTTTATTGATTTACAAAAATATAATAATAGTAATTATCTACTCTTTTTGCTCCAAACCGACTTTTTAATATATATAAATATTCTTGAATAAAAGGATTTTTGGTACCAAGAATTAACCAATCAGATGCAACCTTATTATGCAACATGACTGACAAAATGCAACTCTGTTATATGACCTATGTGTTTATAGTTCAAGACAGGACATTCACACTGGACGGTTATTGTCATGTTGGCTGTTGTCATTTTTCAGTTTGACAATCTAAAAGAAAAGATGTCAGTGCCCCTGACTAAATAGTCAGGTATTGCATATTTTTAAAAATCTGGTAGCACCCAGTTGAAAAATGCTCTAATAGAGGATGACAAAAGAACTTTCAAACTATGACATTCTAGAATTTCCACACACAAGTGTCACCATATATGTTATCTTTTAATGTTTATTTCAAAGACCCCTGCCCCACTAGATTATAAAGCTCCTTGAATTCAGGAACTCTGCTATATACATCTTGGTACCTCCCAAAATATCTAGCAGAATGCTTTTCCTATAGTAGATGCTTTAAAGATCTGCTTGGTTTACTGGTTATAGATTGGCATACATTGGAAGAACCCCACACTGGGCCTATAGATGATGACTTTTGTGAATATTGCAGAGCTGGGAGCCACTAGTGACCATTCTGAGTGGCCGTGATTGACAGGCTGGAAAAGCAGTCAGGATGGGCCGCAGACCGGCTGCTGCTGATCGGCATCATAGTGTGGAGTGAAAGCGAATTGCATTTCTACCCACAGTTCCTTTCAAGTACAGTAAAGGAAAAGTGGGACCTTAAAACAGTGGACGGACTTATCTTCCTTCACCCTTGGAACTTGAAGCTTGCTTGAGGGCTCAGGCTGTTTCTCCACTTCTGTTTTGGTATTACATGTGGCAGA
This sequence comes from Tonatia bakeri, assembly GCA_004024845.1. Taxonomy (NCBI): domain Eukaryota; kingdom Metazoa; phylum Chordata; class Mammalia; order Chiroptera; family Phyllostomidae; genus Tonatia; species Tonatia bakeri. The sequence continues at coordinate 23,786 of PVIA01002449.1, read as the reverse complement.
GGGCTTTGGGAGTTCACAGCTAGTCACTCCCGAATCCAGGCATCTCTGACCTTGGAAACACCCGTGTCACACTCCATCAGCTTACTAGGCTTGGAATTCCAAGGCAGATGTGAGATGTGATATGAGATGTTTTAAGATGTTGGCGTGTGTGCATGTTCACAGCCAGTTTGCACGGGCCCCTGCCCTGTGTGTGCAAATGTGTGCAGCTGCGTATAGCTTTGTACTACGGTTGCCTTGTCAACTGCTACGTTATTTACACAGTGAACTTAAGCTTTCATGTTTGTAAGTGCGGTAATAACTTTAGACTCCCAAGTCTTACTGAAAGCAAGTTTTGGGGTTACAGGGTGGAGAAGTTTTCAACCGTTTCCCCAGCTGGTCTCTGAACTCCTGGTTAACAGCCATAGTGCAATCAAGAATTTAGGTGACACAAGAAAAAGTCAACATTGCCCTTCTGTACCATAGACATTGGAGTATAGGAACCACTGTTCATTGTGCAGGCGGAGAAGAGCCAGTCTGCACTGGGAGCCCCGACTGTAATTTTTTCTATTAGGCATTGATGGTGAGGGTGGTCAGGGGTGTGTGTGAATTGAGTTGTTAACCAAAAGAAAGCTGTCTCTGGTGTCTTGAGGAGGAAACAGTCCCTGTCTGGGTTTTAAGAAAGACTGGAATTGTGTTTCTTATTAGGAGTCTCTTTAAATTTGTGCCATTACCTCTTGGCCATTGGTGACTGTAATTGACTGTCTCTGTCTTCTACAGCTCGGAATCGCGACTGGGTTCTTGGTCCCTCCTGTTTTGGTACCCAACATCAAAGACCAGGACAAGCTTGCCTACCACATCAGCATCATGTTCTACATAATAGCAGGTGTTGCCACTCTGCTTTTCATCCTTGTCATTATTGGTAAGTTCATTAGTAGGCTGCTGGGGGGAGAGAAGGCAGGGAGGTGCTACTGGCTTCGATGGGGCCTTGTGAACATGGCTGTAGCATGTAGTGGACACTTACAGCAATCGGAGGCCAGACCTCTGCTGGTTTTCAATGCCCCTAATACAGTGCCAGCTGGTCTTGTGTGTGTGTGTTATCAGTGGCTCTGTAAAGGTTTAGCTGTGATCAAACAGTTCCCCAATATGACCTCACCGGAATGAATGGCCAGGCTGCTGACCCCTGGTGAAACCCCATGAGCATTCATGACAGGCACGTGCTCTTCATGCCTGACCTCATGGAACCCCCAGCGACCCTGTGAGTGAAGGTGACATCATCGATCCTGTGTGACAGAGAGGAAGACTTGGGGGAGTTAAATAAATCATTGAGGGTTTGATTGTGGCAGAGGTTGGATTTTAGCCTAAACATGTCTAATGCCACACTCTCAGTTTCTGGAACAAAACAGAATTAACCCACAAACACTAATAATCTCATAGATTCACCTGAGAATACCTGGGTACCACATTTTTAATGCTTTTTAAAAATATATAAAAATAATATGTGCACATTATGGAAAAATCTCGAAAATACAAAAAATATAAAGAAGAGAATGACTATTAATTTAGCTTTGTACAAGTTAATTGTGACCTCAGATAACTACTATTAATTTTATATGCATTTATTTATTTAATCACTGAGATATTTATTTAATATAATTTTTTAAAAATGCTTTTATTAGGTAAGATTCAGGTATACAGTATTCTAACTCAACATCTGTATACACTTTAAAGTGATCACTACCACAAGTCTAGATACTGATCATCATCATACAATTGATGGATAATATAACTTTATATCCTCTTTTATAATCTGAGTGATATTACATGGATGGTGATAAATTCAGAAACAGCAGAGTGGAGGCTTTCACGGTCGGTTAATCACCCGTCTAAAGGTTAACTAGTTTTTTTCCTAATACCTGAAAGTTTCACTTGCTGTGTTAAATAAAGGTTTCACTCCTTCCTTCTGGCCTCACCTCCAGAGTCAAACAGTTTTATAATTGTTCACCTCATTCAACTGTTCCCACCACGACAATTTCCTCCCCTGGGGCCAAGCTGAGGAAGAGCTGCCTGCTGGCTTCCTGAAGCTGGCAGGATGTCTTAGACTGTGGACAGGACTCGGAGTTCCTGAGAAGCTGTAGAGCTGTGGGTAAGAGCCGACAAGAGACATCCAGCCAGGGATGGACTGGGCCAGACCTGCAGTTTCAAACTGTAATGTGCCCAGCTCTAAATTCCTGTGTTTGTGACAGACGGGGGCCTGGAATCCTGGAGGTAGGACATCTACATTTTGGCACTTCGTTATAAAAAACACAGACAGTAGCTCATTGAATAAAGAACTGAAAGATCTCACCTGAATTCTGGTTTGTGGTTGCCAAGGCCTTGAGCAAGCACCTGCTGTTGCAGAGGTCAGTAAGCCCCTGCCTTGCTCTCTTTTCCCTCCTGGAAGGGAAGGTGAACGGGCAGGACAATGAATGAGCGCCTCCCAACAGCAGGAAGTTATCCTGGAGGAAATTAGCCTGGACCACTTCCAAGAAGAAAGTAGCCTGGCTCTGCAGCCAGGGGGCTGGGTGGTGGGGAGGGGGAGGCTTTGATCTTCTTCTAAGACATTAAACTGCATTTCCAGAGCTTCCTTTAACTGGAGGAGTTCTCCTGGGGTGAGGGGGAGGCCACGTGGGGCTTGCTTGGCCTGGTTGGGGAAAAGTTTAGCTAAAACACTGGTTAAACTGATACGCCTCCAGAGAACTGAATAGCAATCAATGCAGTTAAATTGATTGCACCAGTTGTACCGAAAATAGAATATAAAATGAATGGTTTCCCCCCTTGTGCCCACCCCAGTCCTTCCTATCAGAGTAGCCTCTTCCACAGGAGCATGTTCACCCTCTAGTTCCTCAGAGGCAGATGTCTGATTCAGACTTCGAGAAGCTCAGAACGGACTCTGGAGCTTGTACTGACTGAAGATTCTTTCACGCACTCAGGGGTGTTCACCGACTGCCCTGCACCAGGCTCTGAGCGAGGAGGCACGGGCAGCACAGTCCCCTCCCCTGCAGGAGGCGCTCCGGTGCTAAGCCACTAGCTGGGCTCACTACTCCCAGAGCCTGAGCTCCTCTCTCTCTCCAGGTATTTCTTTTTTCTCAGTGCTCTGTGATGCGTTATTTGCTGGTTATTATGGGACTCCTTGACCCGTGAGCACTGCCTGGGAGGCCCCAGGGGTTGCAGCCGTCCAGAGGCCATTAAGAAAAAGTAATCGACAGACCACTCACTCAGCCATGGACCATGAAAAAAATAGGTATCATTTTGATTCATTCAAGAGAGACAGCTGTAAAGGAATTACTTGAAGAATTGACATTTCCCTTTGAGTCTCAGCAACTTCTTGGGTGACAGAGCCGACTCTTGTTTGTGTGTTGTTCTGCGGGGGTCACCACGGGGATGTTCAGTGATCTCTCTGTTTCTTTCAGTATTCAAGGAGAAGCCTAAACATCCCCCCAGCAGGGCCCAATCCCTGAGCTATTCCTTGGCAACCACCGATGCTTCGTACTTAAGTTCCATCATCCGGCTCTTCAAAAACCTCAACTTCGTGCTGCTTATCATCACCTACGGTAAGGTGCAGATGTGTCCCAGAGGGCACTCAAACTGGGAGCGGGGGACCGGAGGCCTGATGTGTGTGTGCCTTACTTCTCCCAAATACCAAACGTACACGTAAAGTAATCTTCAGAGTCAACCAGAACAGTCAGCTCTGTCTCAGGGCCTTTGCACGTTCTGTAAAGTCCACCTAGGAAACCATTCCTTCCCCTGTCAGGTTATCTGACAAATGCCTGCCGATCCTCCGAGTCTCATCTCGGCATCGCTGCTGGACAGCAGTGTTAGGTGATCCTTCCGCTCTTCGTGTGCCGTTCCATTTCCAAGTTTGTCTTCTCACTAGACTGCGACCTCCCTGAGTGCAAGGATTTGCGTCTTTTCTTCTTTACAGTTACATCTTTTCTTCATCAGCAGTGGCTGGCCTGGAGTGGCTGCTCCCATGGTTACTAAGTGAATGAATGACTGACTGAGTCAGTAAATGAATGCATGCATGCGTAAATGTGTCTTGCCATACTGACCACTCCTCAACCAACCTTCCTTCATCTTATAACATTGACTCCTATATATTTTTTTATCTGCAAGACAACATCCCTGTTTCATTTCATTTTGTTGGCTTTGGTAAGATAAATGTTTATCTTTATGCTGGTGTATCGGCTTGCCTCTCTAGCATGGTGTTTCTGCCTCTTCTTCCCAACTGTTAATAAGAATGTTAGACCCGATAAGAAGGGTAAGGACGGAACCTCATGGCATTCCAGTAAAGAGATCCACCCAACTGTACTGCTGTCCAGCCTACATTTGACCATTTAACCCACCAGCTAGTTTAAAACCAAGGGTCAGCCAGTGTGTAACATGCTCAGTAACTGTATAAAAAAAAATGAGACTGGTTTAACATGGCTTAAGCTCGGGGAAACCGCAGTGGACTAGAACCTTATGCTCTCTATAGGTTCACAAACTGTGTGTTTTATAACAACAGCCTTTGCTGTGTGCCAAGACTTTTCACATATGCTTTTATTTAACTTCCACCACAGCCATGTTAGGTAGGTACTCTAACTATCCCATTTCACAGATGTGGAAACTGAAGCTCAGAGAGATTAGGTCACTAGTCCAAGATCACGCAGCTTTTCCAGGATTCAGGTACAGGTTTGTCTAACTCCCACACCTGCGCTCTTGATACCTGTTACATAATTGCCTGTAGTTTTTTTCCTAGAACTGTGCCACAGTTTCATTTTAGGCTTATCAATGCCCTTCATCTCGAACTGTTTATCTGCCCAGGCATTGATAAGAGATGGTATCATCCATGGGTGGGGAGGCACACCTAAGTGATTTGGGCACATATTATAGTTAGATGCCCTCTTATCTGGAATATCTCTAGATCAGCGATTTTCATCTTTCATCTCAGGGCACACATAAACTAATTACTAAAATTCTGTGGCACACCAAAACATACATGTTTTTCCAATGTGACAAAAATAGGTATAATTTTGATTCATTCGCACCGGGTGGCTATTGTTGTTTTGGCTGTTGTCACTTTTTAAATTTGATAACCTCAGGGAGAAAGGGGTCAGTGCCCCTGACAAAATAGTCAGGCATGGCACATTATTGTTGCAGCACACAAGTTGAAAATCGCTGCTCTAGGTAACTAGATTGGCCTCCAAGGTCTCAGGTCTGCATTTTCATTCTGCCCAGCTTTTCAGTTCTTAGCATATTTCTGTGTTCATCCACAGTGCTAAGCTGGCTCACGTGGGTTGATGGGCAAAGCAGTTCACTTCTGAGTCTCTGGGAGCATTCAACTCTGTTGTCTGCAGATAGAATTTATTAACATTTTCCTCAAAGGTCTCGGATTATCTCAGTGAGAGGGAATTAAACTAATCTTGATGTTTGTGCTCGTTTTAGAGAACCACAAGCCTAATTTCCATGGCAGAGAATTGGACTTGGAGACAAGGCTGTTTGCCAACAAGGAAATGATTCTCGGGCCTATGTACAGATTTGAAAAAAATTTTATCGAGCCATTACTGTGTGTCAGGCACCATGTTAAGGCTTTATCTGCATTATCTCTTTTAATCTTCAAGACAAATCTGTGACGGAGGTCCTTAACTCTGTTCCATTTTATACCCGAGGAAACTGAGACTCTGGTTTAGTTCTTGCCCACGGTTGGACAGCTAGCAAGCAATAGAGCTGAGACATACACTCTTGTTTGTCTGAGGCCAAAGCCTGTCTTTCTAACCATTGTGCCACTTTGCCTCCCCATGCAGAACACAGCCTCTCGGAGACAAAGCTGGGGCTCTTTTCTTAGCCCACATGCCCAAGTGGTCTTTGGGTCTGCCTTCCTCAGATGTAATTCTCAGACCAGTTACCTGGGGGTTGCTTTCTTCTAGAGTGTGGATCTAGAGTTTAGAGTTTTGGAAGCGGACCAACATACTGGTCAGCCATCTTTGGGATTTGGGGATGGTGGGGCATCAGCTTTAGTGAGTCTTTCTAAGGTGGACAGGTTATGTCAAGGCAGTCCACCTGAGAGTCTCTGCTTTCTTCTCCCACCATCTTCACTTCAAATTTAAAACAACAGCAACAAAACCTTCTATAAATTCAATATACGGCAAGAATTCTAGCAGATAAGAGAATTGCATGAATACATTTTCAGGACATGGTTGGACATGCCTAGGAGTAAGAGCCTTGAATGCCGGACAATTGAGTTCAGAGTTGTACATAAGGAGCGGGAGGCCTGAGTTTGGGTGTCTACTCTGTCAGTTCCTGAGTGTGCCACCTTCACCCATCTTTTGTCCTTCTAACCTCCACTACCCTTCAGAAAATAGTAAAAACATTTGCTTCCCGTTGAAGTTCTCTGAATGGAAATGAAAGCTTTACAAGTAATTGCAAATAAAGACACTGTATGCATCCACATTGCTCTTGCATTGATTAATGTGCTGATTCCTATATTTTTTCTTTGATCTGAACTAGATTTCCCCAAGTAGTGAGTAGCTTTCATGCCGCCGGTGGGATGTCCAGTGTTGTATCTGTAGTGTTTTTCCAGTGCTCTCCAAGTTGCTGAGACAGCTACCTTGAGCTGGGGTGCAGTGATACACTGCAGGCTTTGGAAGAATTTCCCTAGAGGCTCTAGCCACCACCCCTTAGAGGTAGGCTTGCGAGATAAAATGAGCGTCATCAAGTTACATTTGAATTTCAGATAAATCATGAATTCTTTTGAGTATAAACATATCCCATGTGATATTTGGGGTATGTTTATGTTAAAAAATTATTCATTTTTCTGCAATTCAAATTTAACCAGGTATGCTATTTGCTTAAGGAAAAAACAATTTTTTTTTCTTAAATCTGGAAGCTCACTTAGAGGGGAAGACTTGTAGAAGTGGGTTTATGTTGCCAAACGCTCACAAGAAGAAGAAACTGCCTCCTTCTCTGGTAAAAGACCTCCCTCCTCCAGGTTGGACAATGCAGGAAGATACAGGCTGAAACCAGATCCTCAGAGGGTCTAACAGGCTTTGGGGGTAGGGAAGGTCTTGTGATGTGTGTCAGCAGTGGGGGTGGGGTGAAGAAAAGAACCTTCTTCAGCCACCCTCTTTTTGTGCCTTTAGGTCTTGCTGTCACACGTCCTCCTGTATTCTCTCTTCACCAATGGTGATGGCAGAATGATTGCTATGTTAAAAAGAATCGTTGAAAATTCTCCTCCTCTAAAGTGTTCTTAGGGTATACTCTTCCTTGTTATCTCCAGCCTTGCCTCCATTGCTTCTTTTTTAAGAAAGATTTTATTTATTTTTTAACATTTTATTTATTTATTGTTAGAGAGAAGTCAAGGCAGGGGGGAGAGAGGGAGAGAAACATCAATGTGTGGTTGCCTCTCACATGGCCCCTAATGGGATCTGGTCTGCAACCCAGGCATGTGCCCTGACTGGGAATCGAACCAGCAACCCTTTGTTTGCAGGCCAGCACTCAGTCCACCAAGCCACACTAGCCAGGCCTATCTATTTGTTTTTAGAGGAGGGAATTGGGGGAGAAGGAGAGGGAGAGAATAATCAATCAGCCATCTCCTCTACACACCTTGACTGGGGATTAAACCAGCCACCTCTCAACTTGCAGGATGACACCCAGCCAACTGAGCCACATCAGTCAGGGTGCCTACATTGCTTCTGAATATTCTTCTAGTGCTGAGCATCTGAATTCAGAGCCTCAATGTGTGTCCCGAGGATACCTCCCTTGGGGCTCTCAAGGGCTTCACCATTGCCCCACTTACATGGGCTTAGGGAGGGTGCTTTGTGCTGCCTTAAAATCCTAGCTTAAGAGTGGATATGAGGAGCCTCTGGGGCAACTTCAAGTGCCCCAACATTTGCATCATGGGGGTGCTTAAAGGAGAAGAGAGAGAACAAGAAATTGGAAACCTATTTGAAAAAATGACAGCAAATTTCTTAACTTGGTGAAGGAAATAGACATATAAGTCCAGGAAGTGCAGAGAGTCCCAAAAAAAATGAACCCGAAGAGGCCCACACCAAGACACATCATAATTAAAATGTCAAAGGTTAAATACAAAGAATCTTAAAAGCAGCAAGAGAAAAGCAGCTAGTTACCTACAAGGGAGCTCCCATAAGACTATCAGCTTGTTTCTCAAAATAAACTCTATGAGTGAGTTAGAAGGGATTAGCAAGAAATATTCAAAATGATAAAAATCAGAGACCTACAACCAAGATTGCTTTATCCAGAAAAACTATCATTTGGAACCAAAGGACAGATAAAGAGCCTCCCAGACAAGAAAAGGTTAACGGAGTTCATCACCGCCAAACCAGTGTGATGTGAAATGTTAAAGGGTCTTCTTTAAGAAGATCAAAATTATGAACAAGAAAGTGGCAATAATTGCATATCAACAGTTGAATCTAAAAACAAAAACAAAACAAAATAAACAATCAGAACAGAAATAGAATCATAGATACAGAGAACGTTTTGATGGTTGCCAGATGGGAGGGGGGTCATGGGGATGGGTAAAAAATGTAAAGGGATTAAGAAGTACAAATAGGTAGTTACGGAATAGTCACGGGGATGTAAAGTACAGCATAGGGAATCTGCATATATGTAGCCAAAGAACATATATGCATGACCCATGGACATGGACAGATGGTGTGAGGACTGCTGTGAGGGAGTGGAGAGGATGGGTGGGCGGGGAGGAAAAAATTGGGACAACTGTAATAGCATTAACAATAAAATATAATTTAAAAGAGCTATTGATCTTTTAAAAGAGAAGGAAAAAGAGTGGGTATGAAATTCTTGTGACACCCTGGAGCTTTGCTGAGGTCATGCTGGCCCCTTAAAACAGGGTTTACTACAAGTTCAGGAAGGACAAAAGGAAGATAAGCACAGAGTGACCAGAACATAGAGATAGGATCAGGGGTCCATGTTCCCCAGGCTTGCCTAATGATAAAATTTCCCTGGGTGCCCAATTTGAATGTGAGCATAGATTTCCATGCCTCTCTTCTGGAATTTCAAATTCAGAAAGTCTGGGTCTGCCCCTGGAAATCTGCTTTTCACAAGCATTCTAGGCAATTCTGGTTGGAGGACCTCTAAAGTAGGTGTGCGGTGGGTCATTCTCATGGTGTTAAAGCCCCTCCCCACCACCTCCATGTTAGCCCCACCACCTGGAGCCTGGGCCTGGCCATTGATCTTCGGTATTCCCAAGGTCATTTTTTCCCAAACTCCAGAGAGTTTAAGAAATGTTCAACATTTTTTGTTGTTTGTTTTTTGTTAAAAGGCAGATTCCTAGCCCCATTCCAGGAGACTCAGATAAAGTAGCCCCAGGGCAGAGTCCACAAATCTGTGTTTTTGACCTCTAAGAAGTTCTAATGCCAGCGGTCTCCGAACCACAGTTTGAAAAAACTGCTCTTGACGGAGGAGAGACTCAGAGTGATGACGAGTCCTTCCTGCCTTCCTAAAGCCCACCTCCTCAGTGACTGGCACTTTGGCGACTGATACCAGGAATGACAAGGCCTTTCAGGGGAGATCATGTTTTCTCACAGGAATAGGCCCTCACCCAGCAGGCTCCACTTGCTGGGGCTAGTCACACCCGAGTATAGGACAGGAACCTGTACTCCTGCAAAGAGGAACTCACGCACAGGGCAGAGCATGCGTTTTATTCCTGCCCTTCTTGTGGGATGGTGAAGCCCTTGGTGTGGGTGGTGGAGTTGACTTGTGCTGTTTAACTTTGTCTGGTCACCTTCAACAGTATGGGGAGGGACATCCACACTAAATAGTGGTTCAGAAATCATACATAAGCTCCTAATTCCTAATTTCTGTAGAAACGTTTGGAAAGAATAGCAGCCTTCCAGGGTGAGCCCCGGTACGCCTCCATACCCCTGCCCTCCATCTCTGCCTTAGCTCTGATTCAGTCTCCAGGCTGCCTGGGTTGGGGGTTGACAAACCAGACCAGTCTAGCTGAGCCAGTGGGTCTCAAACTTGAGCACTCTCAGAAGTACTTGGAGGGCTTGTTCACACACAGATTATGAAACTCCCAGAGTTGCTGTTGCAGTAGGTGTGGGGAGGTGTCAGGAATCTGCATTTATTACAAGCTCTCGGGTGGTTGCTGATCTGGAACCAATTTCCCTAAACCACCGAGCCCCCACGTAAGTGCTCAGCTTCAATAGTGCAGGTTAACCAGCTCAGGACTCTGCTTCCCTCTGCCTTTCTCAGGGTCATAGAAGCACTGGTGTTTGAGGTGGTTTTTGTTGTTGTTGTTGTTCCCAGTCCTCCTGTCTCTGGACCAGTTGTGAACTCCAAGCCAGAGCTGCTTTGTCCCAGCACATTCCGGGACCTCCAGGCTCTTGACTCACGCAGGAAAGAATTCAAGAACAAGTCCAAGTGAGAGTAAAAGTGAATGTTGTTTAGGTGGAGAAAGAGGCAAGGATGTGGGTTTCTGGAGACAGGGTCAGGGGGTGAGTCCAGCATGAGCTGCTGCGCACCTAGTTGCTGTGGAAGACAAGTACACGTCTGAGTGGACACAGTAGAACTCACAAGTGAGTTGCTCATGGGCCAGTCAGTTCTTGTGATTTTATATAAGGTTTGTCCAGAAGGTATCCAGCCATGCAATATGAAAAAATAGAGACATTTATTGAAGAAGGTAGAAGGTACAAGAAACACTGTACATAGGACAATGAGGCCTGAGTCCCCTTCAAAGTAGGCACCTTGGGACCTCACACAGTCCTCTAAATAGCCATCAGCTGCCCTGTTGTATTTTCTTGAATCTCATTGACAATCTGAAATCTCTTCCCCTTCAAAGATGATTTTAGTTTTGGGGAAAGCCAGAAGTCACATGGTGTCAAATCTAGGCTATAGGGGGGCTTATTCACCTGGTTGACTTGAAGTTTTGTCAGAAAACTCTGCACAAGATGTGATGCATGAGTGGGTGCATTTTCATGATGCAGCTACCAATCACCAGTTGGTTATAGCCCCCACTTTCTGAATCATTCAAATAGTTTCCACAGAGAAATTTGATGCAGATTTGTTGCTCTATTCACTTAGTCATTTTGAATGTGATGGTCACACAGTACACAGTTCACTCAATGGTGTCTGCTGCCCCCACTGCCTTAGTACAGTGAAGTCATCATTGTTCATGCACGTGCATTCCAGTCCACTCTCCTGGCTGCCAGGTTACATCAGTATTGCACAAATTGTTCTCATTATATTAACAATGGTTGGACTTCTTCCTGACAGCCCTTGTATGTTTCCAAGAGTGGGTGGGACTCTAAACTTTGTGGTGCCAAATGCTGACTCTGCGTTTAGGTTGGGAGGGTGTCCTTTTTCCTAGTATGGTCCATTCTGAAATGTCATGGTGTTCATGGTGCCAAATTCTGTCTCCACCTTCTGGTCAGGAGGGGTCTTGTTCCTAATACGGTCTGTTCCAGAGGTATCATGATGCTATCCCCTTTGGCCCTCCCTTCTACTTGTGGTGTCAGTTTTCATTATAATGATGAGCTTTGGGGTGTTCTCTCATCATTTTTTCCTCCATCTTAGATTGATCTGGTTTTAGCCAGTCCTTGTTGTTGAATTCTGCGACCACTACAAGAGTTTCCAGCCATAAACGGTTTCCCTTTGATCATGTACGGAGGTGGGGGCTCTAATGAGAGGACCTAGAGGCTTATTGGCCTCAGGTGTCTGCTCCTACTTCCTCATTTCACTTGTTAGGAGCTCTCCCTAACTTCTTTCTATCCTGCCTTGCTGCAGGATAATCTGCTCCCTGTGCTTCCTGTGGATTTTGCCCCCCTTCTTCATTCCTGTTGGGCCTGAGCTGAGAGCAGCAGTTGCACCTGAAGCTGAGCATGACTTGGAGTGTTTCCTTGCCCCTTACAGTGTGAGGCTCAGACCAGAGGTCGAGAGGGGCTGAGAGAGGTGTGAAGAACGGGACTAGGGATTGCTTTCATTCTTCACTCGCCTACATTCTACCCCAACACCCTTTTTAGGAATGTGTCTCTTTGTGGGCCTTCTTGACTCGGGAATGGAATTTCCAAGTGGCTGGTTATATGGTGTAAAGGTTAGTTGGCTGTGCTCGTTGTGTAAGAAGTTGCTGAAATTCTCAAAGTTGTGGACAAAAAAAAAGGAGGGGGCTCTATGGAAAGTAATCTCACAGAGTGATCTGATCATAAATTCTTAACTGGGGTAGGTCATGATGGATAGTCACGCCCAGGCATATAATTTCTTTAGTGAAAGGCTTGTCTTTGCCTTAAGCAAGACCTGTCTATGTTTTTGTGCATATAAGTTAGCACACCTTTGAGACACCCCCTTTCAGATGGCTCCTTCTAATACCTGACCAACTTTTCAGACCCCTCCTTCCGCAGTGTGACTGCCCTCAAGAAAGCACATAACCTTATAGCTGTCCTGTACCAAGGGTATCCAAACTACTGGCGTCTCTGGGCCACGCTGGAAGGAGGAGAGTTATGTTGGGCCACACATTAAATACCTTGCGACATATAGTCATGGAAAAATCCATAATGTTTTAAGTAAATTTACAATTTTGTGTTGGGTCACATTCATAGCCATCCTGAGCTGCATGTGGCCCTCGGGCCACAGGTGGACACCCCTGCGTGGAATCCAGCCGCTGCCTTGCTTTCCTCCACCTTCATGTGTTCTTCTCTGTGTCCTCTCCTAACCTCAAATGTGTGAAAGAAATTGCAAACTGTGATTTTCTGGTGCATTTTTCCCAGTCTGTTGAACTCTTGCTTCCAGGCATATTCTCTGCCTCCAGTAAACTTTTATAAGTCTTCTCGGCAGGTTTGGACATTCTCATGTTGACAAAGTCCTCGTGGCCTTTCGTGCAGCCGTAGTGGTGTTCGCTGGCGCTCCTTGGTTTGCTGACTCCCTGTGGCCCTGTGGCCCTCAGGAGGTGGCATTGAACCCAGCTTTGTTGAATCCCTGAGGTGACGTGCTGGGAGAGGCAGGGCTTCCGGGAAATTTTCAGTAATCTGAGCTGGGGAAATGCATGAGAACCATTTTTTGTTTAGGGTCTAAAACAGAGTGATTAAGAGCAAGGACTCTAGAGCCGTATAATCTGGGTTCAAGTCCAGCTCTGCCACGTACTACCTGTGTGATTGTGGGAATGGTAACCAAAACTTCCTTTCTCATTTTGCATGAGAATTTGACCTTCACTTAACTTTGTATCTCTCTCCTCTGGGAGCCTGATGAAGGGAGTAAGTCAGCTGTACTATGCAACATTGCTTATGATAAAAACGACCTTTTGTGATAAAAATGACTACAACTGGATTGGGAGACCTTTTCACAACTGGTAAGAAGCCATTCTTTGTGCTTTGTGAAGTATGGTGACTCTTTCACTGTCCTGTCCTTTGTGGGGACCCTGGAAGCTATTGCCTGTGGAGTTGTTACAAGCAATAGTGGCTCCTGTCAGGTGTTAAACCAGGGTGGTTGCCGTGGCCACTTATCCCTGCACCTGAGCCATCACCTTGGGGACCGAAGAGAGTAGTTTTTGATGGATCAGTGGACTGCGGTCCTGGGACTGATCCTGCCGAAGAGGAACTCCTAAGGCTGCCCTGTCTGAGAGCTGTGTCCCTTCTAAGTGGATCTAATGTCCAGTGTGCCAGTTGGTAGTCTGGTGAGCCTCAACATTTAGTCAAAACTAAAAAGTCTCCTCGCGTATTTCTTTTTAAACTCTGTGTGCCTTTTTCTCATCAGTAAAAGGGATGGTAACCAGGGATGGTAACACTCTCTGCCTTCTAGTGTTGTTGGGATGACTGTAAGGTGCTAGAACAGGGTCTAGTACCTAAGTATGGACTGCTGTCATCGTCGTTGTCATCATGATCATGATCATCATTGTTATTAGGAAGGAGGGCAGGAGGCCCTTTCTCCTTTGGGTCAGTTCTCCTTTGGGTTAGTTACGAACTCTATGGCTTTGGACAAATGATTTCATTCTCTGAAATCACAGGTTCTTACGGTATATTCTAGATTTTCCATTTATTTGTTGAATGAATCAGTGAATTAGGAGAGGCAATGAAATGTTCCTTAGGGTCCTTTCAGGTTTCAGATGTAAGATTTTGTGGGACATTGACTGTGAGAAGAAAGCTGAAGGAGGGGTGGGGACAGAGGTGAGACCACCTACAGAAGGAGCGGTGTCGGGGGTCAAAGGTCTGGAGCAGCCTGCAGGGAGGCTGGTTCATTAGGAGGAGGTGGAAGGTGTCCAGTATTCTACTTACCACAGGGTCTGACCAAGGCTTAAGAGAGGAATGTTGATGACTCTGACCTTTGAGTAACACTCTCCTGTGTTCCCAGGGCAGGGTTAGAGGGAGCAGAGGGCAGTGGTGTTCAGTGGAGAATAAGTTGAAATGGCTACTTTTGGTTGTTTTGGAGTGTTTCTTGGGGAAAAACTGCATAGTAGTTATCACACTGCTTGGGTTTTTCTTCTCTGAGGACACCACTCACAGTGGCAATGATGATGAGGGTTTCTGACCCCAAGAACGGCTGGGAGAAGTGAGCAGTGCCCCCAGCAGAAGGCCAACCCTAATGCTGTGTGTTTCTCCCTCCCTCCATAGGTCTGAATACCGGGGCTTTTTATGCCTTGTCCACTCTGCTGAACCGCATGGTGATCTTGCACTATCCGGTAAGGGGGTCCTGGAAGTGTGCTGGGCCCGGAGGGGCTGAGGTTTCTGGGTCTATTTCAGCAGGAGCTGGGGTAGCAGTTAACTCTTGGGTCTCCCACTTCTAGGCAGCGTGGTATGGTGGCATGCTTATGGGACTTGGAGGGTCTCAACCCTAATTCTGATGGCACTAAACTGTGTGATAAGCTAGTTGGCATCTCTGAGCTCTCATTCTATTTTCTGCAAAAGAAGCATAATTACTTATTCAAAGGTTATTTTTTGGATTAGAAAGTAAATAATACTGTGTGTCTATATATTCATATATATTATATACTCATAAATTGCATAGCATGGTGCCTAGCAACACAATAGGTAAACATATATAGAATTGCATCTGAAATATTTAATTTGTAAAATATGGGCAATGTTTAATTTTGATTGGACTCTTAGTTACTCAACTGAAAGTATTTTGTAAATGTTTCCAGAACCAGTAAGGGTTGGATGCTGGGAATGGGATACTGAGTGTCTTGGATTCAGGAATTCTGAGTCCAGCGTCCTTGTGGAAGGACAGGGTCTCATGACTGCAGAGGCAGCCACTGTGGCTAAGTGCTCCAGTTTTGGAGTGTGGCAGGTCTGAGTTCAAGTCCTGGTTCTGCACTTAAAAATGACGTTGGACTCATGACCTTGGACTAATAGGTTGATCTCACCGTGCCTCAGTTTCTTCATGTGAAAAAATGGGGAATTATGAGAATTAAATGAGATAATGATGTAAAATCCTCATCATGGTGCCTGGCTTAATAACAAGGACTCAAAAAAAATATATATATATATATAACTGTTATTTCCCTATTTCTTCCGGCACTGACAGCTCCAGAAACCGGCGTGTGGGGTATCTGGACATGCGCATGTGTTTCCCCGTCTGTGAAATGGGAGTAATGATAAACAAGATTAAAGAGTTGCTCTAAGGATTACGTGTTTTAAAAAACTCTGCCTGAAAGTGGTTCTAAGGACAGAATTCAGTTCACCCCAGCATCCCGTATCATACGCACACCTCTGGGGTCCTGAGCATGTGTTGGGAGGAGCATCTATTATACGATTCTCTCCCCATTGGCAGCTTCTTACAGGCTGTCTTGCCCTGGCACATGCCGAGGACTGGCTCTGATGGAGCCAGGGTTCCTTGCCTTCTCCCCTTCACCACGCGGTGACTGTGTGCTGTCCTGTCCGTGTCCTGTTGCTGGCTGATCTCTGGGGGCTGTGGTTTTCTTTCCCAGGGGGAAGAGGTGAATGCTGGAAGAATAGGCCTGACCATTGTCATTGCGGGAATGCTCGGGGCCATGATCTCAGGCATCTGGCTGGATAGGTCCAAAACCTACAAGTAAGTTACTCTTCCTCTTGGACTGAGAATTGGGGACTCAGTTGGAAATGACGTATTCATTAGTAATATGGCTCCAAAGGTGTGGGCGCGGCAGCTGAGTGCTCAAGTGGGCAGTTCAAATTTATCTCCTTGTGGCCTCAGTTTCCGCATTTATAGAACGAGGGAAACAATACTCACCCCGTGGGGGATCTTTGGGAGGTTAGAGAAAAAGGACATGAGGCCTAATGCAGTACCTGCCCCCCCACAATAGATGTGGAAGGGGTTGATGGGGGAGAAGAGAAAACAAATGTAGAAAAACTGCCAGCAGTTGGAATGTTTGGAGAAAGCCCAGACAATGGAATGAGGGGTGATTTTACTGGCCCATTCCCATGGCTCCCTCAGACTGCGTGGGTTTCACCGTGGTGCCCTGTGCTTACTTTGGTTTGCAGTGTATTGTCTTGTAATTGCTTGTACCTTCTTGGTAAATAGTGTGATGTGCTTTGGATCTGAATGCTCAATGCATTTCTGAGAGCCTAGAGTGGTCTTTCTGAGACGTTGGTGCATTCATATGCCAGACTAATCCAGAATGTTTATTAAAAGTACAGACTCCTGGGCTCTGCCATCATGGATGCCGATTCCAGAGGGGCACTCGCCTTTACCCGCATTTGTCTCAGTTTGCCTCAATTCAGGAGCCAGGCTCAGAGAAAAGGCTCCGGAAACAACAGAGGCCCAATATCCTTCTCTTCTTACTGCATCTTTTTAGCGCTCTGTATGCACTGGGTGCTCAATTAATGCTGGCCAGTGGGGCAGCTGCCAAGGTTGTCGTTCCCTGGGGCGGGGCAGTATTCTGGGCTGCTTTGTCAACGCCTCCGAAGTTCCCAGTGTCTGGAGGCGACAGACAGTGGCAGACCTGTTCTCTGCCACACAGACCCACTTCTGTGAGGCTCTGGTCAGACCAGGTCTCACTGTGTCTGCCCTCGTCAAAGGTCAACTGGGGCCATCCCCGGGGATGTGACTGCCTCTTGCTTGGAACATGACGAAGGACGTGGCTTGGCTTGATTAATGGCTGCTGGAGCTTGGCTGCCATCTTGTCTCTGTCATCTGTCAATTACTTGCTTCGGCCACACGCGAGAGCAGTGAGGACTGGCCCCCCCCCAAACCAGTGAATAGCACTGTCTCTGTTTTGGGGGCTCGATCTGTGGCAGGAGAAGGAAGCACTGGAATGTCACTAGGCTGGGGCGTGGGCTGCCACTGATGCAGATGACAATGCAGCAGCCTGGGGAGGACACTTCGGGACCCAGACGTCACCAGTTCGTCTGTGTCACTCGGTGCCTAGATCCTGTGGTTGGCAGGAGACGCTCCCTGCACTGCTGCCCAGGTAGAGAAATGATGAGTGAAAACGGTCATATGGTCTTCGGGGTGCCAGTCCCCAGAGACCTTTTCTCCCTGAGGCTCCTGGATTTGTCCTTCCTGGATTGGAGGCTGGAATCGGGTGGTCAGGCCTGTTTGTCACAGGCTGGAACTGTGGAGAGTTTTTCTAGGTGGGTCAGTGGTTTAAGATGAAGCTATGATTGAGCAGATCTGGTGAAAGAGGAGCTGGTGGGGTCAGTGAGACAGAACAGTGCTCACGAAGTTGCTTTCTGCAGTGGGGAGAGGTCGGACCAGATGCAGGAGCAGGGGGAGGGACAAATCTCCTCTACTGGCAGCTGCTTTGAAGTACCGGGTGGGAGGGGCATCCCTCAGAGGCTGTGGCCTTGAGTTTTTCCAAAGCAGCAACCACGCAGAGTATTAGTATCCTCCCTGCAATAGTTGGAGGAGCACAGGGTTCCCATTCTAGCTCTAGGTTCAAATCCCAGCTCTGCATTTACTCAGTGGGTGACTTGGGACTACTTCTAACTAGTTCGAGCCTTGGTTTCCTCATTTGTAAAAGTAGGGATAGTCATACCTCTCTCTTGGGGCTTTTATAATTGTTGAGTAAAATAATGAATGAATGTAAAAGGCTTA
The DNA here is from genome assembly GCA_004024845.1 of Tonatia bakeri. Lineage (NCBI taxonomy): Eukaryota > Metazoa > Chordata > Mammalia > Chiroptera > Phyllostomidae > Tonatia > Tonatia bakeri. The sequence continues at coordinate 5,810 of PVIA01002449.1, read as the reverse complement.
AGAGAATTCCTAGCACCCAGTAGATCCAGGTATTAGTTTGATGTGACTGTAGCACACGTTTGCTGATGCCTCCAGCACGTTTCTGGCTTCAGGCGAGTTGTGTGAAGGCTTGAAACTTTCATTGTCTGAGACCTGATGTGGCAGCAGGAGGGCAGAGGCATGTACAGAGCTGGGAAAGTGCAGGGCCAAACAGCAGCCAGGGCCCAGCAGAGTCCAGAGTGGGCACCGTGGGAGCAGTGTGGGGAGGGACACCAGCAGGGTGAGCCTGCGATGAGCCAGCTTATTGCTGATGGTCCTTCAGAGGGGACTGGCAGAGGGAAATGTGACAGAGAGTGAGCGGAGCTGTCTCACTGGTGTCAGACACTTAGTTGGAGGCAGGAGAGTGTTCCTGCGTCTGGATTCACTCAGATTCAGCGGGAAAAACTGGGCTGCACTTGTGCAAGTGGCAACAGGAAGAACGTTAGCGATGACAGGGAGAATCTAAAAGTCGGGTCACTTCTCAGCATTGGGATCAGTCATGGGACCTTGGGCAAAGCAGACGTGCAGAACTGGGTGGCTTCTGGGGCAGTCCTGCACACGGATGTTTGTCCTGTTTGTTTTTCGTGTGGGGGATGAGGAAAGGAGAGGGCCGTGCCCTTCTTGCTATGGGTGGGAAGGGACACGGCGAGGTGCAGCTCGATACTGTTGTGAGAGTTCTGCAGGAGAAAACACATTCAGTGGATGGCCTCGTACTCCCCGGTCTTACCCTTGGCAGCGACGACTGCATGTAATTGAATAAGTATCTGTGTGATCACTGGTTCAGTGTCCATCAACCTCATGGACAGAATGTTCTACGAGACCAGATGTCCCAGTGCACAGCAGAGGGCATGACACACAGTAGGTGCCTGATAGATACTTGTAGAATGGATGAATGAATGAATGGACGAATGAACAAATGCTCCTGTTAAAGTCAGAAATGCATGAGTCAACTTCTCGTTTCTGCTTGCAGGGAGACGACGCTGGCGGTCTATATCATGACTCTGGTGGGCATGGTGGTGTACACACTGACCTTGAGCTTGGGGCACCTGTGGATAGTGTTCATCACCGCCGGCACACTGGGGTGAGTTTGACCTCTGACAGGTTTAACTAGGAAGCACCATCCCATGGCTCCTAGAGCTGCTGGCTTCCTAGGATGTGATCTTGATCCCTTTGCTGGCTTCTCACTCATCTCTGTGGAGATGTACAATTGGAGGCCAGAGGTTTTTTTTTTTTTCTTTGAGGAGCATACATTTTATTTTTATCAGAGGTCTTATTTACATGTGGCACTTCAAAAGACCACCTGGAGCTTCCAGGCCCATCTGTGCTGTTGGGATGGAGCGTGTCCTTCACTGAGTCCTTTTTAGCTCTGCCTTGGACATCACGGGGGCATGGGAAGTCTGGGTCCTGGCCTCGGTTCTGCTGCTGACTGTCTGTCAGGCCACAGGCATGTCCCTTAACTGCTCTGAGCCTCCATCTCCTCATGTGTAAATGAAGACAGGTGGCCTGCCTTGTAGAGCTGTTGGAAGGATTGAGAGAGACAACAGATGTGAAAGCAGCAAGAAGTGTGGTGCAGATGTAAGAAACTAGAACTGAAATTTCCTAGACCTGCTGTCTGAGAAAGCACAGGAAAGGGTACCCCTTCCACGGCGGTGTCTGCTCAGCTTCACGTCCTAATTATTCACTGTGGGCAGCACATGAGTGTGTGCGTGCATGTGTGCGTGGGATAGAGGGGATGTGGGGAGAGAGAGAGTGAACATGCAAGCCTCAGTCCTTCTCAGCTGGTGACTCACTGGGGGAAAATAAGGATGGCCTTGAACTCCTCCAGGTCCCACAGTCTTGGGGATGCTATTCGACATCCAGGGACTGCCTGCTCCCAGCACAGGGCCCTGTACCCAGGACACAGAGTCTCTCAGCCGAGGGCCGAACACTCCAGACGTCCCCACCCTGCTGTAAATGCTGACCCTGCCTGCAACCGATGGCTGGATGTGGAGGAAGCAGGGCTTTTCAGTACAGAGGCCTCCCAAGTACAAAGCCTACGTGTGACCTCTTCCCGGCCTGCAGGGGTCTCTTTCCTTGGTGTGCCCTCCCAGGGAGTGGCCTGTTCACTCAGGGCCTGGCATGTCTTGGTGGGTAGAAACAAAGCAGGAAAAGGAGTTCTAAGGGAAGAGGCAGGCTCTCCATCCTTCTTGTTCTGGAAGCCGTCCATCACTTTGTTTCTGTGATCTGGCCTTCAGGTTCTTTATGACTGGCTACCTGCCGCTGGGATTTGAGTTTGCCGTGGAGCTGACATATCCAGAATCAGAAGGCATATCATCTGGCCTCCTCAACATGTCTGCCCAAGTAGGTCTTCTTTGGTGGCACAGTGGCTCTTCGTCCCTTGTCCTGCTTGGTTTAGGCATCGCATTGTGGCAGCGCAGTTCTACTGTGAGCTAGTTGACTGGGCACTTGTTTCCCGTCTTCTGTGTTCCTTCCCAGGTATTTGGGATCATCTTCACCATCTCCCAGGGCCAGATTATCGACAACTACGGAACCATGCCCGGGAACATCTTTCTGTGTGTGTTCCTCACTCTCGGAGCAGCCCTCACTGGTGAGTTGGGGCCTTAGGACAAGGTGAGGTTCAGGCTGCTGATGGGCTTAGGCAGTTTGGGACCCGCTGTCCTGATTGATTGTACAGATCAGGGGGACACACGCAGGATGGAGGGGAGGGCCTGTCAGGAAATCTGCTTGGGAGGCAGCACCATATTTTGGTGGAATGTCCCTGGGCTTTGGAGATAGAAGACCCTCATTTGAATCCCAGGCAGTGAGCTGTTTGACCTTGGACAAGTGAGCCAACCTCTGGGAGCCTCAGTTTCCTAATCTACAAAATGGGGGCTATTGTGAGGATTAATGTATGCCAGCGCTCTGGCTAAGTGTAAGTGATGTATAGAGTCACTGTCATTGGCTTCTGCCTGTCAGGGGCAGCAGTGATCTCTAGGCCTTATCAGGTTAGGTGACAGTGTGCCCCCAGCTTCCTGAAATATCCAAAACAGGTCTGGGATACCTGTGACCCTTAGGAAAGTCAGGGCTCCCTCTCATGGATGAACTTGAGCACTGGTCTGCTTGATAACTCAGTGTCTCTGATGCTCTCCCTTCTCGACCCCTTGATCTCAGCATTCATCAAGGCCGACCTCCGGAGGCAAAAAGCAAACAAAGAAACTCCTGAGAATGTATGTATGTGGGAGCTTGCTGGGCTGAAGTCTGGGCCCCTGGCTGAGGACGGGGCAGCATGGGTGGGTGGGGGGGAGCTCCCAGAGTAGCCATGCTCACAAACAGGACACCAGAGTCTCCCCTGAAGCTATTGCAGCACTGCCTTCCTGCCGCTCCTCCCTCTCCAGCTTCCTTATCTTCTCCTGGCCTCCCTGCTCTGGTCCTCAGGGCGTGTCACTATGGTCACAGTCTGTTGAGCAGCACCCACCCCTTCCTCGGCTCCGAGCCCAGTTCTGGGGCCCTGGCTCGGCTGCTTTCAGCCCGGGGTCAGTGCTGGACAGGAGAGGCAGGAGCCTGGCTGTCCTTCTGTCCTGGCGGTGCTGGCCCCAAGGCAGCGGCTCTGCTGGCTCGTGACAGCCCCGTAGGCAGTGCTATGGCCACAGGAGGACTGGACCCAATAGATGGCCAGTAGGGCCCTAAAAGGGTACGTCAGGAGGCAGGAGCCGGTGGTGGCGGGAGGGGAGAGAACCCGGAGTGTGACCTGCAACAGAACGCGTTTCCCTCCTGTTCTGATCAGCTGGGAACCATTGAATCTGAGGAGGAGTGAGAGCGGGCTATTTGTAAACAACCCTCTAAAGCTTATTACAGAGGTAATACATATTCTTTACAGAAAAACTTAAAAATACAGAAAAGTGTACAAAATTTAAACATTACCCTGTAATGCCATCATCCAGAGGTGAGATGCAATTTTTTTGCATTGACTTGTATGTGTCCATATCCCCGTATAATGTATGTGTGTGTGTCCATATGTTACCTATACACACACATATAAATTGTTTTTAAACAAACATGGAATCTTGTTTTTATCTGCTTTGTGAACACTTACCAGCTCCTTAGTCCTTTACAACACACTTTCATTTTTAAACAACATATTTTAATGACAACACAGTGTTGTGTTCTGTGGGTGGGCCATGATTTATTTAACAGGTTTCCTGCCCATGGACATTAAGATTGTTGCCAATTGTTTTAAATCGCACTGTGGTTAACGTCCCGGAAGCGGAAAGTTTGCGCATGCGCTGACGCACAGTATTTCCTTGAGCAGTGGCTCAGTGGTCATGCGCCTTTTTAAGACCTTGATAGGTACTGCTAAACCGCCTTCCAGCAAGGTGCTGTCCATGCTGCCGACTTACAGTGCGAGAGCAGTCCGTCCGTGAGAGCCGGCACTGTTTGTCCGCTCGAGAACTGCGAGTTTTCTAGGGCAAAAATGGTGTCAGAAAGAGACGTATTAGGCGTGTTACGGATGCGTGTTGGCAGGCAGATGATAATCGTTAGTACTTTCCTGTGTGTGCTCTAATATCTCACTGGAGTTGGCAGTGGCATGTGGAGGGAGGAGCCCGGCCGGAAAATTCGCTGGGGAGACGGGAGCCTCGGGGCAGGACTGCCATTCCATTCCCCAGACGGGCTGAGGACCCGGCTTTGCCGCCGTGCAGGCGGGCTCCTGCCAGCGCACAGGGAAACGGTGATTTGGAACAGTCTGGTGAATGTCGAACGAGCCTGGGAGGGGGCCTGGAATACAACAGGATAGATTTCTCCTGCAGAGGTTTCACTTCAGAATGTGACGTATTGTGTCAATCGATGTGAAATTTAGCCATGTTTGCTTTATAACGCCCACAAGAAGAAAGCGAAGGCTGCCAGCAGTCCTAGCGCCCGGAGATAACCTAGTGACACTCTGGCCCACTTTTCAGTGTTGTTTCCAGCGGGAATGCCTGTGCACGTTTGGTTTCCCGCTTTGCTGGTCTGCTTAATGCAGCTTGACTATTTTCCGCACCGTTACCTTCTGTAACCTCGTATCTGCACTCCTCTCTTTCCTCTGGTTGAATGTTTAGGTTCCAGGATTTCGCTGTTGCAACCCGGTCCTTGTGCACACGGGCCAGGTTGGTTACACAAGCTTGGGGTTGTCAGCTCAGCCCCCTTCTTTTTGGAGCATTGGGAATGGCACCGACTAGGAATAGGAGGCAAGTCCGGGGGTGGTTCTCCACTGTCCATGTCCCTGGATACGTTGCTGTGCATCTCCGGGCCTCACATGCATCTGGGGCAGCTTGATGTTATGGGCAGGTCAGAGTCAGGCTGGGCTTGCCCCTGCTTCGGGCAGTTGGGGCTGTCTCAGAGAGTCCCTTCTCTGGACCCTGCCCTGGCGGTCAGTGTGCGTGAGCCCTGCACATTAGCACACAGGGTCACTATCAGAGCTAGGTAAAGCCAGGCATGCAGCAGATCTGGCCAGCACTGCTCTTTCTATTAAGGGAGGAGTATGGTTTCGGTAAAAAGATACAGAGTCTATGGCTGGGGTAATGACCAACCTTGACTATGAAAGTCTTGGTTTGGGTTTCCATGATTTTCCAGTTGGAAGGGTGGTTATGCTTCCATTCCCACTAGTCTGTGTTTCTGGCTGATTCAAGGCAATGGCTCTGAAGAAGGCAAGTGTGTGCACATGGCGTGTGCAAGTGTGCATATGTGTGGGTGTGTACATGTGTGTACATGTGCCAGAAAGAGAGCGACTGCCTGATTGACTTGCGTTGCCTGAACAAAGGCTTCCCGTGACTGAGGCT
>PVIA01002448.1:0-209085 GCA_004024845.1 Tonatia bakeri | reverse complement strand
TATTAAATTTCAAAATCCAAGCCCTGTTTCTTCCACAGACTGAGCTGTTTCCCCTTCCCAATTCATATGTTAATGCTTTAACCCACAGTGTGATGGCTCTTGGAGAAGAGGCTTTGGTGGGGAATTAGGGTAAGAGATCACCAGGGTGGAATCTCATGACGGGATTAGCAGCCTGTTAAAAAAGAGATACCACCGGGCTGGCTTCCTCTCCCTGCCAGGCGTGAACACAGTGAAAAGGTGGATCTCTACAAGTCAGGTAGGAAACTCTCACCAGAACTCAACCTACTGGCCCCCTCACCTAGGACTTCCAGCCTCCTGAGCCGTGAGAAATGAATTTCTGTCTTTAAGCCATCCCGACTATGGCATTTTGTTCTGACAGCCTGAGCTGACTAATAACACATTCTTTTACACCCTCTGAAATCTCTTTACAGATTTGAATATTATAGATTCTGACAATTAGCCTAGCAGCTACCTCTAAATGGCAACCAAATCTCCTTGTTTAAATTCTGGAACTCATCGATAGCTTGCTTCTTCAGCTGTTCCAGCCATCTTCCTCCCCAGACACTTTCCCATCTTTCTTGCTTGTGTCCTCGTGTTCGTCTAGGGTTCCATTCTCTCTCTGGCGAGTTCCCAGCACCCCTTTTTTATTAGTAGTCAAGAGCTCGGGAATGAAACTGGGGACATCAGAGGGTGAGAGATTTAGCTCATATTTTTTTCAACCACAGAAAATGTTTCTCTGAGTTCAGGGTATTAAACTTGAGGTACTTGAGATAGGAAACAAAATTGATAGCCAAAATGCATTTAAAGTATTCCTGATAAGAAATGTACCAGTTCCGGATTGCTTAAATGATTAAACAGTTATTTGTCCTTTAAAAAGGACTAATACCCTAATTATTTGGAAAAGATGCAAATAAGTAAAATAAGAGCATTTTTAATAGGTGAACATAAGTTTTAGATTTATTATTATCACCAAATATGAATTGTTCCCCAAATCTGCTGTGCATTGCATAGTAGAGTGAGACACAGAAATGCCCTGGACAGAAGTTCTGGCCCCCCCAAAATTACAGAATGGAAGGCAATGCTAATTTTCAGAAAACTCGATCATTAACCATACTTAGTATGTCACAGAAAATCACGAAAAGTCAAAAAGTACTCTTGCCCTGTGTGAGGACTACTGTGATTACCTATGATTAGGAGAAAATACCACAGCAAAGCCAAAGAGTCTGCATACAGATTGCTTTCCTTCACTTACAGGATGTAGGTGATTATCCCCACGGACCACATGTCCACCTCCGGTCCATAGGCGCAGCCTCTAAGAATCTCAGGTGCTGCAGGAAGAGGAACAATTGTTTTAAACTGGCGTTTAAGCTCAACATTTACATTTTAATAACAAGTCATGGGGAGGAAATGAATTTATCAACATCGACTTTACAACAGTTTTATAACCAATCTTCTCTCTCCAAACTAAGGAATGAGGCCACAGAGTCTTATGTCTATTTTCATGGAAGAGATTACAGTCTCCCTGTGTTTGGAATGCATAAAAATAAAACTATTAACTTTAATATCCTGCATCTGAACATTGTGATAATGCTCAAGTAAGAGAGCTCTATCTCTACTACAAAAGATCCCTTACTTCAAAGGAAGCTTTGTACATAGAAAAGAAAGAAAGGAAAGCTTAGTATAGTAAGGGAACACAGACACAATTATGCTACCTTGGGAACCAAGATCTGCCTGGAGCACAGCATCCATGAGTGTGTGTGTTTGGCAGAGGACGGCCAGAGACCAGGGCAGACGGTGGGGAGGGCTGGAATCGCACCAGTGCTGAAAGGTTGGAACACGAGCCAGAAGGGGCCCTGGCATATGCCCCTGTATGGTACTGAGAACTGCACATAGGTCCCCAGAGAGCAGCTGTCCCAGTGAGTCTGGGATTATGAGCTGAGAAAGGAGGACTTCTCAGTGTGTAATGAGGCTGCTCCTATTAACTCTGCCCACATCGTGAAAGAGGAAGCCGTACTCAACTGCAAACCAGCCCTGTAGTATCGAATTGAGAAGAGTTCTTTCATGTTTTTATTACTGTGGAGCTGTGAAAATGGAGAGTTCAGTGAGTCCAATCGTTTTCCCTGAGGACTGCAGGTGTTGTTGGTTTGCCTTACTAACGAAGGAAGAAAAGATGTGAGAGCTCTGCCATCTGTGCAGAGATAGCGCTCAGGACTATAGCCCAGAATGGATTTTTTCTGGAAGAAAGGTGCTGTAGGTGTCAGTGGGGTCCCTGGAGAAGGACTCATTGATGAATGCTGAGGACTCCTTGAGGGGCACCTTGGGGATGGGGTCCTCCTCCTCCTTCCAGCTGAGGACAGGAAAGCCAGTGAGCTGCATCCCTGTCCGTGGAGCCTGGAAATGTCGTACTGTCACAGTGAGGTCTAGAAGGAAGCTGTCCCCATGGAACTCTGCGTTTAACTTACAGGAGGAAATATTCCCACACCACCCGCTTCTCCCCATCCTTTCCCCATCAGGATATTCTTGTTCCCGTAGGAACCGCGCTACATAAACAATAGGAGAGGAAGAGCTGGAACGGTGAAATGGGAGTGTGAGGTACAGCACTCTAAGCAGCATCCAGCATGGTGCACCCTTTAAGGAATCGCATCTGGGGCCAAGTTGTTTTTCTCATCCTTAAACAAATTATTCCTAGAAAAATTCCCTTTTAAGATTTAATTAACATAATTAAGAAAAATGCACGCTCAGTGCCAATACCATTCACTGTGTCAGGTTGGCTTTCATTTCCCAGAGCAATCTGTACCCCACAGACGGTGCCTTTGGGCCCCAGCAGCCCCAACACTGAACTCCCACTCACAAAGGGTTTGCGCAGCGTAGTGCATCACACACTCAAGTCAGGCTGCCACTGGCACGAGGGCTCCTACTGCCTGTCTTTGCCTCGGAGAGCTGTCCCAGTGGGGAGCTGCAGTGCACCTGCACATGAAGTGGCTTCCCGGCTCCGGTCTTCATGGCAGCGAAGGGCTGCCAAGTCCCACACCGCCATTTAACCATGCAGAGTGACATATGTTGGGGAGAGTTTTTTCCATTTTCTGGGTCTTGGTTTTCACCTCTAAAATCTAAGTAAATTTGGCTGGCTATTTCTGAGTTTACTTCGAGTTTTAACCTGCAAGCTACTGTGATACTGGTAAAGGGAGTCGCTGATAGTCTGAGCAAGAGGAGAGGTCAAGCTCTCTACCCACAGAACCTGCTGCACTCCCATTACACCTCCTCCCCACCGCGGCCAGGGTGCCTCCTGCACCTGCTGCTCTGTGGGCACCTTCCCTGTTGGCTCTGCTGAGACCTTCCCTCATCCTGTGCGGTCTAGAGATCAGCACGTTGTCACAAAGATCAGGTGTTTTCTCTGGCTGTTCTTCACAGCTCCCAGGCCCACAGTCCCAAACAGAGTGAATACCATGGAATGGAATTCTTCCTGAATCTACTTTATAGGGCATCTGGATTTCTTGTGTGACCTGGTAATACCTGATCTCCCCTCAAGCACTGGTGAAAACTTACTTTCCAGAGGCAACTTACTTCCTTGTAAGCATCATGCTGCAATGTGAGTAGACTGTGGTGTGAAAAGCTAAACTCTCCACCACGAGACCAACTGAGACAAAAGGGATATAGAATGTTTTTTGTCCACAATGAATTTCTTCTAAAAATATTTTTAAAGGGATTTATAATATTTATTAATCATAATAAAAAATTTGGATGAAACAACCTTGAAAAGCCTAGACACAATTAGATTCCATTCATACTATCTTTTAATATTTTCAATTACTAATTAACATGAACTTGACTTCAGAGCCAGAAGAACACACTCTTATAATTTATCCGAACCCTTTCCAGAAGTCAAAGCTTTTCTACAACACATTTTAGGCTCTGGCACAGTAGAGCTTTAAGTCTCCTAGGTTTCAAGTGTTCTTGCAGGTGATTCTACAAATTTGTGATTTTCTTAGAATGAGAAATAGTTGACTACTTCCAATTTAGTTCAAGAAAAGATATCAACTGGTCCTCTTTTTAATGCTATAAGCACATCTGACTATCCTTTATATCATTTCCGACCTCATTGCCAAAACAAACAAACAAACAAAATGGAGGGAGGAAATAATTTCAAAGTGTAACACTGTTTTTTAGAATGAATTTAAAATAATCTAGAGTCATCCTTTCTGAAGTAGTCCATAATAACTTACTGATTTTCCTGCTATCTTTTGAGTGGATCCAAGTTTTCCTCCACTTCTACAACTACCTTGTCACTTGCGGCACAGCCCACTGGGCAACAAATCCCGCGGAGCTCCCGGGGTGAGACATGCTCCAACCTCCAACACAGAGCAATGTTGGTAGATGGCTTTGAGATTGCCGAGATACCAGGCATACATTTTTAAAAAGCAATTTTAACTGAATATAAAAATTATATAAAAATTCTAACTCTAATTATAATGTTTATTCAGCAATACACCACTTAGACCTCACAATGCTGATTTTTTTTATAAGACCATGGTGCAATCACAATATCTAGAGATTGAGGGTCTATCTAGAGATAGGAGTGAGTATTGATTTATTAAAGAAAATTACTGTAACCAATTCTAGAAGTGATCTTAAATAAAAAGAATCAGGTATGGCCTATGACACATAGGGATGATCAGTGCTAGGTTTTCCCTCTTTTTCTAAAGCCCTAGGAGAAAAATAGAGGATGGTTTTGGTCCTCGATTGTACCTTCATTTTGTTGATGCTCATTAAGCTTTATGATCCTTTCCCGCCTATTCAGTTAAAACTACAGAGTGGCATTCTTTATCAGAGAACCTTTTCAAACTACTGTTAACTGTTTTGAGAGAGATAAATCAAAGAGAGACTAAGGTAAATGAAATCAACAAGTTCATTCATTCACTCATATTGCTGAAGAAATTATGGATGACTTATTAAGCACCTGCTATATGACAGGCAGTGTATTAGGTGGTGCTGGGGGAAAGAGAGAGAAGAGGTTCCAGGTGGAGAAAGCTCAGATGAAGAGACCCTGTGGCAGGGAGGAGCGAGGGGCACGCACAGACCTGGGAGAAGTCAGTGTGGCTGGTGCACAGCTGGGTGTGTGCAGTGAGGCCCAGGTGTGATGAGTGCCCGGTGGAAAGGTCCTTTTGTCAGGGTCCTTATATGTTTTTAAATTCTTCCCTGTGTTTTCATTTTATCAATCCAAAACATATGGGGGAAATCTATTTTCATCTGAAAGCCTGAATCTGTCTCTACTTCTACAGGGAGAAAAAAACTCTGTGGGACTTGTTTCACTGTAGAGGCTTGTCTTGAATTTGGAGATGCTTGGGGCCACAAAAATCCATTGGCATTCAGCACAGCATCTAGAAGTCTCTCTAAACTTGGCCTCTGGGGCATAGAAACATGGAACAGATGGGCACCTGTAAGAGGTGAAGGGAGAGGCAGGCATTGATGAAAGAAGGGGAAGGGATTGGTCAAAAAACATATAAGAAGGATCCATGGACACGGACAATGGTGTGGGGATTGACTGTGGGGTTAGAAATGGGGAAAGGGAGAAAAGTGGGACAACTGTAATGGCATAAACAATACAATATTTTAAAAAATAAATTTGGCCTCTGGGGAGTGAGCAGTGTGAAAGGAGGAGGGAGAGGAATATAAATGCCAGAAGCAGAAGTGCCTGGAGATTCTCTGCCCCTTCCCTGTTCCTAACTTGAGGAAACCAGAGGAGAAGGAAGCGCCCAGGGCAGCCTCCCACAAGCAGCAGAGCACCCACAGAGGGGCAGATTATGTTACGGTGTCGCATACATTTAGCAAGTACAGGGCACAACCTTTCAAACTTTGTCAAGTGCAATTTTTGCTATGACAGCAGAGAAGAGAGGCGATGTCCACTGAAATGTGCTAAGTGTTATGAAAAAGCCGTGGATCAGACTGGGGTACAGTTGAGGTGTTTCCAGAGGGGGGTGCCTCTGCCTACGAGCAGCCTTGCCTATCTGCTTCCCACAATGACTCTTCCCACCAATTCCATGCACGCCATGCTTGAAAGGGTGAGAAGGGCTGAGAAGGCTTTGAGGCCGCTGTCACTTTGGTTATCTGTGACTTGTTAGTGTGGATCAAGAAAAAGTTTTAAGGATGTTTTAAAACACAAATGATACGTTTTATGTTCTAACTTATCCTTTCCATTTTCCTCTGCTCTCTTGGTCTTCTACACTGTAAATATCAGTCAATCCACCTCTCACTTACTACTTTTTATTTAGTCTGTTAAAGAACGTTTTCTGGACCACATGCATTCTGTGACATTTCAAATGGGCGAAGAAAGATCTCAGGACAGCACAGGAGCAGTAACCGTTGAAAAGGTGCCTTTCCATGTTTGTGGGATGAGGCAGATTACAAATAAATAAACCTAATAAACAAATAAACTAATAAACTCAACTCATCCTGATGTTAACACGACATAAGGATCTCTTTTGTACATGGAGATACAAACATAAAGTAATGGAAATGGGCTGAGTTTGGAATTCAAACTCTAATGTGTTACACTTGACAATTACTGTTTTTCTCTAAATGGACAGAGAATCTTACTGATAACTATCAGTATTAATTCTTTTTATTTTATTTTATGCATATCTTTTTTTTGGTAGCAACATTCTAAAATGGAACATTTTGCAGGGTGTTCAGAGCCCAAATAATATATTTTAAGCAAGCCGTCTACCCACTCGCCATCAATCAGCGTGTCCTTTTGACCTCTTGCCCGCACGTCGCTCCGCCCGCACCCCACCCGTGCAGCGACAGCGCTGAGCCTCACAGAACTGCGGACTCTCTGGCACGGTTGGTTCTGCACTTAAAATAGTCACCGGTTACAGTTACAAAGCACCGGGCACAGAGCATGATTTATGGTATAGAGAGCCAGACGTTGAGGATTAGCAGGGCCTTAAAAGACTGTTTCCAAACCACAGAGAACAGAAGTGAGGATATGATATTGGTAAGAATCTCTTTAGACTCAATTTTGTCAGCCATCTCAGGCCAAATTATATTTGGTTAGTTTTGTTTTCACTAAGTGGTTGTCATAATCCTCAACTTATATAGACAGCTTCTGTGGTAATATTTAAAAACCACACACCCTCCATCTGGCTGGGTGATACAAAAATGAGCAGGACTCCCCTTCCCTTCCCTTGTCGATAGCCCTGAGTCCCGAGAGAGAGTCAGTCGGCTTTGGTGGCCATTTTCCAGCCAGGGAGCAGCCTCGCCTACTGCCAACAGCTTTAGGTGTTGAAATGCTGTTTCGTATACTGAGCCCCAAATCTGTGCCTCACAGCATTCATTCACACTTCCTAATTCTGGCCTGTGGAGCTTCCTCCACTATGTGATAACTATGAATACCAAACGTGGTTTCTCCACCTCTCTCTGGCCTCCTAATGGTATTGCCCAGGGGTCCATCAGGTCGTTTCCTTTCTGCCTGGGCAGTTTCATGACTTTAAATAGCCTGTAATGATTATGTCCACATTTATATCAAAAGTCAGGTCCACACTCCCTATCTTCAAACATACACACCCTTCTGCCCACATGCCATCTCCCCTCGGATATCTAACATCTCAAAATCAACAAGGCCTAACCTGTTGCTCCAAAAGTCTTCCCCATCTCGGTAAATGTTAACTCTATCCCTCCAGTCAGATCTGTGATCCCCTCTCCTACCTACTGTTCCTGTCTCGCCACTGCACTCCAACCAACCGGCCTCCTTGCTGGACCTTAAAGACACCAGGGTGCTCCTGCCTCAAGGTTGGTGTGCTCTGTCCCCTCTGCCTGGAATGTTCTTTCCCTAGATATCCACATGGCTCGAGCTCTCAGCTCATTCAAATCTTTGTTCTTGGATTTCCTCTCCCATGAAGCCTTCCCTGATTACTCTGCTTAAATTGCAACCCAGGCTCTTAACACTTCCTATTCTTTCCCAACTCTATATCCTCCCATTGAAATCATCACCTCTTTCCATCTAATTTACACATTCGTTTTGTTTATTATTTGTCTTCTTCCACTAAAATGCACTCCTAAAGAGAAGAGTTTTGCTCCCCCCCCCCACTGCTATACCTCTAGCACCTAGAACACTGCTTGCTGAGTAATAGGAGCTCAATAAATATTTATTAAATTAAAAAGGGCCAAACACCTACACAATTGAATTTCCACAGAATATACATTGTTTAGGTCAGTACCATACCAATGCAAAGACCTCAAGCTATTCATTTTCCTTTAGATTTAAAACTCCCAAGACAACTTAAAAGAAGCCTACATATAACCTGCAGAGTCCTGTCCTCTGCAAGGTCAAGAATAAGTGAGCTCTGGCCTTCCCCACCGTCCTGCATCTGTCCCCAGCCCCCCTTTTTCTTTCACCTGGCACTTACTCATTTGGACTGGGCACTGCAAGCATACCTCTGGGACAGTCATATGACGGCTTGGGGACAGTGCCCATCTCAGGGACAAAGAAGGGCTGTGGTCGGGAGCAGGAGCTGGTCTGGGCACCCTTTACTGCCTGCTTAGCCTCCTCTTTCTTCCTCTCACCTCCGTGCTCCCTTCCTGTCGTCAGCAGCTCCCATGGGACCCCGGTGTACACACATCACAAGCAGAATGCTACAGAAAGCACAGCTGACATTTCACTATGTGTTTAATTGTTCTAGTTTTGAAAAAGTTCATATTAAAAAGAAAGTCATCATTGGGGGTGTTTAATTAGATCTCAGGTAAGATCATCCCTTGTGTGATTTGATTATCAATGTAATTTGATAACTTGCATTTTACCTTAGCTTTTTAGTCCCCTAAAAAGGCACAAAATATATCTTTTATGAAACTATTCTGAATGCTTATATTTTATATTTACTTCTTTTATTCCTTTTAAAATATTCCTTCATTTTTCATATTAGTGAGTGTTCCTGTGGCAGAAATCTCTTCTGCCTGACTGTAGGTTGTTGAAATTTTTCTTTAATTTTGGTTATTTCTGCCAAAATAATAGGTTATTTCTTTAAAACATTACAATATGGCAACAACATAGAATTATCACTGTAATAACAAGACTGGCAAATGCCAAGTGGAAATGAATTCTTAGCAGCTCTGGACTCCGAAAATAGAATTTGAATAGACAAGTAGAAATATGAAATATCAAGACACATTTTAATTAATTAAACTTATGAATGAATTAAATGATTGGTATTAGAAATATATTTTTAAATCTAACCCATCACCATATTAGTTCCTTTTCTACTCTAACAGCTTGTACAGTTGGCCCTTGAACAACATGGGTGTGAACTGCACTGGCCCCCAAATACAGTGCTATAAAGGTGTTTACTTTTTCTTACAATTTTCTTAATAACAGTTTCTCTTCTCTAGCTTACTTTATTATAAGAATATTATATGTAATACATGCCTAAAATGTGTTAACAGCTTGTGTGGTTGGTAAGGCTTCCCATCAATAGTAGATTATTTATAGTTAAGTTTTGGTGGAATCAAAAGTTCTACACAGATTTTTGATTGTGGGGGGTAGATACGCTTAACCCCCAAGAGTTCAAGAGTCCGCTATACTTTTCTGTAATTGGCAGTTGTAAGTTTGAACACCCACTGACTTTATGCCTTAAACACCTAAGCTAGTTAAGACATTTTGGTAATAATATCACATGGTTGCATTGTAGCACATTTATCAGGAGTCATGGTGCGACGGATTTTTTTTAAACCAATTTCTTTGTCCAGAAGCAAGATGTAGAGAATTTCTTTCTTTTTTAAATTATATTTTACTGATTATGCTATTACGGTTGTCCTGATTTTTCTGCCTTTGGCCCCTTCCACTCAGCATGCCCCGACTCCCTCAGGCAGTCCTCATCCCTTTGTTCATGTCCATGGGTCATGAGTTCTTCAGCTGCTCCATTTCCTATGTCACACATATGGTACATCCCCATGGCTATTCTGTAACTACTAATTTGTACTTCTTAATCCCCTCACCTCTTCATCCATTCCCCCACACTCCCCTCCCAACTGGCAACCATCAGAATGCTCTCTGTGCCCACGATTCTGTCTCTGTTTTTCTTGTTTGCTTAGTTTGTTTTTTAGATTCAATTATTGATAGATATGTATTCATTGCCACTTTATTATTCACAGTTTTGATCTTCTTTTTCTTAAATAAATCACTTTAACATTTCATGGTTTGCTGGTGGTGAACTTCTTTAGTTTTTTCTTGTCTAAGAAGCTTTTATCTGCCTTTTGATTCTAAATGATAGCTTTGCTGGGTTGAGCAATCTTGGCTGTAGGTCTCTGCTTTTCATGACTTAGAATATTTCTTGCAAATACCTTCTACCCTGCAGAGTTTCTTTTGAGAAATCAGCTGCTTTTAAAATTCTTTAACATTTATCTTTAACATTGGCATTTTAATTATGATGTATCTTGTTGTGGGCCTCTTTGCATCCATCTTGTCTGGGACTCTCTGTGCTTCTTGGACTTGCATGTCTATCTCCTTCATAAAATTAGGGCAGTTTTCTTTCACTATTTTTTCAAATAGATTTCCAATTTCTTGCTCTTTCTCTTGTCCTTGTGGTACCCCTATGATGCGAATGTTGGACTGTTTGAAGTTTTCCCAGAGGCTGCATATACTATCTTCACATTTTTTGCATTCTTTTTTCTTCTTCTTGTTATGATTGGTTGTTTTTTGCTTCCTTATGTTCCAAATCATTGATTTGATTATTGCTTTTATCTACTCTACTGCTATTTCCTTGTAAACTGTTCTTTGTTTCAATTAGTATATCCTTCACTTCATACTGGAACTTTTTTATGCTGCTGGAGGTCCTCACTAAGTTCCTTGAGCATCCTTATAAACAGTGTTTTGAAGTCTGCATCTGATAGATTGCTTATCTCCATTTTGTTTACCTCTTTTTCTGGAGTTTTGATCTGTTCTTTCATTTGGGTCATGTTTCTTTGTCTCCTTGTTTTGGCAGCCTCCCTGTGTTTGTTTCTGTGCATTAGGTAGAGCTGCTTTGATCTGTGTCTTGGTAGTGTGGCTTAATGCAGTAGGTATCCTGTAGGGTCCAGTAAAACAGCCTCCCCTATCACCCAAGCTGGGTACTCAAGGTGTGCCCTTCATGTGGGCTAAGTACACCTTCTTGTAGTTGAGCTGGGACACAGGCTCTGGGGTTTCCCATGTGTTACAGGGCAAGGTCAGCTCCCACCTGTGTTTTTCCTGGGGCCACACTGCCTGAGTTATAAAGCAGTCTGAGATGGCTGCTACTAGTGCTGGGCTTGGAGATTCCCAGGTGAAGCCAAGCTGTGGATCTAGACTGGCTGCTGCTAGTGCTGGGTCTGAGGTTCACTGAAGCCAGCTGTTGCTTGTTTGATAGGATTTAGGAAATTCTGAAGCATAAGCCAAGACCAGACATTTATATGGAAAAGCAGCTTGGGTGGGCCTGTAAGTTCGGAGGGGCAGGGTCTCGGAGGATCTCCTGGGCAGGGCAAACAGTGTCAGTTGGGTTGATGGAGTCTCAGATATGGCACCAACTTGCCAGCTCTTGGCTCTGGTGTGTGTGTTGCTGGGGGGAGGTTCAGAAAAGAGACAGTGGCCTCTGCTCACCTTGATGTCAGACACTTGAGTTTCTCTTTTATGCCACTGGTGCCTTTCAAGCTGCTATCCTTTTCCTGGAGCTCAGAGGGAGTAAGTCTGAGTAGGTGAGTTTGTTTGTGGGTTCTTTAAGAGGAACTGCTTGAGGCTCTAGGAGTTTCTTTTACCGACTCAATCCCCACTGGTTTTGCAGCCAGAAGTTGTGGGGATTGATCTTCTTGGCACTGGAACCCTGGGCTGGGGGCCTGGTGTGGGGCTGGGACTTCTCACTCCTGAGATATGCTTCTGGAATTTTTATCCACCATAGGTGGATGTGGGACCAGCCCATTCCGCTTCTGCATCCCCTCCTCCACATCTGGGTGGATGTGGTTTCTTTAAATCTGTAGTTGTCAGACTTCCATTCATATCAATTTCTGATGGTTCTCAGTGATGGTGGTTCTATAATATTTTAGTTGTAATTTAGATGTGGTTGTGGGAGGAGGTGAGCCGTGTCTGCCTATACTGCCATCATGACCGGAAGTCGAGAATTTCTCTCATGTTGAATTCTACATGGACTATTCCAGAAACTAGTCATTGATTTCATTTAGCTGGGTCACACATTTTAATTTTCTGGCCTGGAGTTTCATTTCAACTGGGCACATTTCCCAGGAAATAATATTTACTTAAACATACAGCAGCTGTGATTTTATTTTGAGATTTACTTATAGGAGAACCCTCTGGTATTAAAAGCCTAGGGCAAAGGGTTTAATGAGTGAGACCAAATGGGTGGCTTTTCCTTTTTTTATTTCTTGATGAATCACTTAAACATCCACTTTCCAGTGTACATAAGGATAACTGACCTAGGATACAATCTCTCTCATAAGCAAGGAAACAAGCTTACACCTTCTTCCCTCTCCATCAATTATATGGGCTTCAGACACTTTAAGTTAAACATAAAGTCCGTGTATAAAATCATGTGTCCTGTAGATGATGGTGATTCTCACCAGTCTTATACTTGGATCTCATTTTCAACTCATTCTATAAATGGACAGTTTCCTCCCCACCTAAGTATCTCACAGGACACGCACCAAAGTGATGACGGTACTTATGTGTGGTGGGGGGAGAAAGGGTGAGAACTGAGGGTGAACCTCACAGCGGGCTTTAGTCTTGTCCATAAAGAGTCTAGTGGTAAGACAGATAAACAGAAATAGTCATCATTATATTAAATTAAAAAAAATTCAGAACTCTGCATCTTTACTCTGTTCTAGGTACTCCACTTCCTTTGCCCTGATGTTACTGTGACTTGTTTTGCCCTAACTAAGCTTTTCTAGTTGGTCTGAGTTACTATACACAGGTATATTTTTAAAATCCTGCCCCCTCATTTATTCCCACTATAGGGTAATATGCTAGTGTATTTCCTTTTGAGTCAAGAGAATGTATAAATAAATATGTTTATATATAATTTTTATCATGCTCTGGTAAATAAATATTACATTGAACTTACTCATTTTTGACTTCCAAGCCTGCCTCAACCTAAAAAAGTGATTCCATGCATATATTTAGTACTTCAGAGTTTACAAGGCACTTTTATTTCCCATCTCAATTCTTCACCTCCTCCCCCAACCCCAGCTTTCTTTCTTCTCTCTCCTCCTTTTCTTATAATATAGCCAACCACTCATTCCTGGAGAGCCTATTCCTATATAGCAGAGTGGAAGGATTATCTTGATAATGTTCAACCACTCAATTCCCTCTTTTGTCATTATACAGCCCCTAGGGTGATAAGGATATTTGTAGGGAAAAAAATAATAAATGGGAAATAAGCCTTCATTGTAACATGGCATTATCCATAAGATAGGCTTGTTTATAGTAAGGACAAGCATCTAATATAGTACTTTCACAATCATTTTGCATCTAAAAAATAAATAATTAGGTTTAGGAGAAGATCAAAAATATTATCTGCTTAGAAGCTGTTTGTAAGTGACAAGAAAGAGCATTTACAACAGCTTTCTAATTTGTCTTCTTTTGACCTCTTTCTCCTCAAGTCTGTCATAATTGTCAGGGTATTTATAAAATACAGATTTAATTTAAAAATATGATGGCTCTGATTAGGAACCTTTGATAGATCAGTATTATCTACCAAAGCAAGTCTGAATTGTTTAGACTGATGTACAAATTCTCTAAAATATGTTCCATCCTACCTTTCCAAGTCCATCTGTATCCTCTATACCAAGGAGTCAATGTTCTGGTTGTGCAGTGATGAGGTAACAACCAGTCCCTCAACTTCCAGATGCCACCGCTCCTCATGACCCTTCCTGTGCCTGCTGACAAAGAATGCCTTGGCCAACCCCTCACTTGTTAAACTCCTACTCATCCTTCAGGGTCCAGCTTAAATACTGCTCCTCTGTGAAGACCTCTCAGATGAGATTGGGCGTGTTCAGTTGGTATGGCCATAGACATGAAGACCTCTCTAAGCTGGATTAATTGCCCTACCCCCAATGTACCCAGGACCTTTGGCTCAGATAAATAAAAAACATACCACAACAAACTTTGATTTGTTGTGTACAGGTCTTTCTTTTGTAGCCCATGAAAATACTTGAAGGGCAAGACCATACTGTATTTACTCTTGTAACCTCAGTGTCTAGAATGGAATCTATTAGACAGCCAATGCTCATTTTATCAATGAATGAATCATGCATTCATAGAATGACCATTTTTCAATGCTGCAAAAAAGAACTGCTCTTATCACTATTATTAAAGCCCTTGAAAGGTTGCTGCTCTCTCTTAGTCACAGAGGAGGACTCGGAGAGATCACTAATATAATCTCCTCTTGATCCCTGCATGGCAGGGCTGTTCAATTCTCAGGGGATCATCGCTGCAACCTACTTCCCTCCTTAGAATACTTAGTGTTTGGTGTTAGGTAATGATTACTAAATTACTCATCGGCTTTCTTGTGGGAAATCCTTAATTTGTTTTATTATTCTTTTCTCAGTTCTCTTTCGATGCTCCTATCAATGGGTGAGCAACTAGTGATCATAAATGGGCAACCCCATTTAACATGTGGTACTAAATTCAGAGTTCATTTTTTTCCCATAGTCTTGGAGATCTGGAGGCATGAAAGAAATACAGAAGGAGGACAGATAAAGACATATGAATTAGAGAAAGGGAAAGTGCATACGGCACCATTAGGAGAGAAGGTTGTCTGCTAATAGTGCCACAGGCAATAAAATATATAAAAACAAAGCAAGAAGTTTCCTATAGGGAACATGGTGTAATGCAACGGTTTTCACTTTTTTCCCTCCTAGGAATGTGAATCTTACTCCTAAGTTTGTGGTGGTGATAAACAGTTGTCTAATGCAATACTCATGTTTAGTAACAGAACCTTGAATTCACATGGGGTAGCAACATATCCATTTCTAGGACACACTGCCAAACTGTGTCAGTGTGAAGTGCTGTGGCTGTAATTCCTGTGGCTGTAACTAAGCACCAGTCAATAAGATATAAGTGGAAATGACATGTGGGGCTTCAGTAAGTCTATTTAATAGTGAAAGGGTACAGCCATTTTCAGTATTTTCTCCTTCCTGTTGTGTAGAATGCAGATGTAATGGCTGATTTCAAGCAGCCATTTTGGACCATGAGGAAGCATACTAAGAAATGGTAGAGCAAGACAGAGAAAAGCCCAGATCCCTGGCACTAGGAAGCATCACACCTGCCAAGCCATAGCTGTGGAATCCACCAGGATTGCCTTTCTCAGGACTTCTAACATGAGAAAAATCAACTTCTATCTTGTTTAAGCCACAGTTATTTTGATTTTTCTGAATTTACTCCTTATGATAAACAACCCTTGTCCTCAAAGAGCTTGAGATCCAGAACAAGAATATTTGGCACAATGTAAAGATCTAATAGAAATATAAGTACATTTAATTCTGTGTAATTACTGAATGTATGAATAATTGAGAAGCAAGGAAATAATATTTTAGATTTATCAGGAAACCTAACTAGTTAATAACAAAATTACAAAAAGTTTATGTGAACATGAAAACATGAAGAAAAGGGAGAAATAATGCATGAGGCTGCTAATATTGTTACATATATTTGGATTTTTATGTCTTACAATAACTTAGTAATAATTTTGAGATTTAAAAAATTAAAATAGAAAATATTTTGAACTAAAAGCAATAACTGATAAATATTTCTATAGGGTAAAGCTATACTGATTTATCTATATTGCTTTTTTTTTTTAAAGAGGAAATTCCACAATTCTGTTCATAGGCCCTTCGATATGTGGATTCTCATATCTGAACAACTAAGTACTAGATGTGGAATCTTGGGGAAATCATATGCATTATACCCTAGTAACATGAGAGTATTAGTAAATAAACTTTAAAGTTTCTTCTAGCATTTAAATTCTGTGGATTTAAGAATGCATTTGTTTCGGTGGATGTCATACTGCTCTTCTCCAGTCTGATTTCTGTGAATTCAGAAGTTGTTAAAATGAATTAGTTATGTAGCTTTTATGTGTCTATTTCTGATGACATGGAGGACTAAGATAACTCCATGTTCCCTTAGTAACTGTAACTCCAGGGAACTCCAAATACCACCCTTTTCCTACATTCCCATAGTGGCTTCTCCATGCACATAACACAGCATTTCTTAAGGTGCTATACCTTTTGGTGAACATGTCTGTTTCCCTACAGATTGTGAGCCCCTTGGGTGTGGCTGGGAGCTGAAACTGTGTCTCCCTGGTGCCAAGCACAGGCTTGAGTACACAGCAGGTGATTTTGCTGAAGAGATGAGTGAGTGACGGAAACTCTGTGTAAAAAGATGATGATCCTAAAAGAAAATGATGGTAACCTTGTGACTGATAATTTGTACTCTTGTCTCTTTTCCAGGTTAGGATTTTAATTGATTTGTGACATATCCATTACTCATAAAATCTTTAGAAAATTTTGATAATTTTTGCAACCTTTAGGTTGTTGCCAGATTAATTTAGCCATAAACAACAACAACAAAATGCATGAGCTTCACCTGGCATGGATTGACAGCTACTGTTCTGTCTCCTGATTGTGTACTGTCCATGGGCGCCTTCAGACCATCCTGCGAGTCTGGGTGAGAGGGTGTGAGGGCTGAGGCTCTGTCCATGTTCAGAGACTGAGGAACTCTGTGGGGAAACCCCACCTGAAGCCCCTAGGTTAATGAGGCCAGGCCAGTGCCATCAGCGAGAACTACTGACTACCTCATACATGGTATATACGTTGTCCTATATACACTCTGAACCAATGACACAAACCCTCCGTCATAAATAAGGGAAGTGACAAAAAGCTCGTGGCTTTAATTCCAAACACAAACAAAGCTCTCTCGCTGTCTTCTTCCCCAGTGATGGTCTTTCCTCTCCTGAGTGGGTCAAAGAGTAGCTACTGCCCAAAAGGCAGATGCAAAGCACCCGGTCCTTCCTCCCTTGGCCCCCCTCCACCCCTGATGTTCTAACAGGGCCCCTAAAACTGACATCAGAGAACCAGCCCCTCATGAAGAACAAGAGGTAGTGTATCATCTATATACGCTTCCTTGTGAAGACTCACACCAAACTGTAAGCATTTGAAATAGAGATATTAATAGTTTAAAAATTCAGAACATTAAATAAAAACAGATTTCAAATAACAATGAAAGTAAAATATCAGTACTAAAGAGCATACCGCAGTACCCTGGGGTCCCACACACCGTCTTCATGAGCACTTGATGTTCCACAATTTTGGAGAGTCCAAAATCAGCTGGCAACACAAGAAAACAATTAAGAAAGCAAGTTTTTTTTTTCCTCAACTGTTGTAAAACGACAGAACACTTCTCTTATTTAAAATGAACCTAACTTATTTATTTTTTTGTTTTTGTATTTCAAGATGGGGACCAGTCACCAGGGAGAGAAAACTAAAAAAAAGTAATAATAATAATATGTTGTATTTTAAATTAGATAAAAATATGATTCCCAAAAACATTTTATACTTTTCTCTATCATTTCCAGCTTTTGGCAAATATTTCTTCTTGAAGTAATGGTTGGAATAGATATATTTTTTTAAATGTTAATTCTGAGATTTATGAAACTAACTCTAAGGACAATGTAAAATTAGTGATATAATTCAGAAATTTTAATCTATTAGAATAAATCAAAATAAACAATTAGACTTTCATGAATGTCAAAGAAATGGACAGAAACATTAAAAGGTTTATTCTACTTCAAATAATGTCATTCATTAGTGTATTTGACAGGTAAGAATTCACTCTCCTATGAAGAATATGGCTTTATCTTTCATTTTTTTGTAAAAATCATTTTTTATTTATTCCTCAGAATATTACGTAGATAAAACATTATCAGAAGTTGCTATCATTATGGGGTCTATTTGCTGGGCTACATCTGCCCCACTCAGGAAGCGCCAGGAAACCTTTTAAGGCCATTCTTCAAGAGAGGCAGGTGCAGAATGGATGCCATTTTAGACTTCAAAGATAAACCCATTTCTCCGTGGAGGTGCTGATCCTTATCAGAGAAAGCAGCAGGAAGTCCTTCAGAAAGCAAGGCTCTCCTGCCTAAATTAGTATCTATCCATCCATTTAAAGAAATATTGTTAAGGATAAAATCTTTGAAAGTGAAGTCAAAGGAGATGGGAGCCTCCCGCTGTCTGCTGCTTTTCAGGAGCGATTATGAGAACGCGCGGGCTGCCCAGCGGGGCTGCGGCACTTTGCCTGCAGGGTCTCGCATTCACGGAGCACATTATGCTGCTTGAGCCCTTCCCGCGATCGGTGTAACTTAATTTTCAAAGGTGTTAACACTTATGAATGCAGTGAACCCATCGGATTTGCACTATAAAGGAGAGCACCAAGAGAGCAAGGTCCTTTGGAGGATTTAATTAAAAAATTTTCAAACCCCGTATGGGCCTGACAGGACGGATTCTACTCAGGAGAATCCATCTAAAATAAATTTTATTTTCATTTATTTATTTTTTTTGCAAATGTAGATTTGCTTTGGAAGGCAAATGGAAAGTAATATTTAATATACTCTTTTTTTCTAAAATGCTAACTGAAAAATCTGTTTGGGTAGAATCAGAATTCCCCAAAGTTCATCACTGCAGTTCTTCAAAATGCCTATTGCAGGGGGGGACCTCATAGTCCATTATATTAGATGTCAGTGTGCACATTAGCATTTTTAAGGTTTGGGGGAAATCCTGAAAAAATAAAAATCTTGTGTATGTTGGCATTTTCCAACTTATTTGACCAATTAGCACCTCCACAAAGCACTTGCACCTTCCCCAGAGGAAATTATTCACCCTTGTTCACTCTGCTGAGGAACAAGCATTCTGTGGAGCACACTTGGGGGAATACAGAACTCAGTTGATCTCTGTTAGTGTAAATGGGTGCCTCAGAGCCTAAATTCACTGGTAGGTACTAAATATTTTGTGTCAAAGTTCTTGATTATCTAAAATTAAGCTCCATCTAATTTGTGGAATAAAAGTTAATAACCAAAAAAAGAAGTGTTATGTTATCTGTGATTTTCTTCTATATAAACATATTGACAAAATACGAGGCCACCTCCTGAAATTCCTATTTTCAAGAGCTGTGATTCCTTTGTATGTCCAGCAATGGGACACTAACTTTAGGCACTAATTCCAGATTAATATTCCAGACTTCCAAACTGTGCATTATTCCTTTATAGACAGCAAACATTTGAGGAAATTAGATGCAGGGGAAACTGGATGGAGCCACATCTTAAAATTCTGTAGAACACATTTCTCCTGCTCTGGGAAAAGGGGTCAAAGTCCTCACCGATTTTGAGTGGTGCATCTGGGGCTGGAGTTGCATAGAGAAGATTCTCTGGTTTGAGGTCACGATGGACAATCCCATTTTCATGTAGGTACTAAACAGGGAATATAATGAGGTAACATTCATGCAGTCACGTTCATGGTCTCAACACTTATATTTACCATTTTCAGAATTATCATAATCTTTACTATGCTCTGTGATTCAATAACACACATATTATAATTTAAAAATAAACATCACAAAGAAAAAATGTTTTAAACTATACATTAATCTCCAATAACTTATCTATAATTACCTGAAAGTGAAATGCAATCTAAATTATATAGAACCAATTGCCAGAAATAAAATATTTGCTCCTCAGAGAATATTAGTTGCAGTTCTCTTCATGCATATCAGCTCAAATTGGCTAATTATTATTATAAGAAGGTCAAGGTGTTATATATTGAAATTTGTCTGGTTTATTATCTAAAAAGCATGATGGCATGTGTCATCTTATAAATTCACAGCCATGGCCCAGACTTGAGATTATTGTTAAAACAGACACTTAGACATGAGTAATTAATATAGAGAACACATCCAACCCATGACCATGTGCAGGCCTCTCTCCTCACAGAGGGTATCCGCCCTTCCCCCTCCCCAACTCCCACCCCCTCCCACTGCTCTTGCCTTCAGCTGGGCCACATCCATGTACCCCCTCAATTACTCTGATGACTAACTTAATTGCTTGCTCCCCTCCAGCCCATGCTCCACACAGTCATGAGTCTTTTTTTTTTTTTTAAGTGAAGACATAGTCACATTACTCCCTGCTTTCCTTTGCTTTTGGCATGAGTGGCAGCAGCCATGTGGCATTTGATTTTGCATCTCCAGCAGGCATCACAGACTCTCCAGGGGCAGGACAGTACCATAAAAGGATGAGGGAAGTTGGAAGAGTGTAAAACAAGAGGGACACACTGGGGAGTCCTAGGGACTGCATCTGTCCCCGGAGAGAGCACGCCCCTGAAGAGGCTGAGGTGACCCAGGTTCAGCTGCTTGTTGTCAGGCAGGAATTCAGGCCCCATGTTGCTAGCTCTTCTGATTTTTTAAGGCAAGATAGAAATTCACATTTTCTGTAAAATGTTCCACATTTTCAATGGTCATGAAGTTTAAACCCCGTACAGGCCAGACAAAACACTCTGCAGTCTCTGATTCTTGCTTTGGAATTGAAAACAGCCCCTGGCACTCAGTAGAGGCTCAGTAAAAAACTGTTAGGTACATGAATTCAATTTTTCTTCTGACTCTGCTTCTTCCATTAAATCCTTACTGTGGCTGGGCTGCGAGCCCTCTCCTTTGCGGTAAACTCTCTTTGACTGTTCGTCTACTCCTTTCCCTTCAGCTACTTGTTAAAGCTCCCCCGACATCCGTGTGCGTGGAAAAATTGTGTGGTAGGATTGTGATTAATTTTATTTTTTTCTTATATAAAATTTAACTATAAAAATTATATATTATTACTTGAATGATCCATTTTCTAAAATAAATTTTATACAACTGTCAGGCATTTCATATTTACTTATCCTGAATACCATCCATCTGCTACAAATGATGTGCTCTGAATATGAATAAACATATTTAGTTGGTAACTGTGTTTGGTCTCAAATTAACTAAACAAACTATGTGATTACATTACTAACAGTATGAGAATGTAAAGACTATTCCAATGCAGTATCCTAAAAAAATGCTCTAGTTCGAGCCTGTTCCTGAGGCTCCAGGATGATTTATCCATCTGCCCATGTCTCATTTCCAGACGGCCATCTCACAAGGACCTTCAGTTCTCCATGTCCAAACCCAAACCCTTGACCTTCTCCCAGCCCAGTCCTTCCAGTTTTTCCCACCTCAGAATGTGGTGTCTCAGTCCACTCAAGGGTTCAAGTCAGAAACTGGTTCTCTCCTCCTCCCCGCTGCCTCCACCCAATTCACAACAGAGTGCTGTCGCTTCTGATTCCAAATGTCTCATGAACCGCCCTGCTTCTTGCCATGCCATTCACAAGATCTAGCTGGATCATCACAGCAGTCCCTTTGCTTCTCCTTCGATTTCCAGCGTGCCCACACAGCAGCATGGGTAACCAGGACATTTCTCCTCCTTGGGAAGCTCTTCTGTGCTTTCCCAGTACTTTATTGGAGTTTTCAAGGCCTTGGTCACTTGGCTCCTACCAGCTCCTCCAGTCTTGTATTCTGCCACTTTCCCCTTTATTGCTCTGCTCTACTCATACTGATTTTCTTTGAGTTCCTCAAAAGCCCTAACTTCTTTCCCAAATCCGCATCCTTGTCCAGCTGCCCTCTCTTATTGGAATGCTTTCTTACCGTTTTCCACCTGGCCAGCCCTCCTCATCCTCAGGACACAAGTATAATGGCAGTTTCTCAGGGAGGCTGTACCTGTCCTTCCAAACTACCATACATGTCCACTGTTATTTGCTCTTATTGATTCCTCTTAGTTTTCTTTACAGCGTGCCTGCCTGTGTCTTTGCAAGCTTTATGTTCAGGATGTCTCCCTCACTAGAATGGGTAAGGACAAGGACAAAGAAATTTTTGTTTCCCAGATCCCTAGTACCTGGCAAGAAGTATGCACTCAATACATACTTTAGAATGATGAAGAAATAACTCAATTTTCCTATTGAGAAACTGAAATTTCTATTGGTATAATCTGCATTTTTATTCATTTGCAATTATTAATTTGTAATAGAAGTTAAAATTTGTGTGCTTACATTGTAATGCTAAGTTCCAAAGCAACATCATTTTGGAACATTTATCTGTAATAAGGTTCAGCATCTGTATGCTTATGAAACATACCATACTTACTGTTTAATAATACTTAGTCACTTCACTGAGCATCAGTTAGATGAATTAGATTTATAGCGTCATTTTGAGAAAAGCCCAAACCCAATAAGAACATTTTAACTGAAGATAAGGCAAAACAGTTTCATCTTCAAAATCATATTTTGAATAATTACATAATCAGCTTTTGTTCTCCTGTAGTAGCATTAAGTTGATAGTTATGGCTGAACTAATTTCTTCGCAGCCTTTGAAGTGGATCTGAATATCCAATACAGCATGTGCCTCAGGGGAATTTGCGTAATGACAGTCGAAAATTCATCTGTTAGTTTTCTCTTCAGTTTCTCCATGTCTAAAACATTCGTAAACTGGACTCGCCAGTGGGATAAAATGGAGCTGGGCCGGGATTCGGCCAGTGTGATGGCACAGCAGTGACCCGTGGGCAGGCCAAAAGGCCTCTGTGAGTAAGTGAAGGTGCCTCGCTAGACGCCAGTGGGGAGCCCGAAGGTGACTGGGCCTGCTGCTGTCCCTGCAGTGAGGCTCCCGGGTGCGCACTGCTACTTTAGGTTTGGCTGTGGTTTAGAAGTGTCTGGATAAAGCAAAGCTCTGCAGAAAAACGCTTATTGGAGTGACAATATCATGCGGAAAGTGAGCAGGATGCTAAGAGAGGATAATTACTAGCGCCACTGGGTGAGGAGATGTGGGGTGTCATGCTAGAGCAGTTTTGGGGGAGGCGTCATGAAGAACAGACTCCAGTTCTTGTTTCTGATTTTGGTACAAGTCTCCTGGTGTACAAAGTCAGAATAAGGGAATGTGGATAATTTTAACAGGCTGGAAATTTATTTTCCTATCTATTGTATGTTTGCACGTCAGAAAACTGTATGAAGTACATGTTTCTAAGAATGGTGTATGTAGCACTGGTGGAAAATGTCACCTACCTGTACCATTTTCCTTAGATGCAACTCCATGCATAAAACATTCATTCTACCAAGACTTCAGTGAAACACTTATTGCTGCTTTCAATAGCCATTATTCAGTGAATAGTTATCATTTAAAACTGGGCATTATATAAAAAAACTAATGAAAAAAGAAATGTGCCTTGATTTAAACAGGTAAGTCTTATGCTGTGAGAATACAAAATGTAAAAAACTGAAGTAGTGTACATGTAATGAACAAATGAATCAGTATATACAACATATTTGTATATAAAATGAGAGCAAGTGCATGTTGTGAGGCACCTTTCCAGGGGGCTGTTGAGAACTATTAGAGAGAAGAAGCATGTGGTAAGTTCATTCTCTTACATCCGATGTGTGTGTTCAGATTTGAGGAAAGATGAGATTCCAGGTCTGGAGGCTAGGAAAGTTTTGACTGAGCATTTTGAATTCCCACCAGCAAGGAAGAAGCGTTCCTGCTGCACTACAGCCTTGCCAGTAATTGGCATCCCTGCTGCCCCACTCTGTCTCAACACCCAGGAAAATGATGACTAGACTCCGGAATCCCAAGTTCAGCTGCCACAGCTTTCCTTCTGCCCTTCTGTTTTCACAATGCTGCCTATCAGGAAATGAAGGGGAAGTGAACGGATTTTTATTCCTGGCATTTTCCTTGTTTATCTATTAATTCATTTTGACTGGGCAAAATCCTGGTGTCTAGTGACTGGTAGCCAGCAGAGTTAGGTATTTTTCTTTTCCAAAATATATGTATTTAAGGATGCAATCCAGGATGGCAGACAAGCAACTGGAAGCTATACTAAACTCCTCTCAGGACCCATCTGGATTACAACTAAATTATAAAGAAATCATCCTGAATAACAAACTGAACACTAGCTGGAGACAAGCCTTATAGCCAGAGAGAAGAAACCACTTCACCACAACACGACCATAGGGAGTGCAGAAGAGGTGTGAGAGGGCTGACTGGGCTCCCATGGGTGGCAGCTCAAGTTCTGAAGGGGTATTTCAGCAGCTGGAGGGGTTCCCCCTGAGAAGTGTGGGGTCTAAACCCCAAGTTGGGCTCCCGACCTACAGCACCAGAGCAAGAAAGGAATCCAGATAATGTTCAACTGTGAAAAGCAGCTAGGGTTTCTGTCTGCCAGGCAGAGATGGCTAAAGAAGCATAGAGCCTCTTAGAGGGCCAAAACAAAAAATTTTGTTTGCAGCCACTGGACTCTGGCAGAGGAAGGGCAGAGTGCACTAGAGATGCTTGAGGAGACTCTGGGGTTGGAGGTTCTGGGGAGAGAACTGAAAAAATAGCCACCGGAATCCCTGTGCTGAGACAATCCCCCATACTGCAGAAGCCATCTTTCTCAGGCAAGAGGCTCCTCTCCAAATGGCATCAGCCTAAAGGAAAGCAATAGCCCTGCCCACAAGAATGACTCTGTCTCCCCCCACCCCACCCCGTGGAGCTTAAGCCAGCTGCTGATTACAGTTTGATTAGTTTAACAAACTGATCAGTTTAACTGCTCATTAGCTTAACAACTC
The DNA here is from genome assembly GCA_004024845.1 of Tonatia bakeri. Classification (NCBI taxonomy): domain Eukaryota; kingdom Metazoa; phylum Chordata; class Mammalia; order Chiroptera; family Phyllostomidae; genus Tonatia; species Tonatia bakeri. The sequence continues at coordinate 184,434 of PVIA01002448.1, read as the reverse complement.
AGATGGAAAATACAAAGAAGCAGCCAAAATGGGAAGACAAAGAAATAGACCCCAAAAGGAAGAATAAAAGAATTCTCCAGAATAAGAACTAGATAAAATGAAGGCAAGCAATTTATCAGATAGAGAGTATAGAGTAAAGATTGTAAAGATACTCAATAGCATGAAAAAAGACATAGAAACCACAAAAAGAACCAGTCAGAAATAAAGAATGCAATATCTGAAATAAATAATACACTGGAAGGAATAGAGTAGGTTAGATGAAGCTGAGGATCAAATGAGTGATTTGGAAGACAAGGTAAAAAAACACACACACACAGGCAGAGCAGCAAAAAGAAAAAAGAATGAAGACTCCTGGTCAAAATGGTGGGGTAGGCAGACATGATTCACCTCTTCACACAACCACATCAAAATTACACCTAAAATGTAGAACAACCATTGCTCAGAACTGTCAGAAATTGAGTTGAATGGAAGTCTGACAACTACAGAATTAAAGAAACCACATCCATCCAGATTGATGGGTGGAGCACAGATGCAGAATGAGGATAGTCCCTCACTCACATGTGGTGGATAAAAATTCTGGAGGGATATCTTGGGACAAAGGAGTCCCAGCCCCATACCATGCACCCCAGCCCAGGGTTCCAGTGCTAGGAGGATAAGTCCCCACAACTTCTGGCTGCAAAAACCAGTGGGGACTGGGTCAGTGGAAGAAACTTCTGGAGTCCCAAGAAGTTCCTCTTAAAGAAGCCACACATAGGTTCACCTACTCAGACTCACCCTCTCTGAGCTCCAGGACAAGGGCAGCAGCTTGAAAGGCACCAGTAGCATAAAGGGAAGAACTTAAATGTCTAAAATAAGGTCAGCAGAGACCATTGTTCCTTATCTAAACCATCCCCCAATAAGAGCAGGTAAGCTGATGCCATAATTGAGACTCCACTAACCTGGCTAAAACTATTTTACCTATGCTGGAGATCTGCTGACACTCAGCCCCACTCAACTTACAGGCCCATCCAAGCTGCTTTTCGTTATGAATGGCTGGTCAGGGCTCACACTTCACAACTTCTTAAATCCTACCAAACAAGTGAAAGCCAACCTAAATGAGTCCCAGAATACACTAGCAATAGCCAGCTTAGATTCATAGCTTGGCTTCACCTGGGAATCTCCAATCTCAGCAGGAGCAGCAGCCATCTCAGATTGCTTTAGAGCTCAGGCAGGGTGGCCCCAGGCAAAACACAGGTGGGGGCTGATTTGGTCTCCAACACCTGGGAAAACCCAGGGCCAGCACACAGAGTGGACAGCTAAAGACCATGTTGGAGCCCACTATCCTGGCCCTGAACAGCTGATCCTCCATGGAGAGTGGAGGTTGGTGGTTAGTGGTGAAAGTCAGTCTGTGTAGCTGACTAGCTTGAGTAAATCCCTCCCATTGATCTGTCAACAGCAACCAAGGCTCAACTACAAGAGGAAGGTGTACTCAGCCCACATGAAGCGCACACCTTGAGTACCTAGCTTGGGTAATAGCGGTGGCGGTGCCTCCGGACCCTACAGGACATATACTACATTAGGCCATACTACCAAGACATGGAGTCAAAGCAGCTCCACATAGTACATAGAAACAAACATAGGGAGGCTGCTAAAATAAGACAAAGTAACATGGTCCAAATGAATGAACAGATCAAAACTCCAGAAAAAGAGCTAAATGAAATGGAGATAAGCATTCTATCAGATGCAGAGTTCAAAACACTGTTTATGAGGATGCTCAATGAACTCAGTGAAGACCTCAGCAGCACAAAAAAGTTCCAGTAAGAAATGAAGTATACACTAATTGAAATAAAGAACAATTTACAGGGAAACAATAGTAGAGTGGATGAAGCTGAGAATCAAACAATGATATGGAAAATAAGGATGCAAAGAAACACAAACAAACAATCTGAGCAGTCTCACATTCGCATCATAGGGATGCCAGAAGAAGAGAAGGAGTGAGAAGTTGGAAATCTATTTGAGAAAATACTGAAAGAAAACTACCTAATTTGCTGTGGGAAATAGACATGCAAGTCCAGGAAGCACAGAGAGTACCACACAAGATGGATGCAAAGTGGCCCACTCCAAGATAGATCATAATTAAAATGCTAAAGGTTAAGATAAAGAGAGACTCTGAAAAGTAGCAAGAGAAAAGAAGTTAGTTACCTATAGGGGAGTTCCCATAAAATTGTCAGCAGATTTCTCAAAAGAAACTTTACAGGCTAGAAAGGACTGGCAAAAAATATTGAAAGTCATGAAAAGCAGGGACCTACAGCCAAGATGGCTTTACCCAACAAAGCTGTCATTTAGAATCGAAGGGCATATGTGGAGCTTCCCAGACAAGAAAAATCTTGGAGTTTATCATCACCAAACCTTTATTATATTTAATATCAAAGGGACTTATTTAAGAAGAAAAAGAAGATCAAAAGTATGAACAACAAAATGGCAAGAAATACATATTTACCAACAATTGACTCTAAAAAACAAACTAAGTAAATGAGAAGGACAGGGAATGAATCAAAGATACAGGCAGGATTTTGATGGCTGCCAAATGGGAGAGGGGTGTGAGGGAGTTGGTGAAGAGACAAGCGATTTAAGAATGATAAATAGGTAGTTAGAGAATAGCTATGGGTGTGTAAAGTTCTGTAAAGGAAATAGAGCAGCCAAAGAACTTATACACACGACCTATGGAGAAGAAAAACGGTGGTGGGATTGCCTGTGGTACTGGTGCTGGGTGGAGGGGGGCAAAGGGAGAAAAATTAAGATACCTGTAATAGCATTATTAATAAAATATAATATAAAAAAAGAAAAAAATTTAAAAAGTGAGGAGAGCTTAAGAAACATTTTGGACAACATGAAGCATAACAAGATCAGCATCATGGGAACACTAGAAGGAGAAGAGAGTGAGCAAGGAATCGAGAGCCTATTTAAGAAAATAATGAGAGAAAGCTTCTCTAATCTGGTGAAGGAAAAAGACACATAAGTCTAGAAAGCTCAGAAAGTCCCAAATGAATTGGACCCAAAGAGGCCTACACCAAGACACCTCATAATTAAAGTGACAAGGTGAGACTCCTAAAAGTTGCATGAGAAAAGCAAGTAGTTACCTACAAGGGAGCGCCAATCAGACTGTTGTCTGATTATTCAACAGAAACATTTCAGGCCAGAAGGGAGTGGCATGAAATACTCAAGGTGATGAAAAGCAACGACCCACAAGCAAGGCTACTTTACTCAGCAAGGCTATATTTAAAATCAAAGGAGAAATGAGGAGCTTCCCAGACAAGAAAAGGCTAAAGGAGTTTGTTAATACCAAATCTGTATTACAATAAATGTTTAATAAATAAATAAAAGGTCTTGTTTAAAGAAGAAGAAGAAAAAGAAAAGAAAAAAAAGGAAAATAATCTAACAATAAAATGGCACCAATTAGGTACCTATCAATAATCACCTTAAATGTAAATGGCTTAAATGTTCCAACCAAAAGACATAGGGTAGCTGAATGGATAAGAAAACAAGACCCATATATATGCCTCAGAGACCCATCTCTGATCGAAAAATACACACAGAAAAGAGTAAAGGGATGGAAAAAGATATTTCATGCAAATTGAAAAGGAAGAAAAGCTGGCATAGTAGTACTTATACTAGACAAAACAGACTTTGAAACCAAGGCTATAGTAAGAGACAAAGAAGGACTACATAATGATAAAGGGAACAATGCAACAAGAGACTATAACCCTAGTAAACATTTATAGACCCAACACAGGAGCACCTAAATATATAAAGCAAATCTTGATGAACATAAAGGGAGAGATCAACAGAAATACAGTCAGAGTTGGGGGATTTAACACTCCATTGACTTTAATGGATAGATCTTTCAGACAGAAAATGAAAAAGGAGACAGCAGCCTTAAACGACACACTAGATCAAATGGATTTAATTGATATCTTCAGATTATTTCACCCCAAAGCAGACCGCTTTCTAGAATAGGCCACATGTTAGCACATACAGCAAGTCTCAATAACTTTAAGAAACTGAAATTATATGAAACATCTTCTCTGCCCACAAAGCTATAAAACTAGAAATCAACCATAAGAAGGGCACTGAAAATCATGCAGAGACATGGAAGCTAAATAACATGTTATTAAACAATGAGATCAAGGAAGAAATTAAAAGGTGCCTTGAAACAAATGAAAATGAGGACACAACAATTAAAAATCTGTGTGACACAGGGAAGCAATCCTAAGAGGGAAATTCATAGCATTATAGGCCTCTCTCAAAAAAACAAGAAAAACTCAGAAAACAATCTAACTTTACTCTTAAACAAACTTGAAAAAGAAGAACAAAGGCCAATGTGAGTAGAAGAAAGAAATAATAAAGATCAGAGCAGCAATAAGATTCTAAAATATGATCGAAAAATAGATTCTAAAAAATGATAGACAAGATCAGTGGATCCAAGGGCTGGTTCTTTGAAAAGAAACAAATGGACAAACCTTTAACCAGATTCATCAAGAAAAAAAGAGAAAGGACCCAAATAAATAAAATCACAAATGAAAGAGAAGTAACAAATGACACCCCCAAAATACAAGAGATTGTAAGAAAATATTATGAATCACTATATGCCAACAAATTGAACAACCTGAATGAAATGGATAAATTCTTAGAAATATACCATTTTTCAAAGCTAAATCAGGAAGAATCAGAGAATCTGAATAGACAAATTACACTGAGTGAGACTGAAACAGTAATCAAAAAACTACCAACAAACAAACCAGGTGGCCTCACAGGTGAATTTTACCAAACATTCCAAGAAGAACAAACACCTCTCCTTCTCAAAATATTTCACAAAAAAAATTCACGAGGAGGGAAGGCTCCCAAGCTCATTTTATGAGGCCAGCATTATCTTAATTTCCAAACCAGATAAAGACACTACAAAGAAAAAAAATTATAAGGCAATATCCCTGATGAACATACATGCTAAAATCCTCAACAAAATATTAGCAAACCAAATATAATAATACATCAAAAAGATCATATCCGTGATCAAGTGACATCTATTCTGGGAATGCAAAGTTGGTACAACATTTGCAAATCAATAAATGTGATTCACCACATAAACAAAAAGGATAAAAACCACATGATCATATCAATGGATGCAGAAAAAGCATTTGATAACATCCAGAACCTATTTATGATAAAAACTTTCAGCAATGAGGGAACATACCGAAACATAATAAAGGCCACATATGAAAAACCCACTGCAAGCATTATGCTCAATGGGTAAAAACTACAAGCTTCCCCTTAAGATCAGCAACAAGACAGGGATGTCTGCTTTCACCTCTCTTATTCAACATAGTACTGGAAGTCCTAGCCATGGCAATCAGACAAGAAGAAGAAATAAAATGCATCCAAATTGGAAAGGAAGAAGTAACATTGTCTTTATTTTCAGAGGACATGATACTGTACATAGAAAACCCCAAAGATTCCACCAAGAAACTAAAAGAATTGATAAATGAATTCAGCAAAGTAGAAGGATATAAAATGAATATCCAGAAATCAGTTGCATCTTTATATGCCAATAAAAAAGTAACAGAAAGGGAAATTAAGAAAACAATCCCATTCACAATTGCTTCAAAAAGAATAAAATACCTAAGAATAAATCGAACTAAGGATATAAAAGACTTATAAATAGAAAATTATAAGACATTGAAGAAAGAAATTGAAGAAGATACAAATAAATGGAAGCGCATAATGTATTCATGGACAGGAAGAATTAACATCATTAAAATATCCATACTATCTGAAGCAATCTATAGATTCAAAGTAATTCCTATCAAGATTCCAAAGCATAGTTCACAGAACTGGACAAATATTTTAAAATTTTATATGGAACCACTAAAGTCCCCCACAGCAACAGTGATCCTGAGATAGAAGAACATAATTGGAGGAGTCATGCTACCAAGTGTCAAATTATACTATAATGCTATAGTAATCAAAACATCATGATACTGTCATAAAATAGACACACAGATCAATGGAATAGAATAGAGAGTCCAGAAATAAACCTACACTTTTATAGCCAATTAATATTCAACAGAGGAAGCAAGCAAATAAAATGGGTAAAGTATAAAATGGATAGTTTATTCAATAAGTGCTGTTGGAAAAATTGGACAGATACATGCAGAAAAATGAAACTGGACCACCTTCTTATACCACACATAAGAATGAATTAAAAATGTATTGAAGATTTAAATGTGAGACCCAGAACTACAAAAATCCAAGAAGAAAACATGGTCAGCCAAATTTCAGACATTGCTTGTAGCAACATTTTACCAGATATATCTCCTCAGGCAAGGGAAACAAAAGAAAAATAAACAAATGAGAATATATCAAACTAAAAAGTTTTTGTACAGCAAAGGAAATCATTAAGAAAATTAAAAGACAACCCACAGGCTAGAAAAAAATATTCGCCACTACATCTGATAACAGCTTAATACCCAAAATTTAGAAAGAACTTACAAAACTCAACACTAAAAAAAAAAAAACCCAATTACAAAATGGGTAAAGGACTGAATAGACAGTTCTCTAAAGAGGACATACAGATGGCCAATAGAAATATGAAAAGATGCTCAATGTCACTAATCATCAGAGAAATGCAAATTAAAACGACAATGCGATACCATCTCACACCTGTCAGAATGGCTATCATCAATGAATCAACAAATAACAAGTGCTGGTGAGGATGTGGAGAAAGGGGAACCCTTTTCACTGGTGGTGAGAATGTAAATTGGTGCAGCCACTGTGGAAAGCAGTATGGAGTTACCTCCAAATATTATAAATGCAACTGCTTTATGACCCAGCAATCCCACTTCTGGGAATATATATGAAGGAACCCAAAACACTAATGTGGAAGAACGTCAGCACCCCTATGTTCATTGCAGCATTATTTACAATCACCAAAATATGGAAGCAGCCCAAGTGTCCATCAATAGATGAGTGGAAACAACTATGGGACATTTACACAATAAAATACTACTCAGCCATAAAAGTGAAGAAATTTTTACTCTTTGAGACAGTATGGATGTACCTGGAGGACATAGTAAGTAACTTAGCCAGTCAGAGAAAGACAAATACCACATAATTCCACTCACATGTGGAATACGACGAACAAACTGAACTAACCAGGAGGATGGGGACAGACTCATAGAGAGCAGGCTGACTGCTGGTGGCCAGGGGAGTTTGGGGGATGGAGGGATGGAGCAAAAAGGAAAAAGACTCAAGGACATGGACAACACTGTGGGGATTGCAGCAGGGTGGGGGTGTAAGGGAACTAAATGCTAATGGAAAACATTTCCAATAAAGATTTAAAAAAATTTTTTTTTAAGTTTTGACCAATCAAATGGTGCCCATATATAGGAGATAATGCATAGTTTGAAATAAGGTCCAAAAATTATCTGCAGTTATAGAGGAAAAAACAAGGAAACATTTTTATAATGAGAAAGAAGAAATCAGGGTGAGCACAAGAAAATCAAAGGGAGCTTCTGAATCTGCACGCTCTGGTCCAGCAGAGCCCACTATCCACAGACGGGCCAAACTCTGTTCTGTGCGGAGAAGGTGAGGGGGCGGGATTGAGGGTGAATGTGGAAAGCACTCCATCCTCAGCCAGAGGGACGAACTTCTTTGTAAGGATGAAGAAGGGGGAAGAAACACTGTAAGAGATGACTGTGTTTCACTCTACAGTCCATACTTTATATTTTAATAAGTGAAGAGTAGATATTTGGGATGTAATAAGGAAAGTTTTTTGATACAAGTGAAAAGTATATGAAATATGACAGAAGGAAAATCTGTATATTTTTCTTGGAAAACATTTATATCCATAGATGTATAAATGGTCCTTAAATCAAGTATGCATTAAAATAAAATGTGGAATTAAAAAAAAAACCCAACCCAAACACATCTTACCATTTGGTCTTTCAAAAATATGCAATCACCCAAAGCTCAATGTCTGCTTTAAACAGACAAAGATAATACTGATGCTCTGAATTCAGGGGTGTCTAGACATGTAATTAAACTCTCTGTATGGTCCTAACAAAAACTGTGTCATTGTGTAAGGAAAGCTACTGCACAGTAATTTAGTTTAATTACAGCTATGCTGTGTTCGATGGGCTGTGTGTGGTTAATTGATAATGTCCCAGGAGTTAGTAGGAGGAAGTTTGAATCTCTTTAAAATTTAGCAGGACCAAGAAGAACCAGTCATTAAAAAAAGAAAGCAGTATTCTGACTAGAGTTCTCCTATTGGGAAGAAAAATTAAGCCACATGAATTAGCTCTTCTCTACTCCTCAGAACATTTAGAACCAATATGCATCTATTTAAGTAAGAACTTCATAGCGAACATTCTACTTTTGGGTTGTATCTGCTTTGGAGACCTGTCACTACTTTTGTCTGTACTCTTGAACTCCAAGATGCCTTCAGAACTGTCAAGAGAATATAGGAAAAAAGCAGTAGGTGACTGTCTCGGTGACCAGATTGGCACGCACGGCTAGGACTGCCTGGCTGTGGGATCTTGAGCTGTAGAGCATCCCAAAGCTGGAGAAATGCACACTGGGTAAAGCAGCCAAGCTCTGGGGCATGTTAGGCATTCTGATTATTTCAGAGGTATCTTCGATGCCTCCCCTTCTCTCACTAGGCTTGGCCAGTCATAATCCCACCTCCAAAATACATCTCATATCTACTGTTTTAATTTACGTGGTAACTGCTCAGTCTAGTCCTTTATATCCCCTCTGGGCACAACTACCAATTGTCTCCCATCCATCTCCATACATCCCCACACCTAGGTCATCTTTCTAAAACACAGATTAACTCATGTCAATCCTCTAGCTTAAAAACAAAACAATTCACCTTTAAGGGCTCCTCAAAGCCTAATAATTAAAGTCTAATTTCCTCAGTACAAGAATTAAAAGTCCTTCAAAATTTGTCCCCAAATTTGAAGGACTTCTGGCTATGCAACATCCTGGGACAATTCTTCCCATGCCCTAGTCACATAGCTTTTCCTACTATTCCTCTGTTATGCCATACACATTCCTATTTGATTCCTGGATAATAATAATCTCTCATGTGCCACACTGTATTTTCTAATGATTCTTGCAACAATATTACTCATTCCAAATGCTCTTCCAGAGAATATTGCCAGTCAGCGTCTAGGGATGGATTCTAATTGTCCTTGCCTTGAATCTGGTCTGTCACTTGTTGGTAAGCAATAGAATGCAGTAGAAGTGACAGTGTGTGACTTCTGAGGTTAGGTCATTAGTCAGTGCAGCTTCCACCTTGTTGGCTAGCACTCATTTTTCTGTCTCTTAGCTGCTGTGTGAAACACCGGACTATCCTAAGGGCATGATGCTGTCAGCAAATTGGGCAACATGGAAGAGCTGTCTCGTTCCAGCTGACAGCCTCTGCGGAAGCCCCATAGAACAGATGTCATCAACTGCCAGGCATGTGAGTGAAGACACCTCTAAACCACTCCTGCCTCCAGCCACCAAGCCCCAGCAGAGACATTATGGATTCGAGATAGCCAAGTAAATAAAATGGTGAAACTACCTGAGCCAGGACAGGAGCCAGTTCCTAAGATCTTTATCTTAGAACAGATTTCCTATGTCTGCCCAAGTTCATAACCTTGTATGGCTTTGTGTTCAAGAAACTTAGTGAACTCAACTCATCCTGTTCTTTGTTTAAGGCAATATCAATAGCTGCCTTGGACTGTGGGCTTGGGAGTCAAATACAATATAAATTGATCCGTTCCATTCTGCTGTACAAAACCAAATATACTTTAGTATTGTAAGTCTGCTGGTGATGAATTCTATCACATTGTGTATGACTAACAGTCTTTATTTTGCCTTCATCTTTGAGAGTCATTTTCACTGAGTTTAGAATATCAGCTGGCTCCATATTTTTCTCTTTACAATACTTTGATGATGTCATCCCACTGTTTCTTGAATTATTTTTGATGAAAAATTTAATATCATCCTTATCTTTGTTCTTCTGATACAATGTCTTTTCCCTCTGACTGTTGGTATATTATTTTATTTATCTTTAGTTAAGAAGATTGAATATGATGTATCTTGGTATCATTTTCTTCATGTTCCATGTGTTTAAGATTTGGTAAGATTCTTGACTATGTGGCTTTAAAAGTTTCATCATATTTGGAAAATTGTGCATATTATTTCTTCAAATATGATCTCCCATCATTTTCAATGATTCCAATTTTAGATATATATAATATATAAATATAAATACATATTTTTATATCCATAACTTATTGATGTTTTCTTAATTTTTGTCTTCAGTCTTTATCTATTTTTACATTGTATCATTTTTGTCTTTTAATGCCATGTCTTCAACTTCACTTTTTAAAAAATTTCTGAAACACCTAATCTGGTGTTAATTCCATTCAGTATATTTTTCGTCTCAGATCCTGCAGTTTTCATCTCTAGATACTTGATTTCAATCTTTTTTATTTATCTCCATGGATCTATTTAACATCTCCAATCTTTCCTCTCTTGAATATATGGAATGCATTTATAACAACTGTTTCAATATCTCTATATACTATTTATATCTTTGTGTCATTCCCAAGTCAGTTTGTATTGATTGTTTTTTTTCCTTCTTTGCTCCGGTCTCACTCTGCGTGTGCTTGGCATCCATTTCTCATAACCTGTGACTGGCTAGTGGACTGCGATTTTATCCTGTGAGTGCTGCACAGATACAGATGTGTCTGTGATCTTCTTCAGCTTTGCTCTGATGCAGTTAGGTTACAATACTTGAAAATAGTTTGATCCTTTTGAGATTTGCTTTTAGACTTTATTAGTTTCTCTACTTCGTCTATTGGAAACATGAACTCTGTGTGAGCTGCAAGCATTGTTACCTCTGATCCGTGGTTCTTTCCTTGGCCTTTCACGCACGTTTCCCTCCCTCACGTGCATGTTCTGGTCAGCAGTCAGCTGAAGACTGTGGGCAGGGGATTGAGGGGGTAAGGCATTCGCGATTTCCAGAGACCGTGCTCAGTGCAGCTCTTCCTCTCTGGTACACTGTTCCATGAACTCTGGCCTCCTTGGCCTCTGACTTTCTATTCTGCCTTCTTATCTCAGGTGGACTGCTGGTTTCCTCTTGGTTTCTCCCTTCCTATACGGCAGCCTTGAAACTCTCTTCAGGCAATTGTAAGGCCCCTGTTTGCAATCCATTTGTCAGGTATCACTGTCCTGGGCTGCCTGATGGCCAATTGTCTAAAAACCATGTTCCATGCTTTTAGTCTGGTTCTTGTTGGTTTCAAGGAAAAGTGTAAGTTGGTTTTCTTTTACTCTATCTTGACCAGAAATAGACATTGCAAATAGTACTTCAGATATTTTAGATGTTTTCTAAATAATATTTTACTTGATATTATATCTGAAATTAGAATTATCCTCAGTATTTCAGACCTTTTTGAACCTATTACTGCTACTGGTGTACCAGCAACTGCAGTTAAAGCTGTTAGAGAAAGAACAAATGACGGTTGGAGGAAACCCAAACTGAGTCCAATATTGATCAACCTCTACACTCAATTCAGATGAGACCGGATGAGTTCAGGGTGGGATGGCCGTAGACTACCCTTGATTCACTACTGATCAAAGTTTCAGCTGTATTTACTTACAAGTTTCTGAGGTTTCCTATAGTGAAGAAAAAATACTTTTGGCCCACTCCTTTGTTAAAAAGAATGTCTTTCTTTTTTGTGGACCCATGGGAGTGTTTGAGAGTAGTGCCAGATATGAAATGGGCCCAAAGAAAAGATATAAAGGATAAAAATCATATTAAATAAGTTGGCTAATAGTACTTGGCTTAGAGATAATCCTCTTGATAATTCTTAAATCTATAAAATAGATGAATCAATATATTAACTTCATAGGCCATATTTTCTCCTGAGTAAAGATGAAGTACTCATTGATTATAGTCTACTATTTATATAATATTTACATAATTTATGAAATAAATCTTTTAAGATTCATTGAAGCAAAATGAAAACTCACCAAATTAAAAAATTCTAAAAATATAAAAGGCATAAGTATTATACAAATGTATCACTAAAGCAATCTGTTTTAAGAATTTATATGACAAATTATATTGAAGGTTACTAAGTTTCAGATAACAGTGGCAATAATTCATTTAGTAATTAAAATACTTGAGTGATACTTCAAAAAATTATAAAATAAATAAACTTTGTCTATATATGTTGGTTGTTCAGAGACCCTCTATACTCTATGACAGTGATTTTCAACCAATGCACTACAAGAAACGTGAAAACAGGCAACACCTGACTGTTTAGGCAGGGACACGACAAACGTTTTGTCAGGTGTTGTCAGATAAAACAATGATCACAGCCAGGGCAACACTAGCTCTTTGGTGTGAATGCCCTACCTTGAACCATAATTACATAGGGCATATAACAAGACATGCATCTTATTGGTCATATCTCACAGTAAGTTTATGTCTGATTGGTTAATTCTCAGCACCAGAAATCTTTACATACAAGTATAGGCACCTGATTTTTAAAAAGTCACTTTGGAACAGAAGGGTAGGTAATTACTATTTTTTTTTGTTTGGTAAATCAATAAAAATTATACTTTTTTTTTCTCAGAGCAGCAAAAATTATAATATACTTCTTGGTGTGCTGAAGAATTTTAGTAATTAATTTGTGACAATGACATGAAAAAGGTTGAAAGTCACTGTTCTATGACAATCATAAAATGTCTTGATCCTTACAGATAAAAATGATCAAATGATCTATTATGTTTTGTGGCATTTCATTTCAAGATAATAAAATACAACTTTATTAAAACTTCGAAGGCTCTGAAATGTTAGTTACATCTAAGCCTTAAATGGCCTCAACTTATATATAGTTTAAAAAATACCAAGTGTCTATATTAGAGTATTATAATAAATACAGATAATCAAATGCTTTACAGACAAAAACTTCTCAAGCCCTCTTGGAAGGATTACTAGAAGGACCCTGGAGCCAGCCCAGACTTGAAGAGATTATTTAGAGTAGGAGTCCCAAACTCAAATGTCTCTAAAGGAAAGGCCGCTAACGTAAGAGTGCAATGGCCAAAACTCACATTTAAGTATTTTTATTTCATAATTTTGTATAGCACTTACTATGTGACAGGCACTGTTCTAAGTGGTTTACCAAATATATTAATCCTATTTTATCCTACATGTACTATATTAATTCTATATGTTCAATATTATATTAATACATATAACTCTATTATCCCCATTTTACTATAAAAGAACAACAAAGTTAAACAATGTGGTCAAGGTCACGCAGTTAGCAGCATCTGTGGGGTTTGGACCCACATAGTTTGGACTGGTGTGCTCTTAACCTCTAGACTGGGGAAGAACCGGGAAGTTTATGGTAATCAGAGACAGCACATCCTAGCCACTACACTTTTCACAATATCTGAGCAAACTGAGGTTTTAATTCTTAGTTGCTCAGCAAATCATTTTCCAAGGTCTGATATTAAGAGTGAAAGAAAATCCTGTAATCATTCTTAAAACACTCTGGGCAGCAACTATACTATTACCAGGCTTCTTCCATACAGTAGAAAAAGCCTTATGACTCTTTTGAAAAAAAAAAAAAAGGAAATTAATATAAGAGAAACACCAGTGAGATAATTTGGAGTCACCTGTTAATTCTGCCTCTTCTCCCATTAAAGGAAAAGGAAAAGAACAGAGCTTTTGCCCCATCCCCTTGAGCTACAGTACCCTGCTTTCTGGGATGCAGAAGGAATGGTTTTACCTGGCTTGACTTGGGATAATTTTAACAGGTCATTTAACAGTTACAGTTTTTACTCCCAAGGATCCCTTTTGTTAATATTCATGTAGTAAATGCCATAGTCAGAAAAAGTGTGTTTATAACACAGGATTTAATAAGTAATCATTAACTGGCCCATTTCCTTCTTGTTAACCAGACACATATAACCCCACGGCCCACAGAATGCCTGTATTCTCTTGCTGCTAGCCAGAGCATTATCATTAGTGAGAGAGACAGGGTTACCACCCTAAAATGACAAATGTAAGCCAAATCAAGTAAGGTTGGAATTTCCATTAACTACTGCATCATTCTCAAAGGCACATATGTGACTGTCATAAAGCATTTTGACATATTGAAAATTACACTGTAGGCCTCAACTAACACCTTCTTGTGTCCTTACAATGAGAAAAATCTCAATCTGGAGACAAGGACATTGCAGGGTGGATACTGGGCTTCAGTTTGTCCTTACACATCAATAACTGAATATCAAGTACGGTGAATTACATGAGATTAACAATGTATACTATATAAAGCCAGAACAGAAAGGATTAGATTGATCTTTTAAAGCAGGGCTGTCAAACTCATTTTCACTGGAAGCCACATCAGCCTCATGGTTGCCTTCAAAGGGCCGGATGTAATTTTAGGTCTGTATAAATGTAACTACTTCTTAACTGTTAAGCGAGAGGCTGGTACTGCCGCCAGGTAGAAACAAGGTGCTAGGCCAGATAAAACAAGGTGGAGGGCCAGTTTCGTACTGTGGGCTGTGTGTTTACCACCTGTGTTTTAAAAGAAAACTCAGAGTACTTTTTAAAAAGATTTTGTTTTTTTAGAATAGGTTTAGGTCCACAGCAAAATTGAGGGGAGGGTATGGAGAGTTCCCATAGACTCCCTGCCCTTCCCACATGCAGAGTCTCCCCATTACCAACATCACCTACCAGCGCAGTGCATGCATCACAGCTGATGAACCTACATCGACACATCATGACCGCCCAAAGGCCACAGTGTACATTACAGTTCACTCTCGGTGTTGTACATTCTGTGGGTTTGGGAAAATGGATAAGGGCGTGTGTCCACCATGATGGTGTCTCATAGAATATTTCACTGCCCAAAAATACTACATTGTATTTATTCATTCTTCCTGCCCTACCCCAGCCTCTGGCATGCACTGCTCTTTTTATTGTCTCCATACTTTTGCCTTTTCCAGGATGTCGTACAGTTGGAATGGCATAGGATGTGACATTTCTAGATTGGTTTCTTTCACTTAGCAATATGCATTTAAGGTTCCTCTGTGTCTTCTCATGGCTTGAGACTCATTTCTTTTTGGTGGTTAATAACATTCCATTATCTGGATGTACCCCAGTTTATTTATCTACTCACCTGCTGAAGGACATTTTGATTACTCCCAAGTTTTGACAATGATATTTAAACCTGCTATAAACATTCATGTGCAGGGTTTTCTGTGAACATGTTTTTAACTCTGGCTGGATCTTATGGGTAAGAGTATATTTAGTTTTGTAAGAAATTGCCAAACTATCTTCTAAAGTAGCTGAACCATTTTGCAGTACATGAAGAGTCTTGTTGCTTCACATCCTAACCAGCAGCATTTGGATTTGGGCCTTTCTGACAGTTGTGTAGTCGTATCTCGATGTCATTTTGATTGCATTTCCCCACTGACCTATGTTGTAGAGCATGTTTTCATATGCTTATTTTCCATATGTGCAGCTTCTCTGGTGAGATATCTATTAAGATCTTTGGCCCATTTTTAAGTCCAGTTGTATGTTTTCTTATTGTTGAGTTTTAAGAGATTTTGTATATTTTTAGATAACAGTTGTTTATCAGATGTGTCTTTTGCAAATATTTTTCCTAGTCTATGGCTTGTATTAAAATTATCTTGACATTGTCTTTCATGAAGTAGAAGTTTTTAACTTTAAAGAAATCCAGTTTATCTATTTTTCCTTTCATGGTTATACCATCATAACAAACCATGTTAATTCCTTTTAGTCTGTATTTATCATCCTTTCTGTTACTTAAAGAAAGTTGCATGAAGGAATGAAGCCCTGAATTCTCCCAAGCTGTGCTCTCTGCATCTCTCTATAAGTTGCTGTACTTAACTTTGAGGGAAAAAAAGATCTGCTCTACAAAATGTTGAAGGAGGAGCTGGTAGGTGTCTGCATCGTGGAAGCACAGGGAGCGGCTACTGAGAGTCAGCCTGGCCCTCAGCAGACTCTGGAGCTGTGCATGCCAGTGAAGATCAGTCTGAACAATCAGCCCTTGAATGTTGTGCTACATTTGTGATGACCCCAAACTAGCGTAAAAGGGCAACTGCTTGTGAAATAAACACAATAACTGAATGGAAGTTGAATTTGGTAACAAAGAATTGAATTAAGTCTTCTACCCAGTTTCTTACTATTGTATCCCATTAGGAATGTTCAATGTTTGATGCTACCATCATTCTGGATATTGACAAAGTTGCAGAGCTGACTGCACCTGGAAGAGATATACCTATGGAGCTATTATTATTCCCACCTACTCTTGTCCTAAAAAGAATGGACTATGCATCTGTACACATTCTTAATTTACTTGAGACAAAGTTTTGAATCTAGCACACAAAGTGATTCTCTTTCGTTCTGTCCCATAAGTAGTGTTCAAGAACCAAGTGCAGAAGCAGAAAAGCAGACGGAAACAGGCACACCTGCTGCAACACACCTGTGTCTTTAAAAAACATGTGACTTTGTGCCTGCTACGTGTGATCTTTCAAATAGACGCATCTCACGTGTCCTGTTTCAGTGTGAGCTCTCAAATCTCCTGCAGTTGGTGCTTAGGTCTGCTCATCTGTGTGTATGGCTTTGAGCCCAACATAGCCTACAGCAGGGCGCAGCAGAGGAAGGCAGACAGCAGAGAGATTAAGAACATAAACTCTGCAGTCATTTTTTATTGTGCATTCTCATCCTGATTCTGCCACGGAGCAGCTGTGTGATCTGGAAAAAGTTACCTTAGCTCTCTGCGTCTCAGTGTCCTCATTTGTAAAATGATTATAATGACACCCATAGCCTTATAGGGGTGAAGGCTAAGTGAAATAATGCACACAAATCTTTTAAAGTTTGGTCCATAGTGTTTAAGAACACATGGTAGTAATAGGTGGCATTATAATAATTACTGAGATGGTTATTAGGTTTTAATCACATTTAGTCCAATTGTATATTCCTTTTAAGACAGTATCTTCTTTCAGATTTCTAGCAAAATAGAGCATAAGATTTAGCCCCTTTACTGAACAGCCCATTACATAAATGAGCAGAAGGAATGAACATTGTGAATCAGGGTGTAATGAGGCTGGCTCTCAGTGACATGAATGTAAAATAAGATGGCATTTCTAGAATTCTGCAGGATCCAGAGCCCATAAGCCTTCAGTGTGGCTAAGTTTCTGTAACAGTGGTTTCACAGGCATGAGAAGATAATTTAAAAGTTACATACTGTGGTTTTGGATCAGTTCCAACATTCAAGGGAAAGTTTCAAAGGATAAATCACACTGATGGTCAGAACTTATGGCACAATCAGCATATTATTCATGGACATGTAATTGATTTGAGGTTAAATTTTGAAAAGTGAAAACTGAGATTAGAATGCAAAGTATATATGTGAGAGATTACATTTTTCAGTGTGGATTTTCCCATGTATCTATCACCATGTCAAGTTCTGTGAAATCAGATATCTTTTCCCAAACACAGAAAAATGTGCCCTGCTTATTTATTTAGATTTTAAAATCATCTGTTCCTTGAAAAGTACTCTCCTGCAGAGTTGGGTTAGCATTATCATTTTTAAAAGTAATGTGATTTTAAAAAGTAATGTGATTTAACAGTTTCTTGAATTATTAAATGCACTTGAAGTCCTATTGTCTTTTAGACACCATGAATATAAAGTCACTTCCAAAATATCCCTAGTGTTTAAAACACTGGGATCCTAAACAAAATTTGTAAGTGGTCAGATTCAAGTCAATGAATATACACTGAACCCGTTGGGTGCTGTGAGTACGGAAGGGCGCATGGAGTGTGCGGGGGGCGGAGGGCAGGTGAAAAGAGTGACAGATAGAGACGAATGCGACATTATTCCTAGACTAGAGACAACACGCCCACTTCAGGAGACAAGCCCGTGCACAACTGTCCATGACACACTGGGGTAGGAAATGCTGTGAGAGTCAAGGAAAGAACGTAGATTTGTTGAAATGTTGAACTTACATCTCTCAGAAATAGAAAAATATAAAAATGAAAACAAATATATGTAGTTAGCTTCAGAATTTATTACAGGTGAGTGAAGGGGCAGGTAGAACCTTAGATTAGGTTTCAAAATTTCTTTAAGAAATAGGCAAGGGAGTCATAGAAACCAAATGTTTCATCTGCTTTGATTTAAAGAGAGGGTGAGGAAAATGATCAAAATCCTACAAGACTGCTTCAATTTTTGTACAGCCTGAAATGGAAAATCCCTAGAATCCCAAAGGCCAATGAGAAAGGTGCCTGGCAGCATTGTTAAGCCTAGGCTGGGAGTTTTAACTACTTTGGTTCCCGTATGATACCTGAGATTATGGAACACGGCCAAAGGGACTGTGCAGATGTACTTAGTTACTAATCCCTTTGACCTTGAAATGCAGAGATTATCCTGGATTATCCAGATGGGTCCAATGTAAATGCATGAGCCTTTAAAAGCAGAAGAGGAAGGCAGATGAGTCAGTCAAAGGGATTCCCAAGTACGAAAAGGATTTGAGGTACCGTTGCAGGTGTGAAGACGGAGCAGGCCCAAGTGGCAAGGCAACCAAAAGGCACGGAATTCTGCTGACAAACTGCCTGAGTTTGGAAGTAGATTCTTCCCCAAAGCCTCCAAGAGAAAGGCAGCCCTGCTGACCCCTTGACCCTGAAACTGTGAGGATCCCATCAGTCACATCATGCCTCACTTCTGACCTGCAGAACTGTGGGATAATAAATGGGTGCTTTTTTAGGCTTTTAAGCTTGTGGTACTTGTTATGTGGCAATAAAAAAAATACATAAATGGAAAGATTACCAAGGCATATTGTTAAAGGGACAAAAAATAAGTCAGAAAGCAACATGAAAAAACAAATAAGTATAAGCATATTGCATATATATATTTATGTGCCAAGATGCCACACATGGCCTCAGCCACAGCCAGCATTCCTTCTTTTTGATCATGACCTACGTTCTAGCTTCATCTCTAAAATATGGCAAATAGTTTTGAAAATATTTATTTATGTATTTACTTAATCCTCACCTAAAGACATGTTCATTGATTTTAGGGAGAGGGGAAAGAAGGAAGAGAGAGAGGGAAAGAAACTTCAATGCGAGAGAAAAACATCGATTGGTTACCTCTCGTACGCTCCCCAACGGGGGACAGAACCTGAAACCCAGGCATGAGCCCTGACTGGAAATTGAACCCACAACCTCTTGGTTTATGGGACAAGACTCCAACCAACTGAACCACACTGGCCAGTGAAGTTTGAAAATGTTTAAAAATGCCATGGTTCATGCTCTAAAGTAACAGAATTGATGTCCAAACATACAAACAAGGAGAAAATAATAGAAAAAAGAGCACAAGAATACAGAATAACTGCCACACTTTAAAATACAAGCAAACGAGCCAAAATGCTTGTCAGCAAATGAATCTCTGAAGACCTGAAAACAAGTGACATCAAGTGTATCCTTGTGTCTGGGTGTTTGGGTTGATCAGTTTAAATGCATTATGTCAGGAAATGAATGCATCACACCCTGTGTGTAATAGGCAGAGCTTTATGCGTAATCCCTCTATGAAATTTGCTGTTATATTAAGCACGACCCCCTTTGAGTGTGGATAGTATCTATGAATATGATGAGGTAGCATGCCTATGACTATATAAAATCACAAAAAGGAGATTATTCAGGTAGGCATAATCAAATAACATGTGCCCTTGAAAAGCAGGGCTTTTCTTTGGCAGCAGAAAAAGAAGTCTGGACTCTGGAAGCTGACTTTGACATGGAGGGAGGCATGAGCCAGGGGACGCAGACAACCTGCAGGAGCTGAGAGCAGCCCCAGGCTGACGAGCAGTGGAAAGACAGAGACCTTGGCCATACAACCACACGCAAATGGATTTGTCCAGCAACCTGAACGGGCTATGGAGTAGATTCTTCTCCAGACCCTCCAGTTAGGAGCCCAGCTGAGCAGCAGCTTGGTTCCCATCTCGTGAGACTCTAAGCAGAGAACCCAGTAGAGTTCACTGAACTTCAAACGCACAGATCTGTGAGATAGTGAGTTCTTTTAAGTTGCTACCTTTGTGGTAATTTGTTATTCAGAAATAAAAAACTGATATGCACATATTTTGCAGTTAGTAAATGGTGTACTAAAGAACATAAGTATATACTCTTGGCATACAAATGTCATGTGTCGTTTAGTGACTCCACAGTGGTAGGGACTACATATGTACTCAGTGAGTATCTGTCATCTGTTTGGTGAACGAGTGCATGAATGAAAAGGTGAGCTAAGCAGTGAACCATCTTTGGGCAGTCAAGTCATCCAACAAATATTTATCAAATGCCCAATATGTATCCAGAACCATTCCGAATGTTGGACATGGTACAATGAGGTCCAAGACCTCAGGGAATTTATATTTTAGTTTTAAACAGGAGTTCAATATTCTGTGAATTAGAGCTTCTCATGCTGAAGGAGTGTCACTGGCGCACCATCAGTGAAGTGGGGTGCTATGAACAAAGGCCTCTGGTGGGACAGGATCACGAGGTCAGCAAAGGGGTTTTCAGGCAGGACTTTGAAGGCCACACAAAGAGGGTAAATGTGATGGGAGACACTGGAGGGTTAAGTGGGGAAACGCTGTGATATGATGTATGCTGCTGTCTTATAAATCAAGGAGGACCACAAACTTGTTCCAAGTAAAGTGCGGCAAACGTGACCACAGAGATGCCAATGCAGGTGTGCGGCACCAAATTTATGGGTGAAAGTTACACTTTTGCTGCCACATCAAAAAACCTAGGACAACCCTGGGTGGTGTGGCTCAATGGATTGAGCGCCAGCCTGGGAACCAAAGGGTCGTGGTTCGATTCACAGTTAGGGCACATGCCTGGGTTGCTGGCCAGGTCAGGTCCCCAGTAGCGGGTGAGAGGCAACCACAAATTGATGTTTCTCTCCTTCTCTTTCTCCCTCCCTTCCCCACTGTCTAAAATAAATAAATAAAATCTTTTTTAAAAAGGACAGTTAAATGTGACTCCCCCTTGTCTACATTCCAAGCTTTGTATGTAAACCACTCATTTTCTTATCTTTGGCAACATAATTATGCAACTTATACATAACTTTAAATACAATTAGAATGTTTTATTAATAAAATCTAAGTTTTGACTCTTTTTAAGTGTCTAGAGCACAAGTAAATAGCTCTCTATTTAATCCACCAACTGCTTATAATATAGTAGGCAGAGACGTAACATTCCAGCAACATTTTATGGATTTATGATTTTTAAAAAGTATTCCCTTAAAAAATGATCACAGCAGGCTCTATAAACTTTAGGCAAAATAAATAATATGGAGAAAACAGGCAGATATGAAATCATGAAAGATTACTATTAAATATATGACATGTAAAATGCATTAGAATTATACCATACTTCTTTCATGGACTAAAAACAAAAAGGGTATTGTAGAGAGGTGCCTTAATTAACATTTACAAGAGGCAGAATTATAAAGTGGACACTAGGACACTGGAATGAGGAAAGGTAGTCTTGTCTTAGGTAACGAGAACATTTTGAAACCTCTAGTGGTTACTGAAATCTTTCTTTAAAGTCAGCAAAACAGTTAACAAGCAGTGTGAGGATGTCTAGCACTGCATACGTGGCAATGGTGTTGACATTTCTTTGGATCCTTGCATGGTGATCATTCTTTGAAATTTACAAGGTAAAGACCGGTGGGATAGAAGAAGGAGTAAGGAAGAGAGGTTGAGAGAGAGAGACAGAGAGAGAGAGCACGTGAGCAAACAGACAGATTAAGGTGAAGATTCCCCTGCAATGCATTGGGAATTGTGTGAAGTGTTTTTCGTTTGTGTTGTTGTTGTTGCTGTTGTTTGTAGTCACACTATCTGGGCCTCCTGCTGGCATCTCGTACATTGGGGCTGGTGATCTGGACTGACTATTTTGGTCCCCCCAGAATCCATATGTTGAAGCCCTAACCCCCATGGAATTTATTTGGAGGTGAAGTCTTTGAATGTAAATAGATTTAGATGAAGTCATGAGGGTGACACCCCCATGATGGGATTAGTCCCTTATAAGAAGAGGAAGCAGTCAGAGGTGACTCCCCCCACCCCACTGTGTGAGGACACAGCAAGAAGGCGGCAGTCTGTGAACCAGACGCAGACCCCAGCAGGAATCTGACCACACTGGCATCCTGATCTGGGCATTCCAGCTTCTAGAACTGTAAGAAACATGGGTTTATTGTTTAAGCCACCCAGTCCCTGGTATTTTGTTTTTCTTTTTTTTTTTAACAGAATTATTCTTCAACACTATTTCTAAATTAGCCATTCCCAAAATAAAAATTCATTTTTAATGGGTCAAAGACATCATAAGTAGTAGGTTCACGTTGCTCCGAGTAATACAAAATAAAATCTTATTCCCTCAAAGGAGGAAATACATCAGCTTTAGGGCAGACAACTATTACAAAAAAGCAAGGAAATATTTTTTTGGTCCTACCCCCTCGTCCAATGAATATTCAGTGAAAGAGCAGCACAGAAACAGTTAACTGGGGCCTAACCTTAGTCACTCTGCCTTCTTCAGAGAGAAGCACGTGTACAAAGGGTGGATATCCCTGTTCATCGTCCAGCCACATCACTCTCCCAATTCCCACAAGATCATTCTTTCTTAAAAGAGTGTCACTGTCAAAGGAATCTTTCCGGCTGAGAGTCCTTTCCTTGTTCCAGAAAAGTAGAAGCTGTTACAAAAAAACTATCAGTATGAAACTGGAGAGCCCACTGTAGGCAGTAAAATTCTCTGCTTGGCTTCTCCTGAATCTTAGCTTTACAGAGCATTTGATGTCAGAGGAACAGTATATATATGTGTGTGTGTGCATGTGTGTGTGTGTGTGTGTGTACATGCAATATGGTCTCAGAGAAATGGAAACTGGGCCAAATTACCAATTA
The DNA here is from genome assembly GCA_004024845.1 of Tonatia bakeri. Classification (NCBI taxonomy): domain Eukaryota; kingdom Metazoa; phylum Chordata; class Mammalia; order Chiroptera; family Phyllostomidae; genus Tonatia; species Tonatia bakeri. The sequence continues at coordinate 161,424 of PVIA01002448.1, read as the reverse complement.
GAATATGATTCATTTAAGGTATTCTGATAATATGATAATATCCTTCCTTTCTTGGTCTGAAACACCTGCTGAGATAAGCATTCTTTAAACAAAATTAAACCTTGTTACAATATTTAAAACTTTATTTCCTAATAGCTTAAATCCCCATCTTTTTTCTTCTGCTTTATTCTCATTAATCTTAGTAGCTCGTCTATAGAAGCAGAAGCAGTGCATGCCTTTCCTGGGCTTATGAGGACCCTGTGAGCACTTCTCGACTAATACATTTGGTTCCCTTTTTTGTGCTTTTCCTCCATGTTACTACCATTCATGTTGCTTCCATTAACTAGACAGTACTTCCCACCCTTACCTGAGGTTCTCTAGTTCTTCTGCTCCGAGTGAACGATTCTGTGAATCTCATTCCCCAATCAACTGAAACCTGACAGAACAGCTGTGAATGAGCTTCTGACGACCATAATCCAAGGACCAAACAAAAACCAGGTCACATCTACTCAGGGACCTCATGTCCGTGATACTTCAGTGGGTTGTTGCTAAAGCAAAGACCATCTCAAGGCATTTCCTTTTAAGAAAGATTATGTAGATGGTAGCCTTCTACCCTCCATTTCTCATCAAATCCTTGCTGGTAGGGATTGTGTCCCGTGTTTTGTTTTTTTCTACAGCTCTCCTCGGACTCTGCAGTGTATGCTGTATGTAGTGAACAGTTATCCTGGTCTGGAGGCCTTGGTTGGTCTTTTAAAACATTGGTCATTTTTTCTGTTGTTGTCTTATTCATCGTTAGTTCCAGCTAGAGGAGAGGGAAGAGGAGAACATAGAAAGAAAAAAATGTAGCAGAAGAAAAGAGAAAGTGAAGAAAAAGAGGTCATTTGAGGAACTGTGAGACTGGAGAGAAAAGAAGGGAATAAAACCTCAGAGAACACATAGACAGAGAGGTGGGAAGAGAATGGCTTGTTATGTGGTAATAAAGGCGAGGAAATTAGATGAGAAGTTCTTATCAATCCTCTAAATACTCCATCTGTATGTTTTTTGCTCAGGATTATTTTTCATAATCTCTAAGTCTTTGTATGTGTAACACTCATGAATGCTGACAGTGAAGGTCCAAGGGGAAGTTGGGCCTAGTTTGTTAGCATTTTTCATTCATGGAATCACAAAACGATGTCTCTTCAGATGTTTGTATCTATTGACTGGACATTTTCATATTCTTTTTTTTTTGGTCAAGTAAGATTATTTCTCTGTCACATTAATCAGAAACAGGGGCTGGTTGTCTAGACATGGTGCTGGATCCACAGCATGGAATCCAGGTCCCTCCAGCTCTCTGATGGTCACTAGGGTTGACCAGCAGTCTCTTGGCTCCACAGTGGATGCTTGAGCTCAGCCATCATCTCTGCGTTCCTAGCAGAGTATAAAGGACATCCCAGAGACTTCCTATAAGTCCCACAGGGTACTTCTACTTACTTTTTGTGATCTGAAACTTAGTCACATCACTGTATGTAGCTGCAAGAGAGTCTGGGGAATGGAGGCAGCAAAGACCTCCATCTTGCAGAATTAGTTGAAGTTGCTCGTTGGCCTGTCTGAAAAGGCAGGCCTGGCTAGAGGTTGCTGGTTCTCAGCCCCAGCACAGGGGTCTGTCTCATCCCTTACCTCTCCAACTAGAGGTCCCTGAATACAGGACCATATTGCCCTGTAGACTTTAACTTTAGAATAGATCTTTCACTTTGACTAAGGTTTGGTTGCCTGTCCTACCTCCCTCTTGTAAGCTCCCATTCAGAATAGGTGCTAAAGGGGGCCCAGGCCATGCTTCCATGCTTGCCAGTCCTATGGGCCTCTTTACTGGCCTCACTGAGTTTGGACTTCATGCTGCCTCAGGATAATGGTCCTGCAGCGGAAGTCACCCAGGGTCCCCTCATCTTCAGAATCACACGAACCTCTTCCACTAGTCATGCAAGTCCCCTCAGGACAGGCCCCGCCCCTTTCTCCAGCCCCAGTTATCACCACGTGTACTTTACGTTCTATCAATATTCGTGCCTTTGTATCTTTAGTCTATTACATTCCCTAAGGATTTGTGGGAGAAAAAGAGTATTCCTGAGATTCCCTTTCTTACATTTTTGCTGCCTATTAAACAATTTTTGTTTTAAAACCCAATTCCCTCTGGCAAGATTTTGCTGTCATACTGAATATTTTTCATCCTCTCTAATGCCTTTGAATCGGCAAAATGTACCAGTTGGTTCACATATGTAATCTTATAACAATGTGCTTATATGTGTCTACCTGCCCTATAATGTGGTATGCTTCTTGATTTCTGTATCTAAGATCCTGGAGCATACTAAAGACTCAATGAATGGTTAAACTAAAGGGCTACAAAATCCTAAAATGACAAAATAATTTGTAATGTAATAATTGACATGATACTTTTTGCATAGTAATTGGAAAATTCCTAGATATATGTTCAAGAATTTATTGTGATTCTTTTGGAATTCAAAAGAGAGAATGCTACTTATAATTTGATAAACTTCTGATATCATTATTATTGCCAGTAATAATCTACAGACACACTTAATGAGAAAGATAACCCCTTCCCAGGAATTATTTTTAGATCTCCAGTTTCATAATATTGTTATGATTTTCATAATGTAAATTCTTTTGTTTCAAATTTTTTTCTGATAAAATATCTGTTTTGACTGAACTGCTAATTGACTTATTCTGTTTAGAAATCAAAATATTAGAACATTAATAGAACTGTTTGTTATTTCCTCTCTGATAAATGTGATCTCTCAGTTCTTAATAAGAATGCATGACCACTTTTACTTTTTACTGGCAAAAGTATCTTTATAGTGTTTCAATGCTACAAGCCTGGCATTAATATCCATCTTCCAGAGATTCATGTTTAAATGTGAGTTACAAGAGACAGAATCTCCCAGAAAGGAATGCAAATATCACGGTAACTGAAAAACCTAAATCAAACAACACAAATCCTACATTTTCTGTTCTAGTCTCTTGTTCATTCATTGAACTCTCAGAATCTTTTTCTGACACTACGTAGACCTAAGCAGAAACAATATTCACAGAAACAAAGAACAAGTGTCAGAAGCAAGCGTATTGTTAATAACCTTCAGCCTCACTGTGCTTTCAAATCGCACTCAAATCTGACTTATCAGAGTGTGGGTGTGCATTTGATAGTCAGTAAAATTCAATTTTCAGAAATCCGTGGTACCAGAATCTTTCATCCAGGAGTCTGACCTTAATGTTGTGATTCGATGGATGGAAAATTACACAGCTCGCTCTGGCTACAGAATCATTACTGGCATATACTCAAAAGTTTATTCAAGAAGAAGTCAGTTTCTTATTGCTTCAAGTAACATGACTTACAATTCAAAGTGGCAGAGATATTGAGAAATTTATTAACTCTATGAGATATCAAGCAGAAGAATTCCATGCCTATTTCTTCTCTGCCTTTTTCTACACAGTTATGTTTCTCTTCATAATTAGAAGGCAGCAAAAGCAGTTCCCAGCATCATATGCAGACTCAACTATGCCCGTGAAAGAGGGAAATGGCCTTTCCTCCCTTGGGTCTCCTTTATGGGGAGGAATCTTTCCCCAGAACTCACAAGCAGCCTGCCCATTAGAACTCATTGGTAAGGATTAGGTCATCTGTCTTTGCTCAGCTGCAAGGGAGAATGGGAAAAGAAGTTTTAGTGGTTTCTGTTTTTACAAAGGTAGACTGGTTCTGCCAATAAGGAATGAGCAGTCAGGTGGAAGATGACTTAAATATGTCAGATAATGTAAAGCTGAACACTGTGTGTATGTGTGTATGCATGTATACACATATTAAATCTATAAATGTTGTCAAGGACAGTACTCAGTACTATACAGAGACAGTAATTTATTTCAGTGCTACTGCACTTGTTTTGACTTCACTAACCTCTGAGCCATTTCATGTGCATTAATAAAGACTATGAACCTTTTAGAAAACTTTATAAATAATAAACAGAAACTCTGAGATTTTTGTTTTTAAATAAATTCCTATACTATTTATTAAGCTAATGCTCTAAGCTTTAAACCCACCCTTCTATAATCCACTTTGTGGTGCTGGGATTTGAATTGGCAGCCACACTCTGTGCTGGCTTCCTTCGAGCAGACACAAAGCTGAGAGTGGGAGGCTGGAAGAGCACAAAGGGACTGCTTCATCCTACTTGCTTTCTGAGTCTGTCTTTCTGCTTGTTCTCTCTGTGCACCCTAGACACACTTTTCATGCTGCAGTAGCAGATGATCCAATAGCAGATGCTGATGCCAGTTTTTAGTTATTCCCGTGCATGCAGAACCAATCCCAGGGTCCCTCCTAAGTGACATCAGCACTAACTGGCTAGAGCAGCATTCTCAAAGGTTTGCTTCATGGGCAATTCCTTTGAATGCAGACTGAGATACTAGCACCAGCGCAACAGTGAGCCCATACAGCACTTTCTATAAGCTTGCAGGTTTTATAATCTTGACTTCTCTGTTTCCCCAGTCTGAAGGGAGGCTGCTTCCTGCAGTTCCTGCTTCCACAATACCTTCCTTTAGTGTTCTGCTTTAGGATCTGAAGTTCTTCAATATCTAGTCATCAATTCTTTATCAACTGATTCTCCAACAGGCTAAATCGTTGTTTGTTTGTTTGTTTTTTGTAGTAGGGAGGGGTTACAGATTTTAAAAATTTTACCAAAAGGAGCCTGTACTATTTCGTCTTTTTCTGCATCCTTATAATTGTGTTCATTCACTGTTTTTCTTTGCTGTTCAGATACCATATTGGATTCCATAACTTTAAATAATTAAATGCTTTTTTGGTAATTCTTGACCCACATTGTTACAATCTTTAAAACAATTCTAACCCCAAATATCTGTGCTGGGATAGCTGACTATATATAATAGTTTTCAATAATTTCCTTGTATTTTAGTATATTCAGTTATGTACAAATTTCTCCAGGCTCTGAAGTTGTGGCTTTGAGTTTAGATGTTCCCAAGGGAACTATAGTTAGAAAAAGAGGGAAGGCACCAAGCAAGGGAAAAAGAGGGGACAGTGATTTCTTTTTGTAAATAGAGAGACAGCAGGGTATCAGTGGTGACAAGGGAAGAACTGAAGGTGATGGTGACAGTGATGTCACAGAGGATGAACTATTCCTTGGTTATCTTTGCAAGTAAATGGAAAAGGAAGGCTTTAGGGCGTGACATTGTGCTTTATGACAGATGAGGACACGATGACGCTTCCAGAATGTCTGGACTGACCCAGACCTTTTAACATGGGATTAGCTGGAGCTCATTTCAAGAACATAGAACACTCGAGAAGGGTTAAGGATCTGCCCTCAAAGACTAACTGAATGAATTCAAACCCAAAGGGAAAAACACCTTCCAAATTCATTCTGCAAGCTTTCAAAAATGTTATTTAAAGCTAAAAAGCAGAAGGAACATGATTACAGTCAGATAAATTCTGTGAAATATTTGTAGAAAGAATTGGGATGGGTGAGGAGGAAGAGAAGGATTGCAAGATTTGTTACCTAAGGGGTATAATTATACCTGTAACATGTTTCCCAAGAATGTTTCAATCTTTAAGCATTCTGCTTCCGTGCTTTCAAACACCAGTGTAGATACAGTCTCATAAGTGTGTGATCCAGAGGAACTGTGAGATGTATCACTGATTCCCAATTGTCCTATTTTTATAGCTATCTATAGCTATGTAGTTGACAATAAACTATTTTATAAATGTAAGCCACTTCTCACAAGTTTTAAATGGCTTGCTTTATACCTGTGAATCACTTAGAGAAATTACTTTAATTTTTCAACCCTTAGTTGCAGCAATCAGAGAAAATTTGATTTTTATAAAACTTCTTTCGAAGAATGTTTTTTTTTTAAAGATTTTATTCATTTTTAGAGAGAGTGGAAAGGGAAGGAGAAAGAGAGGGAGTGAAACATCAATGTGTAGTTTCCTCTTGTGTGCCCCCTACTGAGGACCTGGCCTGCAACCCAGGTATGTGCTCTGACTGGGGATTGAACTGGCAACCCTATGGTTCACAGGCTGGTGCTCAATCCATTGAGCCACACTAACCAGGGCTTGAAGAATGTTTTAATTAAATATGGCAACCTACTTCTTAAACTGGAGCTTTGTGAGTAGGTAAAATAACATTTTTTTTTGTTTTAAATTTATAAATAACAGTAGACTACTCAATTCATCTTGCAGATCTGGACTAGATTTCTCGCAGTCCAGTCCCTCTGTTCCACATAGGGTACCCCTCTGGAGCAACTCAGTTGGGGGACCTTTTATTCCTTAATTGGTGTAACTACAATAGAAGGAAAATCCTGATGCTGAAAACAACCATTTCTCATTCATAAATGAAAACAGGGTATTCTCACTCAGCTACCACTAAATGGAAACACACTTACTGTGATAAGCCCAAAGAACCAAGGGCTGACCTAAATGGGTGGAGGCAACCAGGAAGAACATATTGAAAAAGGTGACCTTAGAATGACAGGAAAAGAATTTAGCAATACTAAGGGAGAGAAAAGAATCTGATGAATGGAAGCAAGTTGTATACATTGGTTTCATACGAGATGAATTGACAAATTACAGTAAGGATGTTTCAGCAAATGTGCCATCCTCTGGAGAGACAAACTATATTTAGAATAGTGCCTACTTCTGACAGTTTTGATACGTTTTCATTCATTTATTCAGTAAAGATTTATTGAGCACCCACTACTGTCATTTGTTTTTGTTTCAGTTATTTAGCTGGGGAGTAGGTATGTATATATAGATTAACAGAATGTAATACGCCTTTAAATGAATATACTGAGTTCGAAGTTGCTTATCTTCTTTTCCCTCTCTTTTGAACATTATCATGGCTCCCAGACCTATCTCATCGGTCTTTTCCACCCTGTTAAGTTGGTTGTTATGCCTATTTCACAGGAGGGAAGTGGGGCACACAGGTGTTTGGTGATGCACCCAAGCTCGCGCACCCTGAAACTGACCCAGTTCTGTTTGATTCCCAAAGTCCTCCTAACTGCAGTACCAGTTGCCTGCCGATTTTGGTAAAGTGATTGTGGGTCACTGCCAGCAACTTTACTCGAATAACCTATAGCATATAGTAATGAAAAATGAAGTTTTTAAGTGGGCATTTAATAAAGACAGAAGACTGCCATTATTGAATTCAGAAGTGACAAAATAAAAACAATAATGGCAAAAGAGGATTCTAGATTTCTTTAATTAAAAATAGAAAATGGAAGCAAGTAGACGTGTTTTTGTTTGTTCGTTTTCTAAAAGGTGCGCCAACACCAGTCATAGGATGACGTGGAGCAGGGTTAGGGTCCAGGACAGTCGAAGGAAGAGTTAACCAAAGCAGGAAGGTGACCGTGAGGAGAGAAGGTGATGGAAGAGTTAAAAATCATGCCTTAGTTGGCAAGCGTAGGAAACCAGGGATGGTGAACATACTGTGATTGATTTAAAAAGGTGGAATGAAGTGGTTCTTTTGAGTATGGTGAGAACATGAATTTGATATTCAATATTCATATAATCAGGAGCTGCACTGTATATTTACAGTAAAATTCTATGGCATCCTCTCCAACTTTTTTCTACCTCCAACTGAAATGTTTGATCCCCCACCAGAACAAAAGACCAAAACACTTCTATAGAAAGAGATCATTTGGGAAGACTGGGCTATAAAGCCAATTGAACTTGGTGTTGATAGCTTTGTAATGCTTTGGTTAAACCAGAGATCTATTTATAGCAGCCCTGCACAAAGACTGAGTAGGCTATTGCTGTCTCTTGTCACTGGTACACAAGTTAGATGACAGGGTCTTTCCCTCCTCCCTCCTTCCCATTTGGGTTGTGGGTAAAATTCATAGCACATGTGCTTGTATCACTGTGACTGATTTCTCAAGATACTGAATAATGATTTTAGTTAGGTAATTGACTCTGAAATATAGAACAGATCTTAATTTGGGGAATAGTTTATGTAGATTTGTCCCTAACTGATCCTGATAAATATCTCCCCTTGAGTCCCCACTCTGTTTGTTCCGAGAATCATTTGTTCTGGCTTTATATTCAATAAATGAGTCACCAAAGTGTCTCAGTACATAGCAGACATCATTTATATATGGAAGTTCTCTACCAGCGGAGGCTGTTTTATGCTAGGCAAATATTTCCTCATTAATTCAATCCAAACAAGCTTCTCAAAATTATATATTTTTGTAAATGTGTGTGCATGTTTCCATCATTAACTTACAAAACTTTATTCCACTTTAAAAATTAATTATATTTCTTCCTTTAAGAAATTATATTTTCAGAATTTTTCCTTCTAATTCACTCATTTCTTGTCCCAAAAGAAAAATCAATTATCTCAATGTTCTGAGGCCTATATTTATCGCATACAATCTTCCTATACCTTTCTAACAAAAAACAAACAAAAAAAAAATGAAGGAACAAACTCAAGAAACAGAGAGAGAGAGAGAGAGGGAGGGAGAATAACAACTACAGGCACCAAGTCTGATCTGATTTCATAATAACAGGATAGAACACATTTTAACACATGTACAACATTGCATACAAGGCACTACATCTTTAAGAGTATGAGTAGGCAACAGAAAAAATACAAATTTATTGAACATATTTTCTCACAAATATATCATATGGTTCCTTTGTAAAATTTTATGGCTTGTCACAGATATATGCTTCTTAAATGAGATTCTGTAAAAAAGAAGATACCAGCAGGAGTCCCACTACAGCTGTCACTTCGTACTTACAGCCACGGCCTCCAGGATTTGCTTCACAGCATCTGCAGCGTCTCGTTCGCTGTAATATCCCTTTTCCACAATCCTAAAAACAGAAAATACAACACGTAAAAAACAAAACACGAAATGCTTCTCAGGCACATGCATTCAATTGAGTGGATGCTAAAAGGGTTTAATTAAATGAATGTTCAAGATGCTGCAATCGGCCACATTACACCAAAAAAAAAAAAAAAGATTTCCATAAACCGGCACTCTAGAAATCTTTGGGTTTATTTAGGAAAATTAAAGACATTTATTTTCTATTAATATTATATAAAGAAATGAAAATGAATAAACTTCAATTACTCATACAAATATGTAAATTAAAATAAAATTATTTATTTTGCTTAGACTGGAAGTGTTTATTCTTTTAGGACAAAAATTCTTTATTTTTAAACTTTGTATTTTGAATCATTTTAAACATATACCAAGTAGACAATATGCCATAAACCATACCGTATTATTGCCACACAGCTTCAAAAGTTATTAATTCATGACCAATGTGGTTTTATCTATCCAATTAATTACATCCCCTCCTTCTTTATACTTTGAAACAAATATCACATATCATATAATTTTACTCATAAATATTTAAGATATTTAAATGATAAAGGGTCTTTTAAAATCATAACTACATCATTATCATATCTATAAATAGAGTAATTTTTAATATCTAAAATGTAGTGTTTCAAATTTCCAATAGTCTTGGACATGTTAAAATTTGTCATTTGTTTGAATTTGTGTCCAAATAAGGTCTCTCTCCCTCTCTGCCTTTCTCTTCGTTCCCTCTTTCCTCCATCTGGTTTTCTTTTCCAAATAAATGGCTTGCTCTTTTTGCATAGATGAGGGCAAGTAATTTTCTTTCAAGTTAAGGTCTTTTCTTTTTTAATTTCAGGAATGTTTTCCTAAATTAGAATGCTTTATGTTTATTTTATTCCATTGCTTTAGTTTTCTTATTCGGTTTGTGAGGTTATACACATATAAAAGTTTTCAACTTTTGATTTACATTGCTCTTCTATGACTTTATTTAAGTTTATTTTGCAACACTGAGTTATAGTCTTATCAATTTGTGGACACATCCTTCTGGCACACTTTCACTGCCTAAAGGAATCTTACTTTGTTTCTTATTTTCTGTGCTCTGTTATCATTTTATATTGGAACTAACTGAGACATCTCTCTGTTGCTGCTTATTTTTAAGCCAAATTGGTTTTCTTTTTTTAAATTAAAATATAATTGATATACAATATTATATTAGTTTTAGGTGTACAACACAGTGATTTGACATTTATATTCATTACGATGATATCACCACAATAAGTCTAGTAACGATTTGTCACTGTGCAGAGTAATTTCAATAATATTGACTGTTGTTCCTATGCTGTACGTTACATCCCTGTGACTTATTTTATGTTTTATAACAGGAGGTTTGTACCTTCATTTTTTTGACAGAGTGATGGGCCAGGATATCTTTTCTAGTTTCATGGCCCTCGACCTTCTGTTTTGTTTGTTTGTTTCATGAAGCATTAAAGATACGACCTCATACTTGCTGAGATCTCCTCTACCTGGAACTTCGTCCCCTTGCTTCTGCCATCTCTACTTTGATTATTGGGTCTCTTCCTAGCAGTGTCTCCTAAATATGGGGCTTTTCCCTCAAAGGGCTTCAGGTATTAATTTCAGGAGTTCACAGGGCCTTGAATGCATGAGTTGCTTCAGACCTCACAGTGGGCACAGCTTTTGCAGGTCTCAGAAATTTGGGGGGCAAAAGCCCTCCTGATTTCAGCTGTTTTTTTCTTTTTTATTGGCTCAGCCTACCTCCCAATACTTTGGAGATTTTAGAGATGAGGGTTCTTGACTCTTAGGTCTACCACATGTCTTCTTGCTTCCCTTTGCTTACTCTTTCAGAGAAGCTAACACCACGTGACTGTTGGAACTGTCACTAGTTTGTCCTCATTCACGTGTATTTTAGGCTTCATGGGGATACCTTGTCACCTAGTTTGTTATATCATCTGTGCGTTTTCAGTTTTTCCATCCTAGTTTCTGTCTATTCTTAAGGGAATATTTGGGAAGAATAAAAAACTACTTTTTTTGCTGTTTCTATCTTACTGGAATTTCAAGAGAAAAGATGTCATAGATAGTACTGTAGGTTGCCCATTTGTATAAGATGTTTTCAACTAATAAAGAGTTTGCGGTAAAGATGTGTGGAAAAGGTCAATTCAAAATGTAAAAGAGACAGAACTTCAACAACTTTCATAACTTTGCGTTAATTTTTTTTAAACGTTAATCCCTCAAAAAGCTTAATTATTTTTCCACAAAATAAAATGTTTTTTTAAAAGAAATATTTTAGCAAGAAGTTATAAGTTCTAAAAGTAGCTGGAGTTAAAAGTTGAATTGAAAATTTGTAAAATATTTTCACAATAGGGGATAAAGGTTGAGGAATGCAGAATAGACCAGAAATGACAAAAATAAGCCTGGCTGGTGTGGTTCAGTGGATTGAGTGCTGCCCTGAGAACCGAAGGGTCACTTGTTCGGTTTCCATCCTTAGGTTTCGGGTTTGATCCTTGACCGGGCACGTGCAGGAAACAACTCATCACTATTTATCTCTCACATCTATGTTTCTCATATCAATGTGTTTCTCTCTCTCTTTCTCTGTTTTGTTGTTATTAACAAAAACATCATCATATATGTAATACATGTTATGTTAAGGTTTGTACAGCCAAAGGGTTTATTAATTGTGTTGGCAGAAATGTCTCTGGAGTAGACGTGTGACGCAGAAGCACAAAATGCAGGCACCTTCCCGGCCTCATCTTCGTGTGAACTCTGCACGCCACAGCTTGGCCCTAAGATCAGAATTCCACGGTTTCTCTCCCAGGCTCCTTCTTCTAAAAGTTTTGCTCCCAGCTGACATGTTCACCAGAGTGTCACAGAGTTGTTTCTAGAACTGAGACACTCAATTTTAAGTATTTTATAAGTTGAGCTGCCACCCAGGCCGCCTGTGACTGACTAGAAAAATCAATAGCAGTGAACTACTCAGGTTGCAAATGCAGGTTTATAACTTACAGCTTAGATTGTCTGTCAGTGAAGGTATTAGTGACCAAGCAAAGGAAAATGAACTTCAGTGATCTTTTTCTCTCCATTTTGGTAGCATGACTACAGCAGATGTGTGGAGTCAATACCTTTTACAGGATGTGGTGGCAAAATTCTTAGCTTCTCACTGGATTGTTGCTTTGACCACTCACAGAGTCCAGCTTCATGCCTTGCTCATAGCAGGCAGTCAATAAATATTTGTGGAATCAATACTAATTACCAAGTAAATGATGCCACAAACATTTCAGACTGTGGACACCTGAACAACTCCTTTACCTGTGTTCCTTATCCTAGGCAAGAAAAGCATTGAACACAGAAGTGATGCTCATCACAAGTACAAGGGGGACCCCAAAGACCCTGGAATTCATTTATAAGAAATTGTGCATTTATTCTTACATGTTTTAATTTCAATCACCTTCAAAGTGCTCTCCATTTGGTACAATACCCCTATTGGGGTGTTTTTCCACTGCTCAAAACAGTTTTTGAACTCATTGATTTTGATGCGTTTTAATGCTTCAGTTGTTTTTTTGTTTCACCTCTTCCACATCCCTTTGAGGACTTTTTTCATTCAAGGAAACAAACAAAAGAAAGTTGCTTGAGGTGAGATCGGATGAATAGGGAGGGTGGGGCACCAGAGTCATGCCATTTTTAGCCAAAACTGCTGAACATTTGGCGCAGTGTGGGCAGGTGCACTTGGAAATCACCCATCATGAAATGGGCAAACGCACTGAAAGGGCCTTAAAAAAATTCACCGAAGCCAAACACAGTCTCTCTCAACAATGCCAGCTGGTGCACTGACTGATACAGATGGGTTCTTAGAACACTCACCTAGCAGGAGAAGCCTGTACTACAAGGGGCCTGCCCTCCAGAAGATAATTCCAGGTTTTTTGGGTCCCTCCTTGTACATCGGCCATGGATTCGGAGGGAGAACAGCCACAGAGATGCTTCCCACGGCCAAATGCAGTAGGTGGAAGGGCTACCGCTGGCCTCAGGAAGAAACTCAGTTACCTAGTTTCTAGATAACATTGTAATAATCTGAATCTTCTTAGAAACTTATTTTGGACAAAATCAAAGTGATTCAAATTCATCAAAATAGAATAGTATTTGTTCCAAGCAACACCAGTTCCTGCCCAAAATTAGACTAAAATTAAAAAAAAAATTGCCAATGAAATTGAACCATGCATAAACAGTCAAGGGTTTAAGTCTTCAATTTTTAGAAACAATGAAATGTTCAATCCTGGTCATGCTTTCAGAGCTGTAAAAACACAGGGATAATTTTTGGTTGGTATTTTTGGCTTTTTATTTAAACATACTTATTGATATATTTCTCTTCAGATTTAATAAACTAATTTCCTTTTCATGCTTTGTAAAAGAAGGCAGCTGCAATGCTACCAGCACCTCAAGATCGCTTCCAAAGGCACAGGGCCACGTAGTTTGTTGCTATGCCACACGATTCCCCATAGTTCTAGGAGGGGTGAGCTAGGAGACTCAGACTGGGCTAAAAACTAAAATCTATGATTTTAATCACAACACTGACCCCAAATGCTACCCTGTCTCCCCGGTTCCTACAGGTGCCTCAGTGGCCAACCGGTCTAGCCAGCATCTGGAGACCTGGGATGGCAGCACTGCTGGGTGTGTGTCCCTGGGCTCCCAGGAGGTGACTCTACGGCCCCAGCAGACCTTCTCCTCTCTGTGCCTTTCCCTCTACTGCTGGCTGCGTTGGCCCACGTGCTCCCCTTCCCCACAGTTGGGGCTCGTTTCCTCCTCCTCATGTTAAAATGCAGGATGAGAAAACCCAGGCAATGCCTATTTCTCTCCATGGATCTGCTTTAAAATATGACTTTGGAGCATTTGCTTCTGTCACCTTAATTGCTGCAAATTGAATTGAGCCTGTCTCCAGCCATGCAGTTGCCACAGGCGATGCAGCTGAAGAGCTCCAATCAGACCACAGCCCAAGGCCCTCAGACTTCCTGGCACGTACACTAGGAGCCTACCACTGTCCCCACCAATGGCAGCTTTTTCTCAGATGGAGATATTATTGTTATTAGATGGCTGTAGGTCTGTGTGAGAAATCGGTCTTACGAAAATGTGTACTAAATGATCTAATAACATAGGATAAGATCCCCAAATAATATGAATTTCAGGAACCAAGTTTTAAAGACTGCTAATACTTCATTATGCTGAAGTATTTGCATTACATACAAAAAGTTACATTAAAATGAATTCCTGTTTCTGTTTAAATCCACCACTCCTTTATAAGCTGCATTCACTGCTTTTTCTCATTTCATTGACGGCCTCTTGGTCTGTATTGATGCTTTTTTCCAAGAAATTTCCCAAAGAATATTAAATTCATACACTTAAAAAACAGTTTCAAAATCACTATTGCCGCTTGTTAGACTGGAGAGCTAGGGAGAGAGGGAGGGAATTGTGGATCAGTGTGGGCGCTGGCCAGGGAGCGGGCAGTGCAGGAAAGAGGGGAGGCCAGAGCAAACTGTAGATGGGGAACGGAGACTAAAGATTCCTAGTTCAATTCTCGCCTCCTATGAATTAAAAGTATGACCCAAAGATGTTATATAAATTGCCCAAGAGCACATTGTGTATTTAATCACTTATTTGACAAATACCTAGCAATTGCTCGCTTCTGGTCTAGAACGGCTTCTAAAATGGAGACTGAGGCTCGCAGCTGACCCTTACCACTTTGTCCCTCCCTCTACCCTTTACCTGATAATTTGTGGCTTCTCACTTAAGATCCGGCTCAAAAGACTCTACTTCTCCCTGAAGCCATTTCTGACCTAGAAGACTCCCATATTTTGTGTGCCATGTACTGTGTTTGTGCCCCAATATATCATTTATTACCTCCTCATAAATACTTACAGCCAAATTTGTGGCCAACTTCTGACAAATACAAAGTATCTTTGGATACGTCTTTTGTGGAATGATGATCTGTATATTTTTTTAGTCCCTTCTCATTATTTATTTATTTTTTAATCTTCTGGTTCCCTCTAATATACTTTTTTAGGGAGGTGGTGGGAGTATTACAAAATAATATTAGGGCCTGTATTACATTTTTACTTTCTCTCTTCCAGACCACGAGCCCTTCGAGGGTGAAATCAATGCATTCCGGCTACCATGGCGGTGAGACAGGAATAAAATGAGTGGTGAGGCTGCAACTGTGTGGTGAGGCCAGACGGTAAGTGGTTTGGTTTGTCACATCTAAAAGAACTGACTTGAATCAAAATTAGCGAGTACCTTTCTGCACTGATCTGATCAAATCCGTGCTTTAAAGAAATAGTTCTATTCCAGAATGCTTATGAGCCTGGACATGTTTAGTTCTTTGGCTACCCCGTCTGACTTGTGGCCTCACGTATTCGCATTCATGCACATGCTAAGTTGTGTATACACAGCAAAGTGCAGAAAACACAGATGTGCAGTTAATCACAAAGCTAGTATCTGTGAAACTACCACCCAGCCCGAGATATGAAATATTACCAGAATGCCAGAAGTCTCCTTCGCCTCTTCTAAATAACTCCTTCTTCACTCCCCTCTCTTGTAATCTACTTTCTAGGATAATAGTTTCTTGGTTGTCCTTATATTTTTAATCTGAGTGTTACATTTTTAAACACCACAGTTTAGTTTTGACTTTTATTTTTAACCTTATTTTAAAAGGAATCATATTGATTATGTTCTTATGTCTCTCATTTCTTCAAAGTTATGCCTGTGATACTTATCTTTTCCTGAAGTTTCCCTGCATTCTGCCCATGTAACCTGGACGCTCTGCTATGACTGCAACCACCCTGGCAACTGCACTGCAGCGGGGACGAAAACAGCATTTTCAACAATCCGCTAGACATTCTCACCTATAAGTATCATAGGCATGTCTAAATCAATATATCATTAAATGAACTCAGGGTCTTTTTAATTCTCAGTCTTGCTTCCCCTCCCTCCCTCTGTGAACTGATTTACCAACGGAGCTAGTCAGCATCGATTTTTCCCTCGCTCTCTCCCTTCTCCCTGCACACTGCCCATAATTCTTTCTCTGAGCAGCTCTCCAACCCATTTTCACTCCCCTTTCCCGTTGTGCCTGCCCTTTCGGTCCTTCACATTCTCTCATTTCAATAGACTCCAAACTGGCGTTAGTTTTTCTTGCTCCCATCCATCCGTGTTTTCGGGATGAAAAGAGGAAGAGGAACTCAGGAAAAAGATCAAGGGGACAACCAAGATAGGATACAAAGTAAGGGTGGGGGGGAAGATGCTGTCAAAACCGCACAGAAGGTATGCAGTGGTTCAGTCCGCAGTGTAAGCCAGCACAGCCCAGATGCTCCAAAACACAGCCTCTGGCCTCAGCAAACCTTAAGGCTCCTCAAAAGACCTTATTCTTGCTCTTTTCTGTTCTCACATCCCCACTTTCAAACTTCACCACTTCCTTCCTCAAATACCCTATTCCATTCTCTTCGAGAAAATGAATTTCTCTTCCACAACAACATTGGGAAAACAAATGCATAGTCTTTCCTGCCTGGTTTTTTCACAGAGCATAATGGTTTTGAGGTTCATCTATGATGTAGTGTATATCAAAGGAACATATGTTTTCATGGGTGACTGAATTCCATGGTACATTTTGTTTGTCCGTTTGCCAGTTTATGGCCACTTCGGATTCTTCCTCTCCTGGAACACACCCCACTCCATGGCCAGGCATCCCTCAGAGGCTACTGTGCTGCCCCTGTGGAATTTGAAAGGCGAGGGGAAATGACACAAAGTTGCTGATGCCCATGACGTAGCAAAGGCCGGTCTCTCTGACTCAGTCTCATATGTTATCCAAACATCCGCAGAAGTGCAGTGGGATGAGTTGTGTGCTTGCAAGGAGGGCAGACTTAGTCCCCAGCCCTGATTGTAACTCCTCTAACTTTGTTCTTTTTTTCCCCCAAAATTCTGTGACTACTCTAGCTTCTTTGATCCTTTTGCATCACGACTCTTCTTGCTTCTGAGGAAGACAAAAACTTTTTCTGTCTTAAACAAACCCTTTTATCTGACTTAGGTCTTACTTCTTCTGTGTCTTCTCCGGGATTTTGCTCTAAGAAACATGAGTGCCTCTCACACAGACATCTCCTGCTTCTCCATCTACTGCGCTCCCTCCTGTCAGCCAGCTGATGCACCTCCATGTGCAGCTTAAACTCATAAATAAGCTTCTGGTCACCCTGTGTCCCTTTCGACCTCACCTTTCCCTTTCCCTTCACAGCCAAGCTTCTAGAAACAGTAGACTATAAATCTAGTGCAAATCAAAGCATATGTTTTCTTCACATATAGCCAGTAAACTGCATAAAGAGATGTATTTAAAATATTCATGTTGAGAAACAACTATATACATATCAGTGCTTGAGTTAAGCAAACATTGCCCAAGTGGACAAAATGTTACATTTAATAGGCTGGGCTGGGATGGGAGTAAAAGGTGGAAAACTGTACTTGAACAATAATTAAAATTAAAAAAAGAGAGTATTGGCATCTGCTTACATAGTAGCAGCATGAGATGTTAGAAATATCAAATGTTTTGGAATCTGACCTACCTGAGTCCAATCTCAGATAATTATTGTTTTGTTGTTGTTAGATACAACATAAACGGAGTGACCTAACGGTAGTTACTGGACCTTTCTGATCCCTAGATATCTGGTCTATAAAATGAGTGTGTATCAAGAAGGAGCTGTGTACATGTTGTGAGGAAGAGATGAGTTCATGCATGGTACAATGCCCTGCCACTGCTGGGGCCCCAGTGGGCACATAAAAATGGTTCTCATCATAGTGACTAATTATTCTTTTTAGAAATCATATTTTATAAATCTTCACTGTAGATGATTACATCAATGACTAATATTTGACACAACAGTCTTTACAAATTCAGATATGCTCTGAGTTTTCTTATTCAGAATATTAACCATGGTGTAACTCTATGGAGACTGGGGCAAAAAACAAACAAATAAATAAACAAACAAACAACACCTAAATTCTGTTTCTGAAATCTTTTTCTAGTGACAATGTCCTGAAAATTTCATTTATTTCGATCCAGAAATGTTGGAGTAGGGGCAACTATTAAGACTGATTGATATACTAGGACTTTGTCAGGTAACTAATAGGCTAAATACATAGTTTCCAAACATAACCACTACTTTTCTTGCATATTGATGACTTGCAGTTTTTTTTAAAATACTTTCAATTTGGGGAGATAAAAAAACTTTGCAGTCAAGTAACATGAGTTTCAAGCCTGACTTTATAACATATCAATTTCTTCAGTTTATGCTCTTGAAAAATACAGGAATAATACCTCAAAAAATTGAAGGGTGATTAAGTGGGTTAAATACGTACATAGCTTTGCAAAGGACCAATTAATACCTCATAAATTCTCCATAAATAAAATAAACAATAATAGTTCATTTTCTTGGAAATTGTTTGAAAGGGAAAAATGGATTTAATAAGAAAATTTGTAAGGCCACTTGGGGAGAAAAAGTTTTGTCTTCTAGGCAGAAGGCTTCTTCTCTTCAGAAGACAGTCTGTTGCCTAATTTAGGAAGATCGTTTATGATTACTCATTCTCAGTTTCCAGTCTGTACAGTGGGGACAGTGCTTTCCATCCTTTTTGCCCCAAAGGGTTGACAGAAAAGAGGAAAATCCACTAGTGTCTGTACAAGTACTTTAAAAACCATATGTATCTGTGGATGAAAATGGGGTTCTCTAACAAATCTTGATGAAAGTAGCCTCACAGGGTGATCTGATCATAAAGTTTTAACTGTGAAGGTCCTGGTGGGTAGTCATACCCTAGGCCTATAAAATATTTATCTTCACCTACCCAGTATCTTTGTGTGCCTAGATTAGCACACCTTTGCTATGCCTCCTTTTCAAACCCCTTGGAAGCATAACCAACCCTCAAGAGAGCACATAATCTTGTTAGCTATTCTGTAATCCAATCATAGAGATCTCTTGGCCTAGCTCTCTCCCACCTTCACGTGATCTTCCTTACATTCCCTTCTGAATTCCAACTGTACCGCAAACTGTCATTCAGGGAAGCACTTTTCTCAGTTTGTTGAGACCTGGCTTTTAGGTGTGTCCTTTGTTTGGCTCAAATAAACTCTAATAAACTCATAAAGTTTTTTTACAATTTGGAAGTTCTTGCATTGACATCGACTTTTTACTCTCAGCAATGGTCGGGGAGACAATCTTCCAGGAAAGAACAATAACAAGCTAAATATAATCATTCTTAGAAATACATTTGAAGATATCAGCAAGTTACCGAGGAAGTAAAGGTTCAGGAGCCAGGAGCCAGGGAAGAAGAAAAACTCAGCAAAGCAAAGGTAATATCTGATGCCTCTGCTTTCCCTTTAAAGGCATTTGCTGATTCTAAATCAGCAGCTGACAGGCTGAAGCTGAACAAAACTTCTTGCGTTTCACAGGGTGGAGAGAACAGAAGTTGGCATTTAGGGTCTACCAAGGAGGCAGCCTGGCAACATTCCCTGGCTTGAACTGGGACACTTTAAGTGCAAAAACCCTTTGAGTAAGATTGACAAGAAACAGATCTGCCTTTGGGAAGCCCAGGTTTGAATCAGCCCAATACATGATGGGATTAAAGTGATATGTTTCTTACCTTAACTGCCTGCCAGAGCAGCACAAACAAATTCTGCTCTTTTGGAAGGTAACATTTTAAGACCTCTTATACATAACATTTAGCATTTGAACAGCATAATCAGGCAAGAAAAAAACATAAGAAAACTGAAAAAAACAGGCAATTTTAAAATCCATAGTATTCTAATATTGGAGTTAGACAAAAATCAGGGACAATAATGTCTGTTCAAAAAACTTAATTAGAAAATTATAAGGATATTGCTAAATTAGTTGCCTTAAAACAAAACCATTTTCTAAAAGAAAACAAAACTCAAAAATTTAATCTTAAAGCAAACAACCTCACACCTCATACACTTAAAAAGTTCAATAAATTTCTAAGAGTTGTGAATAGATTGAGCAGGATGGAAGAGAAAAACCTCTGGAGTTTTCTTTTAAAGCTTTTATTTATTTATTTTTAGAGAGAGGGGAAGGGAGGGAGAAACATTGACGTGAGAGAGTAAAATCCATTGGCTGACTTTCGTGCACGCCCCAGCTGGCAACAGAGCCTGCAACTGAGGCAAGTGCCCTGACCGGGAATCAAACCAGTGACCTTTTGCTTTATGGAATGATGCCCAACCAACTGAGCCACACCTGTTAGGGCTGAAGCTTTCTTTTTAACATGATACCATAACTCTGTAGAGGTTTTTTTGGGGGGGGGATTTTCTTGGACACATACAAAAAAATAGGTTTTATTTCAAAACTTTTAACCAATTGTCCTAAGCAATTTACTTTTTATATTCCATATGAAATAGCAGATTCCACTTGGGTTTTTACTGTGTTTAGTTTTTGAAAAGCACCACAGAATAGATCTTTTAGTGCTAATAAAATACAACCATTTTGAGTATAATGTGCTAACATCATTATCTTTTCATCAATTGCTCCATTAGTTCATTCATTAGATACCATTAAGGCCATCATTAGACCAGGGATGAATTTTCATCATCATAACAAAATAATTTTTTTTTACCTAAATACAGGGAAAAGTAAGTATATTATGATTTTTAATTCTCAAGAAAGAGAGCAACACATGGATAACAATGCAGGATATATTTTCAGCCTGATATAATTTTAAAGATAACTGTAGAATTAAATAATTTAATGGAGAAACCCAGTTCATTTCAGATATGGCAACAGATATGTAGATAACAACATTCACGGGGGGAAAACAGTCTCTTGTCTAAAATCACTAAGCATTTACAGAGTGGTTGAGTGCTTTACTGGCAGCCGGCCATTATTCAGATGTATTTCGTTAATTCTGAATATCTCATCCATTTTCTCTATAAATGAAATTTATCAACAGCATTTAGTGTTTCATTTTTATCTAAAGCTGAATAACTCTATCCCATCAAAATCAGCTAGGCAACAAGATGAGAAAACAAGAATTCTTTCATGAAAGAAAGTTTGGGAAAAAGGGAAGGAAGGAGACCCTTAGTCCCAAAATGATTTGAACAAACAGAGGTAGGTAGGTAAATAGTAAGTGCTATGAGTAGGTAATAGCCTCAGTGTGACATCCTGGTCTTATAATTACTTACAATTAAAATACTTGAGATTTCTCTCTGATTGACTACAGTGAGCAGAGAAATATATAAGTTCTCTTTTGAGAGACTTCATGGCTACAGAAGCAGCAGAATCTGACTGTAAATTGGTTCTAAATGTACCTACCTACAGAAGGAATATATTCATGAAAGAGTCAGATAAAGAGGTATTGAAAAAGGAGCCACTGTTGGCAAATTTTGGTAACATTCAGTTCAGCTAGTCCAGAAGAGTCTTCACTAAGCACAGGGACATAACATGATGGTTTTAGAACAAGACTGCCCTTATACATTCAGAGTGCTCAGACTATCTCAGATCAGAGACAGACTGGACCAGTGTCTTAGCTTCCTTAGCATCATAGCACTTCAAATTTGTTTTGACGTTCAGAGAAATTAAGCAAATCACTCTAGGTTAGTTATTTGCCTCTTAAGTTAGCATTTGGAACCTTGAGTCTAACCATCAGCCAATTGCCAGAAGAAGTACACATATACTTTTAAAAACTGATGCCCACTTTCCTGAGTTGATTCATTTATTTGCAGTGAATAGATATACCGTTGAAGATACATACGTAGTGCCTGTTAAGCTCCACTGTTTTGTTCCTTCCTACCTGAAGATCCAAATCTGCACTGGGTAACATTAAAAACAGAAGCTTTGAAAACCAATGTAAATACTTTTGGAAGCTGTTGAAGAGGTAGCAAATTTACCAGGGTGGGGACAGTGTGGGGATGGAGGGGAGAAGTGCTCCTCTCCCCAAACATTCTAAACCTATCCACTTTAGAGGTCCTCCTTCTCAGAGTCTACTCATCTTAGTGGTTGCTCATTCATTCACTCATTCATTCATTCACTCATTCATTCATTCATTCAGTGAATATTCATTGAGAGATTACTGTGCTCCAGGCAATTGCTACAATCAGCAATTCCCTCAGTCTCTCTTCTGTCTGCAGTCCCCTTCTTTCTTAATCCAAGTTTTTTTGGCCAACAAGGCCTTTACATCTGTGCAGAGCTTCTTACTGTTTCTAATATATGCCCACTTATTTCTTTGACTTATTTCAGTTTTATTATTATTTTTTGATTACCCCAATGAATATAGCAAAGGGGTCCCAAAGGATCATCAGGGTAAACAGGAAATTCTCCCGAAAAGATGAGGAAGGTGGAAAGCTATGGAGACTTAAATCTTTTATCTCTTGTACAGTTTGCCAATATGACACTCTACAAGTTTCCTAGGCACACTCCCTACCATCCTAGAACTTCTGCCTCAGGTGAGGAACATAGGAGCAAGCAACTAAAATTGGTTATTATTGGATAGAGCAGAACATGTTTTTCTCTGCATCTTGGAATTCTTTACACAGCCTAAGAGAGAAAGTAGGCCTCAAAATAATTATTTGAAGAGTATAGATTTCTAATAGCTTTTGGATCTCAACAGAGGATACTGTTATAACACATTTAACTTTCTATAATTATCATCCAATGTTTTCTCACAAAATACTTTAATAAGTGTGACTGTTTAGATTTAGTATGACTTTAGAAATTCTGGTTTTTGATTGAGGAAGTACATGTTTGCCAAAGTAAACAGATACAGTGTTTTCTGTTTTTGCTCACCAAGCATCCCAACTTTTCGTCCACTCACGTCTTATCAGCTATCACTCTCCTTCCATTCTATACTCTTCTTAAGATTTATTTTAGTAGAATATATTAACTGGTATGATGTGTCATCATGAAAAATCTCAGGGGAAATTTCCCTTTGATTCTTTTTTGGTGACGAAGCAAAGCCTTTCTGTGGTTGGATTTCCGGGACCAACTTACCTGTCAAACAGCTCTCCTCCTGTGACGAGTTCTAGGACCAGACTGATTTCTGTTGGGGTTTCAAATATCTCTTTAAGTTTTATCTGAAGAAAGATATAGAGAAAAATCACAAATTCCTTACTTTTCCTTTTCTGAGAAATAGCTAAAGCTATGGCAAAACCAAAACTCTGTAATAGCATGTTGGATCATCATCAGTAAAGGTCCTTATGCAAATACTGGGGAGCCATTTGTCACTCTGGTTATTTTTAACAGTTACCTCATTTCTTCAAGGGTCCTTCTGAGTTTTTATGTTTTTCCTTTTGACCTTTGAAAGATACCTACCTTAGAAACTCTTTCTAATTTTTATCAAAATATCTTGATTTCTAAATTACTGCAGAATTTAAAAATAAAAGCAAGTGAACAACATTTCCTAAACCATTTGAAAGCATCGTGGTTGATGAAAACGCAAATGCTTCCTTCTCCCGGGAGGAACTTGGAATCGCAGTCTAAGACAGGACAGGACCAGGTTAAAGTGTGTCTTTGTGGAAAATATATCCCTCAGCCGCTAAAGGCTGCTGGCAGATGAAGGGCTCCTCAGAAAAGTAGTAGTGGCAATGACCTGATTGACCGTAAGAGAGGGTTTTCACCACATTGAGATAATCCATCTGATTTTGGATATTTTCCTCAATACATCTGAGAATCTAGTGATAGGGCTCATCTACATTTGAGGAAAATTCTACACTCAACTTCTTTTTGAAAGAAAAACTATGGACAGTGCAAAGATCATGACTGTATGTGGCAAATTTGATTCATTGCTTACCCAAAGCCCTTCTCCCCCTACTTTATTGTAAACAGAACTCTGAATTTGTTTAGGGAACAAAGGTGTCAGACTCAAATTATGGATCATGATTGGTGTGAGCCTCTTATGACAACCCTGTCCCCATTTTCCCAGTCTCTGTGCAGTTCAGCTTGCTCTTGTGGCCAGCTCTGACCAATGAAATCTGAAGGGAATTCTGCTGCAGCAGGAAATTCTAGAAAATCTTTTACTCATCAGGCTCTGCGTCTGGGGTCTTTCCACTTCCTTCTGTCTTGAATATAGGCTGGCAGCTTGAGGAGGGTGTGGAGCAGCGGTTTTAGGACCATGAGGGAAAAGCATGAGGGTGATAGTGAATGCCCCGAGGTAGGCAGAACCAGTGCGAGGAAGCCCTTTGGGCTTGGGAGGACATCTCTGAGGAGCTGAACCAATGCTGGTGACTGCCTGCCTTCTGATTTCTTATAAACTAAGAAAAATATTTGTTTAGACCACTACATTCAAGTTTTCTGTGGTTTTTTTTTTTTTTTTTTTAATAGCTAAAAGCATTGTTAACTCCTATAATAAGTTCAAGCACTTTGCCTTGGGCCTAAGCATTGCAGGTCACCCTCCTGGACTCAACTTTCCCAAAGAAATAAGTAAAATGTCTTCTTTAAGTAGTTGGTTCAATTCATAAAATCAAGTGCTGGCCTGTTTTTTTCACTTCAGTGGCTCCAGAAAGCTTTCACCAGAACTTCCCCTCAGTGCCTTTGTCTGGACATAGCCTAGAGCAGAGTTTCGGAAAACACTTCAATTTCCCCATTCAAGCACATCATTTATTTGAATCTTCACATTGTTTCTGAAGCAGATACCCTCTCTGATGAGACTGAAATGACTCTAGAAAGCAATGCATTTTCTTCAGAGGCTTTTTCAGCAGAAGGGAAAAGCCAGTGTTTTAGTAGCACGAAACAAAACGATCTGAATTTTAGCTAACCTTTTGTGCATGAAAATAAAGATGATATATACGCTGATCTGTCCATTTTTAAAAACTCTTTCAAAAGGTACTGTCTGTAAGATTTATCTAGCTGAAGAACTGAAAAATGTAGCAAGCGAGGACAAGAGCCTGGCGACTGTGGCTGCTTACTGGTGGTGGGAGAATCCCTTTCTCACGATCAGCGTGGGTAGCACAGAGCTCACAAACCCCACTCCATACGTTTGGAGATTTTTTGGAATAGTAGTTAAAAAATCACTTACAATGTTTGGATGTGAGAGGCGAAGCAGAACTCCTATCTCTGTTCTCACGATCTTTTTGTCCACCTAAAAGGCAACATGAAGGAGAGAAACTGAAAGAAACTCCCACCTTAGAAATGTCTTAATTACAGCAAAGAATAAGCAACAGTAATAACCACCTGGGTGAATCAGGTAATTGGCTGAGGCTCTTATAAGCTTTTTTCTGTGCCTCTGTCACTTGCCACACCCCCTTGTCTTCTTCCCCCATGTCTTTCCTCTCTGCTTCATACACAAAGTAGAACTAGTTACAAATACGGGTCACAAGTTGTCAGACCTCTTACAAGGCCCTTTTCTTACCAAAAGTCATGATTATCACCACCCAGGCACAAGTTCATTTCAAACTATTCTTCCTCCTTCTCTTCCTTTGTTTTATGGATCCCTGCCTCCACCCTCCTGGAGCTGTCCGTCACTTTACCTGCCTGTCACCCACAGGCCTGTCCACATAACGCAGCCTAATCAATCAGAGAACTCTGTTCCCTGGCCATAGTGACTGCATCAGGGATATCCACCAGGCCCAAGTCACCCCAGTCATGGTCCGCCCTAAAAACTTTGCTCAAATAATCAAGAAATAGGTAGTTTCTTTTTCTCTGAAATTGTGAGGTTAAAAAAAGGATAGAGTATGCCACTACCTGTAACCAATTTTGATACCATAAGGAAACCACTTAACTGGAAAAAAAGTCAAAACAGAAAAAAAATCATTTCTGAGAGATGAAAAATGAGTACTGGTGATATAATATAATCCACTGGATTCAGTTAAGCATAAGCTATTCTGCCCTTTGAGCTTTCATATTATATGATGCACTAAATTTCCTTTCCCATATAAGGTAGCCAGAGTTAGTTTTCTGTTGCTTGTCATTAAGGAATCCTAGTTGGTTCGCCACTGCCACTTGATCTGTAGGTTTAAAACAGTACCCATTTACTTTAGGATTTTAAAAAATCAGTACTTCCCTTTTCTAGGCCAATGATTGACTCTTTTAATCACAGTGGATTAAAGTTTTAGATCCTAAAAGTCATATACTAGAAAGAAAATCCACCAAAGCAATGTATAGGTACTACCTGCAGTCTTACTGTGGTCTCTGCCATCCGAGCTGTCCAGAATCTTGTTACTGGCAGAGCTCACATGGTTTTACAAATGAACACGCAGAGGTTTCTGTGCAGTTCAAAGCCAAGCTCGGTGGGCACAAACAAGACACAGCTGCAAGTGGAGAATGAATTCTACCATTTAAGTTACATCCCCTGAGGAAGCAAGGATGGGCCTAAGAAAAATTCTAATCATGATTCAATGGTGATAACCAAACATACTTTCAAGATTATGACATTCATTCATTTAATTTTTATTCTCTATAAAAACGTTAACCAAAATGATATATTTTTTGAAAATAAAGAATATTGAAGGGAATTTCATAAACTTTATATGTTCTTTTGCTTGGTTGCAACATATATGTTTTTAATGATTTTTAAATTTATTTTTAGAGAAAGAGGGAGGAAGGGAGAAAGAGAGGGAGAGAAAAATCGATGTGGGAGAGAAATGTAGATTGGTTGTCCCCAACCAGGGACCTGGCTGCAACCCAAGCATGTGCCCTGACCGGGCATCGAATTGTTGACGTTTTGGTTTGTGGGATGATGACCAAGCCACTGAGCCACACCATGCAGAACTATATATATTTTTCTGGCAAATATAATTTTGCCAGAGCCTAGAGTATCTTACTTAAAGAAAGTGGTCACCATTTATAAATACCTTTAGTTTCTATGAGAAGAAAAACATTTATAAGAAATTGTTAAAGGATCCTCATTCCAATAAGAGATTTTTCAAGAGTTCTGTTTCATCGCTGTACATAATAAAACATTAAGTAGCCATATAGTCACACTAAGGCTTCTTAAACTATAATAAAAGTTTTGATAATTCATATGGTTGATTGGAAGGCTCAGGGTGTTTTAACATATTTTTGCCAAGGAAAGCTTAAATTATTAAAATTAATTCACAATGCAAAACAAAGTATACTCTACTGGAATAAATGCCAGTCTGTGCAATTCAGCATACTTCTGAGAATATTCATAAATATCCCATATAACAATGCAGCAACAGTTACAAACTTGGACTAGGAAGAGTAAATAAAGATATAATCCATGCAGTTAATACCTAAAAACCAATTGAGGCAGTTACACAAGAGAGATTCACTGTGAACAAAAATACAAGTTGGTAAGAAGTAACCCAGTCACTGCACGTTGAATTGACAGGCTCTGGGGCTTTCGCAGTGGAGGCATAAAGAAACACAGACACCATGCTCGAGGACTCGAGAAGTTTGGAAACTGCTCCACCAGTCTGTCCCAGACAGAAAACCACAATACAATTCAAACTATATATTAATCAAAACATTTTAGCCATAAGTCACACCCAGCTCAAACTTGCTAAAGCCAAAAGGCAGTTTATTTGCACATATAACTGGGAAGTCACAGTGAATCTACCTTCAAACACAACTAAATCTAGGGGTTCTAATTCAAACACAGTAGTGTTTTCTCTCTGTCTCTCTCTCTCCTCCTACCCCAAATGCCACCAAACATGGCCCCTGGAAGCCCCAAACCTATATTCTTCAGTCCCACATTTTTAAAGGGAGATACTCTTCTTCACATGTACATATCTGACCTCAAGGCAGAAGTCTCCATGGACTTGCTTGTTTCTCGTGCCTGTAAAACAGTGCATGTGCTGTTAAATTTTCTGGAGTATTGGTTCTCAAAGTTCTAGACTTTCAAAGGGATTCTCAGAATCCCAAATAGCTACATTTTCCAAAATTAAAAAATATACACACTCCTGTGCTGAGCCTGAGAGGGCTGAGAAAAAGAAGGGAAGACGGGCCGAAAAATATGTGAAGAAGAAAGTAATGGGAACTTCGGGAAAGAAAAGGAAAAGCAGTTTTGCACTGTGAGACTGATGCTGGGAGACAGAGATGCTAATGGAACTGGGAAAAGAGAAGAGGAGCTCCAACAGTAAATTTCTGTTAGACTGGAGCCACGTGACTATCCCACATGTGGCCTAGATCTCGACCCAGGGACTTCAAATACTCTTGGTAAATCGGGGTGACCCATATGAGTAGAGACCACTGCTCTAGGCTTCTAGGATTCAGTCAAGTACATCAGTATTTCCACAAAAATGCTCAGCCTTATCTCATGGTTCTCGCAGGCTTCGAGACCGTAAGTCTCGTTTTGTGTCTCTGCTTCTTCCAGCTTCTTAGACTCACTTTCAGTTTACACAATGACCAGAGCGTGCTGCAAACTACAGAGCTGTGCTTCTCAAATGTTTTACAGAAAAAGGCAAAATGTAAAAGTTATTAATGGATAAATAAGTAGACAAATATCTTTAAATCTTCACAAGCATTTTCCTCTGCAGAGCTTCTGCTTAATTTAGCCTCCCATTTCTGGCATATCAACCTGTACATATCACCGACATGATTGATGAGAAGGCTTAACAACTGGAGCTTTGTTAAATTGAGGGATGATAGTTTTAGCCTACAAGGATTTGAAAGTCAAAAACTTTCAACATGCAAAAATCTGTTACAATGTGCAAGCATCGAAAGAGGGACACATAAAAAATATTGAGGTTTTTCTACATGAGGCTAGTGTCTCCAGTGACTAGAGAATTTTAGCCATGTCTGATCATTCTCATTACCTGCTTGATCTGACAGAAACCTGACCACCTCACAATGACATTTTCCACAGTCTCTCAAAGTGGTGACTTGTCTTTGTCTCTCTCAGTGGGCAGCTTGCCCACAGGACCTGGAAGGAAGTGTTCTAGCTCTTCATTGCTAGGTCCAAACCATATCTCTTCCCTTGACCCTCCAAAATTCCAGCTGCTTTGAAATGTCTGCCATCAGGCAGTACAACCTGCAACTTCTTGTAGTCATCTTCCCATTTTCTTATCACTCACCCTACACTAAAAATTCTAGCATATTTTAGCAACTTTATTTCAACCACTTATCCTATCATTTTAACAGCTTCAACTCTCATGTGGATGGTCCATCCAATACCCCTGTTCCTCAGTTTCTTTTTTAACCTTTTCCTTAATTTCAACAATCTCTTTTTCCACTCCTCCTTGGTCACCGGTTCCCATGCTCACATCCCAAGGTTCATCATTATCATTAGTTTTACCACTTCAGAAACACTGATTTCTAACATCACACTCTCTGCTTTCTACTTCCTA
Source organism: Tonatia bakeri (assembly GCA_004024845.1). NCBI lineage: Eukaryota > Metazoa > Chordata > Mammalia > Chiroptera > Phyllostomidae > Tonatia > Tonatia bakeri. The sequence continues at coordinate 132,329 of PVIA01002448.1, read as the reverse complement.
TATTTTTAGCTCTTATTTAGCTTGGATACCATGGCCCATTCATATAAGCAATGATCTGCATATTCCCCCAACTTCTTTGCTCTTACCTTTCTCTGTTCTATTTGCCAGTAATAGACCCTTAACGAGGTTAACTCCATTCTTCTCTTATTCCATGTCTGTGTCTGAACTGAAGTGGTTGGAAGAAAATACACAATCATATTAACTGGTCTCATTTTTAATTTATATCCACAAATCTCCAGCTCTCTCTATAATGCAGTATTTTTCACTTTTCCCCTCCAACCTCCAATATTCCCTCTTTCCTTCACTCTCCTATCACAGACTTGCTTCTAATTCACTGAGAAGGTATAAACAATCCAGGGACTACACAATCTTCTCACCAGCCAATCTATCAATCTCTATACAGCCTGTATCCAATTAACTTCATCTATTTATTCCACAGATATTTTTTGCATATCCATTATTTAAAGATGCTATTCTGGGCATGAGGATACAACAGGAACAAAATAGATAAACTCCCTAAAAAATTTATGTTCCAAGAAATGTGCATTCTAATGCAGACAGAAAATGAACACATAAAGGCCCAGAATTGGTAAATACTAAAGAAGAAGAAACAAAACCCATGGTATGGGAGACAGGGTGATGAGGGTGCTATCTGAGCTGGCGAACCAGGAAAGGCTGGTCGGTCAAGTAAGGGGACACATGCACTTGGCTCCGAGGGAACAGTGTTCCTGACAGAGAAGCAAAGGTCCTCAGCTATGGGAGGGGTTTGACACAATTGAGTGAAGGCAAGGAAGCCAGTTTTGCCAGAGCAAAGTGACAGAGGAGGTGAGTAGTAGGTGATGACAGAGGCTTTTCATGACCAGAAGCTGGGTCACAAAGAGCCATGTGTAATGTGGTGTTTTAGTGTGAGAGGGATCAGAGGTAATTGGAAGGTTTTGAGGCAGGAATGACATCGCCCTAGTTAAGTTTTAGAAGGTTACTCTGAATCTCGTAGGGATGAGGATGATGGAAAGAGTAAAAGCAGAGTAGACTCAGTAAGGGGGTTATGGCAGTTATCTGGGTGAGATGATGGAAGTTCAGAGCCAGGTGGTATAATGAAGGAGGAAGAAATGGATGGATATTTTTAAGGAACAGCAAACAATATCTGAAGATGGACTATCTATGGGGTGTTTGAGAAATAGAAGCATAAAGATGGACTGTTATTTTTTTGGTTCAAGAAAGGGGTAAAATTGCCATTTACTGAGATGGGGAAGGCTGGGAGAACAGATTGAGAAGATGCTACTAACATTGACCCTGTCCAAGAGAATTCATCCACGCTTTGTCCCATTTTACTCCAGCTCAATTATATCTAGTTGATTTTTGAAGAAGCCTAGATCATTTCCATTTCTGGGCCTTTCCACTTTATAGTTGATGGACTTTTGTCTTGAATGTTCTTCTCCCAGATCTTTCAGTGTGAGTTTGGACCCAATAGAGGGGAGTATGGAAAACACAGCTACACAGGAACAGTTCAGAGGTGGAGACAGGATGAGCATTAGACGTGAGACGGTGGGGCAGGAAGGAGATGCAAGTTTTAGGGACCCGATGCCTTCTTTTACATTCAACACTGGCCAGCATAGCACTAATCCTGTTCTGATCAGTATGGGAAGGCAAACTCTAGTAAAGCATTTCAATCAAATAAGCTTGGCTTTGAAAATTGTGACAACATTCTTTGATAGTTCTGTCTATAACTGCCTCTTACTACCTACGGATGCCAAGATATGGGGAGAGCAAAAAGCACAAAAGCAGAGATTTCCAGTGGAGGAGGAGCCCAAGGTTGGAATAGAGTTTGAGAAAGACAAGAATGGCTCTGAGAAGCTCAACAGAAAGACACATATTTCAGAGCCTGAAACATCTGTAAGTCAGGTAGATTCAAAACAAGGCAACTTCTCTGAGTAAGAGTCTTATATTTTACAGAGAATGAAATAGGTTTAAAATATTCCTGGAAGGGATAACATGCTGAACAAAGTTTATGCAAAAGATTTGGCTGATGCCAGACTCTTAGAAACAAGTTAGACCTAATAGAAGTAGAGAGAAAAGGAGGAGAATACATTATAGAAAGTAGAAAGGACTTTGTATCTTTACACGCCTATTTCTCCCATTTCTTTCATCTCTGTATCTCTCCATGGGACTGAGAATATATGGAGGTTACCCTGTTTAAAACCTCATATTTAAAAAGATCTCATTCCTTAGTCCCTCACCCCTTTTCCTGTTTCTAAGGCAGATCTCTGCTCCTCTTCTCAGAAAAACTCTCCAGAGTTATCTCTACATTTTTTCTCTATTTCCTTCCCTACCCATATGCTTTTCCAGGAGATCCAGTCTGGCCTCATCCAAGCACTCATCCAAAACGGCTTTTACAGAAGTTAGGGGCCTCCTTGGAAGAGCCACTTGGAGCTAAACTACTAGCTACTTTTCTGATTGCATCTTACCCTGTCAACAGCATTTAACATGGTATTTGCTCACTCCCTTCTTAAAATAAAATGCATTATTCTATGTCATCATCTGGTCGGATGTTTCTGCTACTTTAAAGGCTGCAGCAGTACTGAAACACTTCCTAACTGATCTTCCTGTTTTGTTTCTTATCCTTTATAATCATTCTGTCTGCATACAGTAGCCAGAGTGATGCCTTTAAACCGTAAATCAGATCATGTCCCTCTCCAACTTAAACTCCATTGTTGTCATCCCACTGTACTTAGAATAAACACAAACTCCTTACCATGGGCCATAAAACTTGGGATGGTTTGGTTTCACCCTTTTGATCTGACAGGCATTCAACTCGCACACCAGACTCCAAGGCCTTTGCACTTGCCACCTTTTCTTCCACTAGACCTCACTTCACACAGAGAGTGACTAGAGGCCTTCCCTAGTCACTGCATCAAAAGTGGCTACCTGCACATATGCACAGACACACACCATGAATCATTTAGAAACTTCTATGTTACCACTTAATTACTAGACCATTATTTGATTCTTTCACCAAAACATAAACTGTACGACAGCTAGGGTTTTGTCCATTTTGTACACAGCAGTATCCCCAGCATTATATACCAACATCTGAGATACAGTAGTTTGTCAAATGAATGAATGAATGAATGAATGAATGAATGAGAGAGAGTTGGAGCTAGTGTTTGAATACAAAAGGTTGGTAGTTCAAAGAAAAACAAAATCCCAGGTTTAACAGCTGTGGTTGGAAGAGATTAGAACCTGGTTAGCCAGTTTTCCTCTCGAGGTTCAGATCTATAGGACATTTTTTGTCACATGACCTCTGCCAGTGGAGTGGAGCATGCCTGTCTCACAGGCAGAGCTAAATACCCAGGTCTTCTGGAGACTGCACTGCTCATAGCCTGTGATTTCCAAGCTGTGAGCCGCAAAGGGTTACTGTACCACTTATGTAATATTGCCGCTCCTAAGATAAATGAAGACTGTTCCAAGGAATGTAATTGATAAAGCTCCACTCCAGCAGGCACTGATTACATGTCTTCTCTGCTCCCCATCACAGGCTAAGAGCTTTCACAGTGGCCAAAAGGAGCCCTGTTCTTCTTCTTCAAAGAGCACACCTTGCCTTAACTTGTATGATCCGTGCTTTATATCCAACACAACCACAGAAGAGATAAAGTGAGAACGGAATGATGAACATTAAACAATGATAACAGTGAGAACTGGAGTATACTATGCATTCCCAAAGAAGGCGCTGTGAGACCCTTAGTAAGCAGAGGATTCTAGGGCTGCAATTGTGAATTCATTTGTCTGTGCCCACGAGGGGGGACAGTTCAAGAGAAAAGCCTTGCTGGGTGCCTATTTTCACATTCCCAATGAGGTGATTAAAAAAAATGATATCCTGCGATAAAAAAAATGCATATGAAGTAAGCCTCCTAAATTCTATTGTCAAGTTCACGCTGCCAGGGCTCAAGGAAAATAAAAACTTTTATAAAATATACTTTTGAAGAAAATAAATACTTTTTAAAAATATCATAGCTACATTTTTTAAAATGTGAAATATAATAAATAGGAGGGAGGAACATATTCACCACTATAACACAATGGTCAGTAGCATTTTGCTTTATTTACTTTCAGCTTTTTGAATCGTGCATATTTATTTACATATTTTAGATATCGAAATAGAATTTTGTTTCTTCCAGTGTTCACTAAAGATACCCTAACATTTTCAGGACACCCGATGTTCACAGACACAGTGTAAAACAGACTCCTCATGGCCTGGTATCACCAATAGCTGTGCTCTGGTTAGATGGCCATGATTTCTTACAATTGGTTACTAACATAAATTATTCTGTAATAAACATCCTTGATTGTACATTGTTTCTGAACATTCAATTTGAGTCCTGACTCTGTGATTTAGAGTCCCGTATCAAGTCCCTCATCTTTTCTGAGGATTATTTCAATTTCTTCACGCGTAAACTGGGGATAATTGTTGTCCCACAGGACTATTGTTGTCAGGATTAAGTCAGAATGTATGTGAAATCTTGCAGCACATGGTAGATGTCCAGTAATGTTAGTGCCTGACCTGAAATTATTTGTAACAGTAAGGCGAACATTTTCTGGTCTTCTACTTGCAATTTTCTAAGTCTTCCCAAGTAACCTACTGCAATTAAAAGAAAGTAAATTCAGAAATATTGGGATTCATGAGAGCATCCAAGCTCTGGTAAAAACAATGTCTAATAAACATGAGACATGATTTTATTTTTCTTTTTTCTAAAAGTGGAAGATAACTTCATTAAAATTTTAAATTCTATCCAATATAACCTTCTCGCTTTGTGGTAATCAAAGAGGGAATTGATACCTGTTGGCATTTAAATTGAAAAACCTTCCTCCACCTTTTCTGAAGATTGGGATAAGACCTGTACCCTTTTGGTTAAACTTCAGGGAGGTTGTAAGACTATTTCTTACATTTATTAATTGCTGTTGACCACCACGGTCACACCTGAGTTGCTACAGACCTGAGTATCATCAGGTCCTACATTCAGGTTCTAATGGAAATGTGACAAATGGCACAATTTCTTTTTAGTGCCTCTAGTAATTTTTACATGGTCAAGACAGGACTTTTCAAAATGTTTTCTAAATTACCAAGAAGCAATGAAAACAAAAAAATTTATTTTTAATTTCATGTATCTTTTTAAAAAATATTTTTTTCATGCTATTACATAATTAGTTGTCCTACTTTTCCCCTTGTGCTCCCCTCCACTGAATCCCCCACTCCCACAGTCAGTCCCCACACAGTTGCCCATGTCCAGGGGTCACGCATGTATGTTCTTTCACTAGTTTCTTCACTTACCAACCAGTCCCCACCTCCCCATCCCTCTCACAGCTGTCAGTTCGTTCCATGTTTCTGTGCTCTGACTTTATTTTATTCATTAGTTTATTTTGTTCATTAGATTCCACATATAAGTGAGATCATACGGTATTTGTTTTTCAATGACTGGCTTATTTCACTTATCATAATAGTATCCAGGTCCATCCACACTGTTGCAAAAGGTAAGAGTTCCTTCATTTTACTGCTGCATAGCATTCCATTGTGTAAACATACCATAGCTTTTTTATCCACTCATCTATTGATGGGCACTTAAACTGTTCCCAGATATTGGCTATTGTAAATAACGCTGCTATGAACATAAGGGTACATCAATTCTGTTGGTGGGAATGCAGACTGGGCAGCCACTGTTGAAAACAGTATGGAGTTACCTCAAAAAATTAAAAATGGAACAGCCCTTTGACCCAGAAATTCTACTTCTGGGAGTATGTCCTAAGAATCACAAAACACCAATTCAAACTAAAAATCTTATATTTCTTTTGCTGGGTGGCAATCACCCAGTTGCACAATTCCTGAACCATCTGAAGTGAGGGCCAGGTCACTATATATACGTAGAGGCCCTGGGATGCCCCTTTGATCTTAAAACTAAGTGGTTATCTATTAGTTATAAAATTGAATAATTAGATATTCAAGAAGCTTATGACTTTGTAATTTGTAAATTAACAAATACAAAAAGTACTCCTGAAACATTAGCATTTTAAGCCTCATCAGATATAATTTGGGTTAAATCTCTTACTGAGGGTAGCTTTGAAGAGGGGGAAATGGGGACACTCTTAAAAGCTTTAGCTCTTTGCCTATTTTTTTTTTAAAGATAATTAACACCTTCAAATACCCTGGTTAATATTGCTCAAGAATGTTAAGAGCTTCCTCAAAAACAAACAAAACAAAACAGGAATCGTTGTAGCGGGGAAATGCTTTTTAATGACTTCAAAAGTAATACAATTATGTTGTGGGGCTGGAATTGGGAAAAGAACTCTGGATGATTTAAGGTTTGAAAAATAAAATTCCACTGTTGATTGCGCCCCACAGCAGTGTTCTTACTCCACGGGGAAGTATGGGTTTGACGGCCCTGCTGAGGAAGCACCCTAACATGCGTGAACCCCAGAGCCTCACTTTTCTGAAGACTCCAGATCCTTTCGGAATCAGAAACTAAAGTTTCAGCTCAGTCCTTCTCCACGTCTGTTTCTGCACAGGAATGTGCGCATTCTCAACGCGCTGCCGTGAGCGTGCACTTCAGTCTCTCCTGGGCGGAGGGACTCGGAGTTTGGAGTTTGGGAGCTCCGCGTAGGGGAGCGGGGAGCGAGGTGGAGGGGCACACGTTCCGTGCTGCGTCGTGGCGTTGCTCCCTCTCTGATCCTCTCTGCACTGTTTTAAAGGAAAAGAGACTCTAACTTGAAAAAGGGAAATATCTTTGGCTAAGGATTTTAAGTATTTTTCCTCCCAGATATCCAGTGGTACCTGTCTTAGGTGGAATTTTAATTGTCATAGAAAAAGACAATCCTTTTAAGTGAATTGTCAGATGCAAGTGTGACAGGTAAATTTTGACACCCACATCCCCCTTTCTAAAAAATCCATCAGAATTTAAAATATGAGAACCAAATTTTGGATCTGCTTTGATTTATCAATAAAGTAAGTAATTCACTGCTTATAGTGCTTTATTATGTATGTTGCACCTTGAAACTCATCACAGCCTCTAAATGTGTCCTGATGTCGTGATGGAAAAACTGTTACAGACTGTTCTGATCTCAAAATCTCAAGGAAAATTCCTCACAGTGAGAGCTTGACATGTCATGGAGGCAGAGCATTGTAGACATAACCATCCATTTGATAGATTTTTCAGACGTCTGGGTAGAGATAAGTATGACCAGCTTCAAGTGAATTTATCCTGCAATTCTGACACTTGCAGCAGAAAGGAAATTGGAACTTGATGTACACAGCTGCACTGGCGCGGTCAATGCATCCATCCACCATTAGGACAGAGAGCAGAAAAGACTTGGAGCAAGAAAGGCATGCATATCATACACCCCCGCTATCCTTCTTTCATTTGTCAGAGGATATTACATGCTGAGACTCATTATACCGAGGTTTTAACAGCATTGGAAGAGAAATATGTTGCTTGTATTCTCTGCACATAGGGAATGTTTTGTATCCTTGTTTCACAATGTGACTTAGAACTGCACTGAGCTTCTCTGTCTGTCTGTCAGTGAAGGCTTTTTCATCTTTTATCAGTTCTGAGACAAGCAGCATCTAGTTTAGGTCCTAAATATGGGCCATGAATACTCCCGACTACTCATTTGCTTTTTTCTCTATCAGAACCTAGTTGGTATTAAGTGGAAGAGCGCAGATGTGGGGATCAAAAGCCCTGGGTTCAAATTCTATGTGCTATTGTGTACTTTGGACATGTCTCTTCTGTAAAATTTCTACAAGCAATGCACTCCCATGAGGCAGTTTGCATTAACATGTGACAGGGGCTACCACATAGTGTTTAATAATTAAATATAGGTTCCATTCTTATTAGCATTATGCTCCTTTACTGTTAAAACTACTGAAGTGGAATATGGTAATTCAAGTGCTTACTAAAAAAAAGAGTTGAAAGCTAATTGAAGATTGAAAATTATTTGGACCTCTTCTAATTAGTATATTCTGCACATGGTCATTTGCTTTTTCTCTTTGGAGTTCCATGACTTGATCTATTTAAGGCCTTGTTTCTCTTCTTCTTACATTGGGGGGGGATGGATGTACCATTCAACTTTGTACCATAAAGAAATGTAAGAATAAACATTGACTAAGGAAGTTCTCTCTGTTAACACTAAGACTATAGCTTTTGTCCTCCTAAGATATGAGTCCTAAGTTCGCTGTGAGGCGGACAGGCTGTGTTCCTCTGGCTCTCTCAGCTCTTCTGCTTGTGGTTCACTGGGTACCCATCCCCAGCTCTGATCCCCTGGCCTGGAGCTGCTCTCAGCCTTCCTGTTGCTAGCTCTTCTCCTTCAGTTACAAGGCCATTCTCACTCAGCAATCTGAGAAATTTCTAGTCTTTTTCTTCTGCTATGGTACAGTGACATAAGCTATCCCTTTAAGATTTCCTCTGCTTTTTGGCAAGTTATAATCTCCTTTTTCTGCTGCATAGACTCCATATAAAAAACAAAGATCATTTTAGCTCCAACCATCTACTACCTAAAAAGGTGATAACTTCAGTGGATGGTATAACTGCAAAGTGTGCTTTGTTTTGGGCAACAAAACACAGGCATATGCCTATATGCTCATTCGTTCTCTCTCTCCCATTCTCCCCCTGCCCCACTCCTTGCTTCACTTGCCTCTGAATTATGGTATTTATTTTAAAAACATAACAAAATATCTATAAGAGTTCAATATAATGACATGATGGATAAGCAAGCTGAACTGTCTCAGATTCTAGCAGTATTTCTATCAAAAAAGAAAACAAATGAAACTACAAGTAATTCTCTACAAGAATGTTCAGACTTCCAAGTGGCTCTCTGAATAGATTTTAACATTCTATCCTGCTTCGTTTCTTCTCTGGCAGAAACATAATTGTCACAAACTGAATAGAAATATCCCTGCTCCTATTCCAGGAAACCTGGTTTAATAGTCCCTATGAAAATCAATAGGTTCCAACTGACAGAATGCTTGGAGAAGTTTCGCTTCACTTGATGCGGCTTGTTATCTGCAAACTACTTTCCTTAATGTGTTCTGAGACCTCAATTGGGCCCAAAAAGTCTATTTCTGCTAGTGATTTATTATCCTTCTCTTAGTCACTGACCAAAGGTGACCTTGCCTACACATCTAGAGCATACTCATGAATGGTTAAAAGTGGCTACAGCAGTGTTCAATAGATGCAGATCTTTAACCCAAACTGACCCTGCCATCTCTCTGACGTAGATCACAGCAACTGGAAAATGAGCGGTCCATGCTTAGTTTTCCACGTTCTCACAGGTTACACAGAAGGAGAAAAGATCAGGTGATCCTCAGTTTACCCAGTGGTAAAACGGTATCATTTCTATTTTAGAATGGAGGAACCTGAAAATCTCCCCTAATAGAGATGTCCTGGAGTTTCACCTACCAAGAATTTGGGAGGAAGCATGCGTACATTCTGTAATTTAATCTAGAGCAACCTTTCAAATTCTCCTGCAGATTCATAGTTATATATACTCAGAGGTTAACTCGTAAGAATAAAGGGAAAATGAATAGAAGTTAAAAATTAACTCGTAGAATGATTAGTGAGGTACAGTGTGTGGTTCTGCGCCCAACTGAGAAGAGCATAAAAGGCCAAACCAGCACCTATGAGACAATTCATAGAAGTTATGGGCACTTCCTAGGTGATAATTCATTAAATAATTCAAGAAAATATTTCCAGAAATGTACAGGTAACTTTATGTTACAATATATAAAATATGACAAAATTCAGACCTGGAGCAGCTTCTGTGCAGCGATCTAGTCACACTGCCCCAGTGATGAGCATCAGAAGAGCCACAGGGCTGAAAATGTGCTAAATCCAGGAAGCCCAAGCATCCAAGATTTGTTTAAGCAAAAGGTTATATGATCGGAAATATTTATAGTGCCAGATTAAATTTACTGATACAATGGTAAAACATATGCCCATTTTTAGCAGAAATTATAAAAGCACTCCAAAAACAATGTAATTAATTTTATTCATTGAGAAATTTGCAATATGTCTGATGTTGCTAACTGTGTAATTTTATATCAAGCTAATGAGGGCATTAGAATTGCACAGAACAAACTGGTACTATTATAATATAAAATACCTTTGTGGACCATTATAATTAGTAATAAGAATAATGTTCATCATTTATTACATGCTTCCTGGGTGATAAGTAATAGTGTACATAAATTACTCCACTTTTATCTTTGCTAGAACACCATGAGCTAGATGTTCTGTAACCCACTTTACAGAAGAAGAAAGTGAGATTGAAAGATTTACATAATTTATTACAAAGTCACACAGTTAATATGTGGCAGAGTGATCCTGAACTCAATGTGTCTGGCTCTAGGGCCCATGGTCTCACCCTACAACTGCACAGTCATTCATAGGAATGTCAGATTACCAACACATGCTGGATTTGCACACTGAGATTAATTCTAAGACTCAATGGTGGGTATTTCATGAAAGGGCAGGGATTTTGCAGCAAGCTGCATGAAACCTTCTCCAAGAGTAGAGCCACATGGCCAGAAAGTTCATCTGAATTTTCGAATTCAAATATTTGTCTCCAAAATTCCAGGGACATAATAAATAATTGGTGAGCATAATTTTCTTACATCTCAATCAGTCTTGAGAAAGAGCCTTACTGATAGAACCAAAGTGTGATTATTTAAATACACCCTGAAGTATGAACTCCTAAGGAAGGTAAAGTACATAAATTGTTCCTGAAATAGTGAAGCTATTATCACCATGTCAGTCTTCAAAAGTTGTGATTCCATTGTACTCAGTGAAATTCAGTCCAGGCTGAAGGTTCCATCTATTTAATCTGCTCAAATTTTGACACTTTTTCTTTCCTTTTGTGTAGTTTTAAGATCAGCATATTCAAAGTCATGTAACATCAGTAAAAAGGTCTCATCCTGTAAATCACTGGTTGTCCTACTAGCTGTGTCTGTCAGAACCCTTTAATGGGCCAAAGTCATTAACGGGAGGAAGGAGCTTAGTAAATCTTCCCACTCTAATTCAAGTTCTTTTGAACTTCACATCAAATAGAGATGACAAAGGGCTCATGCTAAAGAAAATAAAAATAGCCTGCTTTCCTTCACACCTGATTTCTGTTTTTCAAAGTTCATAGTAAAAGTTCCACTATGCCCACGAGCCAATTAGCTCTTATGTGCAAAGTAATAAGGTATTTAGGTGTAAATGGCACTGCCTGTCTAACTGTTTCAAAAGAAAAAACTATAAAATAGGCCACCTTTTCCCAAGAGGAGAGTATGTGGAGGCAACTCCTAGTGATTTGACTTCTTCAGCACAAGAATCACTAAAATGCAGAACAGGCTGATGGCTGTAGGAGGGGAGGAGGAAGGAGGAAATGGTGGGAGGAAGGGGAAGAGATCAGACTCCTGGACATGGACAATGGAAAGGGGGTTGACTGCGTGTGAGAGGGCTGGAGAGACGTGGAGGGGGCAAAAGGGAAAAAATATTAGGACAGCTGTGATAAAATAAATAATAAAAAATAAGGTATAAAAAAAGAATCACTAATACAAAGTAGAAACAAGTTATAAATACAAATTAAAATAGTGCTTCAATTCAATTTCTCTATTGTGTACTCTTATTACCCTCAAAGCTTTATCCTCATTAATGATGCAGTGAGACAAATTACTGTTTCTGGAAGCATCCAGGTTTTTTTCAGTACAGTAAAAAGTTGGTTCAACTGTCATTTTCAATTTTCTGGCATGAAAATATACCTGTATTAGAGAATCACTGATACTTACAACATTTAGAAACTGTAAGATCTTGAAATTCTTTCTAAATGGTGAAAAATAAAGTTAAGTTACAATGAACGGAATCTCTATACTGAAGTTATATCTTTCCCCAAACTTTCTGTTATGAGAATCTTCACATATACTAAAATGTTAAAATACCATCATGGACACCAGTATAGGGTCCTAAATTCAATTAATTGTTGGGTTTTGCCCTGTTTTCATTCTCTCTTCCTCTCCCTCCATGTGCTCTTTCTGCCTCTGTCCCGGTCTCTTTCTTTGTTGCATGCACACACACACACTCCCTCTATCTCTTTTGATTTATGTATTTTTAATGTATTCTAATTCTCTGAATTATAGTTTTCTCTCTAAAGAATATAGTATTGCCCTGACCAGGATGGTTCAGTTGGTTGGATATTGTTCCACAAACCAAAAGTTCACCAGTTTAATTCCTGGCCAGGGCACTTGCCTGGGTTGCAGGTTCAGTCCCAGGTCTGGGTGAGTATGAGTGGCAGCCCATCAGGATTTTCTCACATCGATGTTTCTCTCTCTATATCTCCCTTCTTTCCCCCCTCTCTAAAAATAAATAAATAAAATCTTTAAAAAGTAAAATATGCGGTATTACATCTATTTCTAAAATATACAGTAGTAAAAATATTTGTATTGTAATCACATGTTAACTTCCCACAGGGGTATTTTATTAGCCAAAATACCCAACTGCCTGAACATGACAATTCCTGTTCATTATTAGTGTTAACTCTGTGCTGCACCTGCCCAACAGTGGACTGTGGAGTTTGCCCTAAGTGCTGGTGCTTTAGTCTGCCTCCCTGCGGACGAGTTAGAGTGTTTGTCTATCACTCAGACAGAGAAATTCCTAATGGATTCTCAATGATGCTCAGGGTGATTGATGGGGCAATAAGTCTCTTAATGTCCATGTAAATGGCATCCTTCCTAAAATATTAAACTATGAGAAGAGTACTTAATACTACTATAAAATGAAATTTGGGTTAATTGTCCTGAAAAAGTATTTAAATAAATCCTGGGGAAGAGGATTATTCTTATCAAATAATTAACTATAAAAAAGATAGGAAACCTTTATTGAAATTATTATAGATAGTACTATGGGTGGAATTTTGTCCCCCAGAAAAGATTTGTTGAAGTCCTAGACCCCAGGACTTCAGAATGTGACCTTATTTTGAAATTGAGCTATTGTAGATACAGGTAGTCAATTTAAGATGAGGTCATCCTGGAGTAGGTTTGGGCCCTTCATCTAATAGGACTGGTGTCCTTATAAGAAGGAAATTTGGGCACAGACATACACAGAGAAAAGGAGACATATAGACATGGAGGCAGAAGATGGCCATGTGACAAGGGAGGCAGCAAATGAAATGATGCATCCACAACAAGGAACAACAAGCAATTGCTGTCACCAGAAGCAAGGAGAGCGGCATGAAATAGACTCTCCCTTAGAGCCCTTGCAAGAAATCACCCGTGCTGACACCTTGATTTCAGACTTCTAGCCTTCGGAACTATAGGAGGTATGATAAAGTTCTGTTGTTTTAAGCCTGTTTGTGGTAGTTTATCACGGCAGCTCTAGGACACTCTCATAGATAGAGACAGACAGATTCATAGATAGATACATAGATGATAGATGAGCCCTCTTTCAGACCTGTTAGGTTTAGGTTAAATCATAAAATGAGGACCTAACAAATGATCCTGTGAAATATTATACTAATCCCTAAGTTCTTAAATTGAACAATATATATCTATTATAGTGAGCTACAAAAATTGCCATTTTGTAGGGAAAAATGATTTAATAAAGGTAATTTTATGTGACTCAATATAACAGATTACACAAATAATTCAAGTTTTCTGAAATGCCCTTTTCTCCTCAAGAGCAGATTCTAGGCTGAATTCACCGGGAAGATAGTTTGTTTTCCCAGCATCACTTTCCTTCTATAAATAGATTCTTCAGCTTCATTCACTTCACTTAGATAAGGAAGCTTCTGTCTCCATGACCTACTTGGAATTAAACACTGGGGGCAATTGCTCTTTGGGGTTTTGCCTGCTACTTCTCTCATTTATACATCTCTTTGCATGGTTTATTCTAGGAGATAATGCTGGGGATTCTATGTAATTCATGTTCAAAGCTGAGATTTCTCCAGGGGATTTTCTCTCGTTCCATCTGGCACAGTAGTAACTGCGTTTGACAACATCTGCCTTACAGCACTGCTCTGCAGCTCCATCTGACTCTTGGTTCCCATCCACGTTTTCTTCCTGCCCGTCTTCTCAGGAAGATGTTTCCACAACAGAGGTGGAGATGAGAATACAGTGAGGGCAAACCAGAGCTTTATTTTCCAATGAGTGTGAGTCATGAACCCACCAAATGTCTTCACCTATCTCTTACTCCAATTCACTCAAAGATTTTTCCTTTAACCAGTACTTGCTAAGAAAGCCCTTTATCTTTCAGGACTCTGAGTATTCAAAAGTCAATTCTAAATGTTTATTTTTCTATATGTTCACACATCTAGTCCTCTTTAAATTTCCTCAAATATGAAAAGAAAAATAACCATTCACAAATTTTACCGACATTTTTTTTAACCAGCAGGAAGGGATACAACCAAGCCTAAAAATGTCTCATGCGTGATTCCTGTTAAAGCATGCCAATTTAGCTCCATAAGAAGTAGATGAAGGGTCTGGCAGAAGTAAGGCCTGCTTGAATGTGGTTGGTGGGGTAATATTATGGGTGTAATAATTTATAGTTTTAATTTGAACATTTCACCTAAAACTTCATATGGTACACTTGAGTGTGGTATTGTTATGTTACAGAATTGCATGCTTATGATTTTGTAATAAAAGGGACATATTTGTGCTGAACCCTGTATTTAACAGATAATTCTATTTCATAAAATTTTTAATAATACTCAGTTCAAATAAATTTTATGAGTATAGGAAGTTGCTTTAAGAGAAAATCCAAACCTTACCAATCAAAATATTACTCTACATCCTCAACTTAAATCATTGCCTACACGAAGCAGGAAATCAGGATTATAGAGTTGATTAGTAGCAATTGCCATTTAAATTATTACACACTTCAATTAAACTGTCATTGTTAGTTTGCTATGGCTTTAAATTCTAACATTGTTTTCCAGCGCCATTCTACTTCTACTTAATTGAATACCCTGAGCCATTATTCTCTTCTTCATGAAAGGAGGTTCTAAAATTCCCATGCCAGACAATGCATACACAGCTGGTGATATTAAGTTGTTTTTAGAAGAAAAAAAAGGCAATTGGCCTAAAGAAGGTATTATCTGACTTCAAAATTCATGATCCTTCTCAGCATCCTTTATAACTGGGTTTCCAGAGGTGTATATATTTCACATATTTGTTCGCATACAATTTGAGAAAGGAATAATGTGCAATAAAATAATATGTTGTCTTTCTGTGGTTTTACAAGGAGAAACCACCTAAGGACAGCAAATGCAGGTAGGGTATTAGAATGACACATGTGCTGTGGGGCACAGGAAGTATGACTTCCTGCTGGCACATGTATTTTGCACTTTCACCTGCTGCATTCTCACTCATTGGAGATGAATCTAAGTAACTTTTGCCTCCTCAGCTCTCCTACAAATGTAGAGCAAAAAAAAAGCTACCCCCCCAAAAAATTTCCCCTTATTGTTCAAATACAAACTTCTTAGATGAGCCAGTTCAGTCCCAGAAACATTAGCATTTGTCCAGTTGTACTTTACGGAAGCAAATCCAACATTTGAAAATGTAGGCATATATGTATATCTAAAATTATGCTAATACACAAAGCAGGGTTCACCTGGCAGCTCTAAATGTTTTTCCTCTCGACACTTCTACCCACAACCACATCCAATCTGAGATCTGTTTACTTTCAAAATCACGCAGTTTCTACCAGACAACAAACAGCCCATCTGGCTGCACTCTCATAATCGAGATTCAAATGAGTTCATTGCACATAGTGACTCTCTGACCCCTTTGTCCTTTGAATCAGAACTTCTGGCCTCTCCAGTAACAGATCCCTTAGAGATGCTATTATATATAATGAAAAAACTTACTGTTTTCTTTAACACTTTGAGAGCATAAGGCTTCTGAGTCCCCTTCTGTTTGCATCTGTACACAATGGATGTAGCACCCCTTGAGGGGGAAAAAGACAAAAAGAAAATGTTATGCTCTGGACATGAAATAAAGGGGAGAAATTAAAAATAAATATCTCTTTCAGTTATCCAAATAACTGACAAGTGAATATAGTTTGTTCAGAAAAATTCCAGGTTTCTCAGTCTGCTGTCTTCCTTTGCTCCATCCCTATGCAAGAGACAACATACTTAACACCTGTTGCACTCAGTGGCTCTGGAATAAGCCAGGCCCTATGGTGAGCGTAGCTTGTGGAGCCCATCCACCCAACAGCAGAATCCCTGAACTTTCCTTAAAGGATGTGTCTGGGCTAAAACAAGGCACAGTGGCTTCATTGAGAGGGTTTGAGTTTAGCACTCAGCTAGAGGGGTCAAAACAGTCTCCACTACTCAGCAAGGGAGCTGGGGAACCTTGAGAATTTATGCCATTTAGGGTCCTGGCTTTCTGCCAGAGCCAGTGTTAGTCCCATAGAGATTCTGACCCCTTCATCTTGGTGAATACTTCTGCCACTTACTTCACATGCCCTAACAAAAAGAATTATGTAAAATGTTTAGGAGAAAATATTGTAAAAATGGTTAAAGATACATAGGAAAAAAAGTAGATCTATCTCTCTATAAAAAAGCTTGATGTACAGAATGGTTTTTACCTGTAAAGGAGAATGGTAAAAAGGGACTCAATACCTAGCTTCATGTATGTGCAAAGTTACCAAAAGGAGAATATCGAGAAGCAGGACAGTGTGGGCCTGATGCTCCCTCTCCACACACGAGGGCGCTCGAAGAAGACAGGCAAAAAGAGACTCACAGACCAACGGGCTTAACTTCAGATACATCTTAAAAGAAGATCAAAGTAAATCTGAGACTTTGAAGATTAAGCCAAAGAACTTCTTATGATATATTCAGTCCCATATTTTTGATAGTTTAAGCACAAAAGAATAATGTAAGTCCAAATATTCCAGATAGCCTATGCACAACACATCTTCAATACAGCCAGTAACTGATGCAAATGCTAATGGATTTTAACATTTCAACATATTTTTAAAAACTTTGGTAAGATATAACATACATAAATATTCTAGAAATGGATTAAATGGAGGTAAATACACGATTCATTTTTGTTAATTGCTCTAAAAGACAACTACCTAAAACCAAAATATTAACAATGCATTATGTGTATAGAATATGTAATAGTAAAATATATGACAGCCATAGCATGAAGAATGGGGGAAAATAGGGAAAACACTGTTAAGGTCTTACACTATGTGGTAAGTATTATATTATTTAAAAGTAAGTTGATTGATTAAAGATATATATTCTTTAACCTAGAGAAATAAGTAAAATTATTTTTAAAAAATGAATAATAAATCAGCAAGGAGCTAAAATAGAAAATCAAAAATGAAATGCAAAGTAAGAAAAAACAAATTAAAAGTAAAACAGCTAATAATATATGGTGGGTTTCAATCCAATCATATTAATAAATATATTAAATGTAACCTCTATAAACATACCAATTAAAAATAGATAGACTGGATTGAAAAAGTCAAGAACAAACTATATACTGAAACACATTTTACATATAAAAGCATAAATAGTTTAAAAATGAAATTATATGAAAGAGATAGTATGCCAACCCTGATCAAAAGAAAGTAGAAATAGCTATATTAATATTAGGGTACCTAGTACTTCAAAACAAAGATAAAGTGAGACATTACTTATGAAAGGGTCAATTCCCCCAAATGACATAAGAAATATAATTGTGTATACATCTAACAATAGCACTTCAAAATACATGAAGCAAAATTTGATAGAAGTAAAAGCAGAAATGGACAAATCCATGAATATAGTTGGAGACTTCAAGACACCCTATTGACAACTGACTTTAAAAAAGTGGAAACATTTGCACTGAGAATACAGAAGACATGACCAGTACTTTCTACTAAATTAAACTAATTGACAATTTGAGAAAGCTCCACATGAAAACAGCGGAGTACATATTCTCTTTAAAGTTATAGGAATCACATACTTGATTCCCAGATTTACTATAAAGCTACAGCAATCAAGAGAGTGGTATGGGAGAAAAAATAAACATGGAAACAAATGGAATAGAAAAAAGAATCCAGAAATCATCTTACACATATATGGCCAATTGGTTTCTGACAAAGGTAAAAAGGCAACTCTGTGGAGAAAGGATAGTCCTTCCAACTGTGAATAATGCCAGAACAACTAGATATACACCCATATGCAAGAAAAAAAACCCCACTAAAATCTTTATATAACCTCACACTATGCAAAAATTGCTTAAAATTGATCATAAATATAAATGGAAAACCTAGAACTCCAAAACATTTTGGCAATGATTTCTTATATACAAACCAAAACCAAAGCACAGTGAATGAAAGAACAAATAAATTGAATTTCATTTAAATTAAGAATATTTATTCTTTGAAAGTTACAGACAAGGAGAAAATATATGCAAATCACATATCTCATAAAGGACTTGTATTTAGAATTATAAAAAAACCTGGGAAGACAATAATAAGGAAACAAACAATGCATTTATTAAATGGGAAAATGATTTAAACATACACTTCACCAAAGAAAATATATGAATGGAAAATAAGCACAAAGAAAGATGCCCCTTATCATTAGTTATGGAAGAAATGAAGATTAAAGCCTTTAAATTAAAAATGGATCTGCCTGTTGACCCAGCAATCCCACCTCTGGGAATATATCTAACAGAACCCAAAATGCTAATTTGAAAGAACATAAGCACCCCTATGTTCATTGCAGCATTATTTATAATTGTCAAGGTATGGAAGCAGCCCAAGTGTCCATCAGTAGATGAGTGGACAAAACAACTATGGGGCATTTAAACAATGGAATACTACTTGGTCATAAAAAAGAAGAAATTTTACCCTTTGTGACAGTATGGATGGACCTGGAGGATATTATGCTACATGAAATAAGCCAGTTAGAGAAAGACAAATACCATATGATTTCACTCATATGTGGAATCTAATGAGCAAACTAAACTAACAAGCAAAATAGAGACTGACTCACAGATGGAGAGGAGGATGACAGCTAAGGGGGGCAATGGAGGGACTGAGCAAAAAGGAAAAAGGATTCATGGACATGGACAATAGTGTGGTGATTGCAGGGGAGGTATAAAGGGGATAAATGATAATAGAAAAAATACAATTAAAAAAAGACAATAAAACCACAATGAGCTACAACTACACACTTATTTGACACCTTATTTAAAAAGAGAGAGAGAGAGAGAAGGAGAGAGAGAGAGAGAGAGAATACCATGAACTGACAAGAATGGAAAGCAATGAAACTCTCATGCATGGCTGGTGGGAATCCAAAATGATAGAGCTGCTTTGGGAAACAGCTTGGTAGTTTCTTATAAAATTAAGGATACTATGTGATTGATCCATCTTACTTCCAGGTATTTACCAAAATGAAAGCTATGTTCACTCACAAACTTGAACATGAATCATTATACCAGCTTATTAGTAATCATCAAAAACTTCAAATAACTCCAATATCCCTCAAATGAGGAATGGATTGACAACCTGTGACACATCCATATAGTGAAAGACTCACAGAAACAAAAAGAAATGAACTAGGGTACGCATGACAATCTGGGTGATTCTCTAATGTAATCTAATATCCTAAGTGAAAGAAACTAGGTTCCAAAGGCTATGAACTGTGTGACTCATTTACACAGTATTCTTGCAAGGACAAAAATGTAGGCAGAGAACATAGATCAGTTGTTGGGGTCTCAGAGACAGTGGGACGTTTGACTGCAATTGAGTATGGGAAAATTTTTTAGTATGATGCAATTTTTCTATATCTTGATTGTGGTTGTGTTTACACATATTTAAACATGGTCAAAATAGGTAGAACTGTACAATGAAATAGGTAAAATTTACTGTATTTATATGATAACAATAAAAATAAAATTAAAAAAACCCTTCCAAGAAAACCATATTGCTCAAAGGCAAGATGAAAAACTATATTAGCAAATGTAGCCTATTAGATTCAATTCATTTTATTTTTATTTCATGGAAACTGATGAAACTTTTTAAAAAGAAAAAAAGAGAAAAGCTTTGGAACATTGAGAAAAACTACATATCTAATTTTAATTTTATATCAATTGAATAACAATTATTATTCAATGATTCATGTAAAGGAAAATACATTAAATAGCATTGATTCTTTATAATTTTCTCATCACATTAACTTATCAATAATTTCAATGTATAAATCATCATCTTAGGAAAACTTTATTTCTTTTTAACAAAATAGACTCCTGATCAACCTCAGGATACCAATATGTTAGAATTAACTTTTTTTTGTGTGGATATGAAGAGTCTATTTAAAAAGTCTAATTTTATTTTGCTAAGTAATGGAGTTACTAATATTAATAGACCTTTTAATTTTTTTCAGCTTTGAGATGTAATTAACATATAACATCCTCTAACTTTAAGGTGTACAAGTAATGATTTTATATGTGTATCACAAAATGAATACCAAAATAATAATAATGTTAGTTAACACATCTATCACCTCACATAGATAAAATTTTAGTAATAACTTTTTAAAGAATGAAAAGATTAGTTAAAAGCATAGAACAACCCAAGTAAATAAATATAAAAATAGTATTTTACTAATTTTTCAAAAATATAATTTATATTCTTAGCTAAAATTGGTTGTCATAATTTGTTAATATAATTTAATAAAAAATCATATTTTAGTATGTTTATATAAAAATAATTATTTTGCACATTAACAATTTTTAATATAGAAGGATGTTGTTACAGTGATGTATTCTCACTTCAAAAATAGATTATATAAAGAGAAAATCAACATAAAATTTCCTGAGATCCAAAGAAAAGAGATTATAAATTAAAGGATATTATATTCATAGAGTTATTCAACTCTATGAATATAAAAATAGCTTCAATACTCATGTCTATTCATTTATAACATATTATTTAACAAAACATCCAAGGAATATAGAAATTAGAATTTTTTTCTCCTATGATTTGATGAGAAAGAAAATCAATACGGCTTGGGAATCAGAGTCACACTTCTACCTTTGCACTGGTTTTCTGTAACAGAAATCTTGGAAAAACGATTTCTTAGTTCTAGCTTTGTCTAATACGGTTGGTTATTTAAAAAAAGTTAAAAGCAAAAAGCTGTAAGTGTAGACTACTATGTTTCATATCAGGGGAAGAGGAAAAGCAGTCAAAGCTGTGATGTGTTTGGAAAGTCATGTGTACACGATAACTGCAACATGATGTATACACTGTTTTATATGTATGTTATATGCACACACATTATAGCCCCTGTTAAGCTATTAGAAGCACTTGATGTTGGTATCCAGCCAAACTTATGGATGAGGAGGAAAATCTCCATGTATATTTTCTTAGAGTCATTTCTGGTATAGAGTTCTCTGCTACTCATTTAGGGCTACTTAGTAAAAAAAAAAAGAAAGAAAGAAATGGGGCATTTTATCACACAGTTTATCTTTACATGTTCTTCACACCCAAAATTTAAGGAACTATCAAATTTTTTTCATCTCTCTTATAACACAGGTTTTATTCTTTCCTTTCTTTCTTAATTCTCTCACTCCTTTATTCTCCCCTTTGTTCTCCTTTCTTGTTTTAAGGAAAGAGAGATTGGTTCAATTTTATTTTTTTTCCTCCAAAAGAAATTCAAGCACATTGATCTGTCTACCCACCAGCTGAGAGAGAGATCTGAAGGCATTCAAAGGGCCAGGCAGAGATCAATTCTAATTTGAATTGGAAGCAAGAATCAGAAGTCTGAATTCAGATCAGTGTTTTGGGGAATTAGGATGAGATTGCACAATGCTAAGATAACTTAGTATCATGGACATTCTCTCATTAATGGGGATTATCGATTAGAGACTGAATTTCTTGGGGGATAACCTAGTGGGACATTTGTGATTGTTTGGATTGAAGCAACAGAGCTTGGATTCCCTTGCTATCTAAACCACAACCTGCTCTTCGGAAATGCAAGAGAAGTTCAGACACAGAGGCTCTTACTCAGCTGTAAGAAAAGACAAAATACTTCCATTTGTGACAATGTGAATGGACTTTGAGACATTACACTGAATGAAATAAGTCAGAAAAAGCTAGGAACCATATGATTTCACTCATGCGTGAGATACAAAACTGAAACTCATGGACACAGACAACAATGTTGTGGTTGCCAGAGGGAAGGTGGGGGTGGGGTGGGAGGTGGAGGGGGCCCTCATATAAGGCGATGGAATGCGGTTTGACTTCAGGTGGTGGGCACACAGTGCAATAGACAGGTCTAGCATCACAGAAATGCACACTCGCAACCTGTATGATCCTATTAATCAATGTCACCCCAATTAACTTAACAAAATTATTTTAAAATAGTCTCTTAAAAGATAGAAGCCTGAAAGTACTGTTGACTATTGTTTCTTTGCTCCTCTGTGTCTCTGCAGTGACACACTTCACAGCTATGTAAAACTGTCACTGCTAAGGGTATCAGGCAGTATAAGTTACTGAAGAGTTTCACTTTTTAAAATGGGAGGCATCTTGAAATGGAACCAAAGAATCTTGTTGTCTTTTTCTAATGCTGAAGGTTCTTCATTAAAGAATATAGTTATATCAAAAATTAATCATTTTAAAGCATTTTAATGCATTTATTACTTGTTCTGTTTGTTTTTGCATTTGATTTTTTTATTTTCCATATGTGTGCTTGCAGGAAAGAGCCTCCTAATGCTCATTATGAAAAGGGTTAAAAGAAAAGCTGTGATTTATAAGAACTGTCAATTATCTGTTGAAAACATAATGTGTTCACTCCTACTTATCATTGTATAGCTTCTACTCGATTGACTTGCTATTATTTAACAATCTTATACTTTTCATTGATTTTTTAAAAATTAAATGAATTATTAAAGATGACTGGTTATAACCTCAAAATTGATTCTTCCTGGGAGTGAGAATGAAGTCACATCCAGGAACAGGTGCCTGAAAAAGTCAAAGTCTGTGAATGTTTAATGTCGGCACATGTTTGGCCCCATTCCAGTGGTTCCAGGTTTTCGTTGTTTCATTCTCCATCTCTGTCCTCCTGCAACTCCTCCACGCTCTTCAGTACTTGAGTGTTTCAAAATGTTTTTGGTCACCAAGGACAAAAGAAACTGGAGCCTTAAACCAACAAAGAACAGGAGGAAAAACTGCTCAAGTGACTTAATTACCTATTGGGCATTTTCAATCTACAACTTGAAGAATGGCTAACTTTTAGAATTTAAAAAGTTATTAGACTTGAAGTTTTTCCAAGTGAGTTAAATATTACAATTTTAAAATAAATCTCAAAAAATATCATGTTGAGGAATGATATTGAACCCCAGATTTTAAGCAGTGCTCAAGCCCCAGGCTTTACTAAGCCCTGAGTTGAGAAGACTGCCCATAACTCCCCTCCCCTCCTCTGCCTCATTTACTTGCTGAATTCTGCAGGGAGTGAAGGCAACCCCTATTTCAATATCATGTTCCCCTTCTTGGGGTTGTCTCATTTATTTTGAAATGTCTTTATTTTACTCTCATTTTTGAGACATATTTTCACTAGATATAGAATTCTGGCTGATAATCCCCCCCCCCAATCTTTAAAGGTATTTTCCACTGTCTTCTGTCCTCTGTTTCCTTTCTGATGAGGTATTAGCCATCATTCATATCATTGTATTCTGAATAGATCATACCTTCTCTGGTTGCTTTAAAGATGTTTCTTTATCTTCTGCTTTTGGCTTTTGACTATGTACCTATGTTTTGTTTTCTTTTCATTTATTATGGTTGTTGCTCAATGAACTACTTTGATCTGCAACATTCTTTACCAAATTTGGAAAATGTTTGCTTATTATTCTGTAAAACTTTTTTTTTTTGGTCTAATTCTTTGTCTCCTTTACCTCTGGGACACACACAGCCTTCTCGGTATTTTTCCACAAGTTTTTGAGGTTTTTTCCTTTTCATCAGTTGTTTTTCTTCCTAGTCTTCACATTAGATGATTTCCACTGACTTGTTTTAAAGTGCATTGACATTGTCTTCTTCAGCCTCCAATCCAGTCTTAAGCTTATGAATTTTTAATTTCATGTAATGTACGTTCAATTCTAAAATTTCCATTAGGTTCTATTTTTAGTTCCTATTTCTGTGCTGAGATACCCCATATGTTCCCTCATTATGCCCATATTTTGCTTCGTGTTCTTGAATGAATTTACCATATTTGTTGCATACTCTTCATCTGCTGATTTCAACATCTGGGCTATCTCCACCTCTATTTTATTGACTGTTGTTTTTTTCCTTTGATTATGGGTCCAATTTCCTGCTGCTTTGAATATCTGGCTGGTACATTTTTTTTTTTTTTTGAGTGTGTGATCAACATTTTTAGATGATACACACTAGGAAGTCTCGATTATATTATCATCTTTTAAAAAGAGTTGACTTTTAGTGGTAGGCAGTTTAACTTGATAAATCCTTTTAATCCTGTCCAGTTTGGTTTTATTGGTTGTTGTAGCAGCTCTTTGGGTTTTTCTCTTGGTCCTGTGTTATGGTCCTTCTCTAGGTATGAACTTGACTCCTAAGGTGTGACCTCTCTGAGGTCTCAACCAAATATCTGAGATGCTCAGTGAAGTCTCTCCACCCTTGGCCAAAGACCCAGTGTCTTCTTAGAGTTCCTGCCTATCTTCACTCTGATATATTGGTTAGCTTGTGGCCCTACCCAGAGGCTCCTGCTTAGCCTCCTAAAGTCCCATACTTATCCCAGTTAGAAAGCCAAGGTGAATGTGGAACTCACCTTGTCTTTCCCTTCCCTAGGGATCACAGCCTATGCTACCCACTGTTCAGTGACTGAAGACAGCTGTCTAGTGCAGTGTGTCCATGTCATTTATGGAAGAATGTCAAGTGTGGTGCATGCTACTCCATCATTGCCAGAGCAGAACTCCTCCCTTACAGTCTTAATTTTTATCATCTTATTGTGTATGAACCAGACATTAATGTGCAAAAGAGAAAAACAATATGTTTATTCTTTATGCATTTATCAATAGTACATTACAAATATTGGCAAAGTTTGTGATTGCAGGAAGTTAGTAAATGATAAATCTGTAAGAGCTGAATTAAGAAATTCCCCTTTGGAAAAACACCAACAGCTTTTGCTATTGTTTCTTAAAAAGAGATATAATTTTATTATGTCAAAATGCTGCGCCCACGAATTTTTCCTATTGAAAAGATGATTAAACAAACATATTTTAGAACAAAATAACTAGCCTATTTGAGGTCACAGGCCTTGAGATTAGCCCTACGGCTGCTTCTAAAGGATTTCTGTAGCTGAGAGCTGTACCAGATGGCTGATACGGAGAAGGAAGAGAGTTCATCTCTCCCAGGTGTGACTTCGTCTTGTCACTGGCATTCAGTGACATTTAGAGTTTAATATAACAAAATGGAAAGGAATAGAAATCAGTATGATCACTCCTTTAACAAGAGGCTTAGCAGAGAGGCAAGGCTTGTAGCTTATTCAGCGCACAAATATGTTTTGTTTGGCTTCCATGGGGTTATTAAAATGTTGAATGTCTTGTCAACATTTAAATATTGCAAAATTTCAAAAATAAATTAAGATTTCCAGCTTCTCTTGAATCTGGCAACACTAATTTTTCATTTGTGTCCAGCAGCAATTGGACTACAACCTGAGTAGTAACTGTCTCTTAGAGTGGGCCTGTGGTCCCCCTCCCAGCTTAACTCATTTATACCACCTCTCAGTGCCTGGGCATGCTCAGTTACCTCCCTTGATCTAATAAATCCTTAGGAAGTGAGAATAGCTGGTAACCAATGTGGAGAAATGTCTAAAGACTTCCTTCCAGAGATGTACGTGGGATTATCATTTTTAGAACTTATTCCACTTCTCTGCTTTCAAATTCAGTTTAGTGGTTAAAAGTCCACAATTATTATTCTATTTCACTGTTCAAAGACACCATAATTTGAAGAGGTATCACTATATTACAACTCCTGAAGAAAAGGAAACCGACCACCATTTAACAATAACATCACATGGACTGAAGGATGTATCCTAATTGCAGAGACGTAAATAGTACCACACATTCATAGGACTTTCTCAACTACACATCGATTTTTATCTCTTCATAATTTCCATTCCCACTGCCATTGCCTCTTGAATGGGCTCCAGGCCTAATCTCAACCCCTTCAGTCCTCCTGCATTCTACTAGTAGAATAATATTTCTCAAATAGAAATCTGGCCAAGTAACTCCGCTGTGGTCACTGGGCCCATGAGGGTGAGAAGGATCAGGTTCTTTTGCAAATCATATGAGATCATTTACCGTCTTGCCTTACTCTTTTCTGGTCTCGACTCCTCTTGCCCTTCCTCTTATACTGAGCACTGCCAAATTCACTCAGTTTTAAGCATTCTGCCTTTTTTGCTTGAATCATCTCTTCCAATTTTCTGGTTAACAAGATTTTAGTCATGCTTTAATTCCCCAGGAATATCACCTCTTATCAGAAACCTCCTGTGGCACACACACTGCATATTTTCATTCCATTCTGGAGCCCACTGAAGCTAGCTCGGTCCACCTCTGCCCCTAATGTCTGCCTTGTGGTTAATTCACACACACACCTATTTAGACCAGGGCTAACACCATTGACATGATGGCAGCTCATAAGTTGATTTCGCCATTCACAGACACATTTTGCCTACAAAATGATTAGATAATTTTTGTAATTCAATGTCAACATTAAAAGCAGAGACATTTCGCATTTTAAGATAACTAAATCCAGAAGCATGGGACTAGCACTCCCGGACAACC
The DNA here is from genome assembly GCA_004024845.1 of Tonatia bakeri. Taxonomy (NCBI): domain Eukaryota; kingdom Metazoa; phylum Chordata; class Mammalia; order Chiroptera; family Phyllostomidae; genus Tonatia; species Tonatia bakeri. Next base: position 105,517 of record PVIA01002448.1, on the reverse strand, counting down.
GCAACTAGCCAAAGCTATGGCAAAGGCTGCTCCATCAAGACGAGATGTATTTTTCTACAGTGTGTCAGGAAACCCATCAGTCCCTATGGTTTTTAGTATGTCTTTTCACTCATTTACAATACTGGCCTGGCCTCTGTAAACATCATAGTCTGCAACTTTTGGTTAGACTATGAAGTCCTTGAATTAAGATCTTAATGATCTATATCTCTGGTGCCTAGCACAGAGCCTGGCATATATTGTTGGAGTTCAAGAAATATTTTATGTGTTGAATTGAATAATCTAATATGATAATCACAAAAGTCCAGTGCAGAGGCAAGGTTGGCATTATGACTCATCACTGATAAAGAATCTACAGTTTGGGAAGGTAATATCTTGTTCAAAATGACATGGTTCTGATCTTAAGTGGACAAGATGGTGACAGAGTAAGCAAAAGCTACACAAACCTCCTCCCAGAAGAAGGCTGGAATTTCGACTAATTGAAGAAAAATCATCCTGAATAACCAACTGAACACTAGCTGGAGAAAATTTTGCCTTATAATCAAGGACATGAGGAAGAAACCACTTCACCATAACAAAAAAGGTAGGGAATGCAGAGGAAGCACGAGAGCACTGGCTGGGCTTCCACAGGTGGCAGCTGAAGATCCCGAGGGATATTTCAAAGGCCATGGGGTTCCTTCTTGGAAGTGTTGGGCCTGAACCCCAAGCTAGGCTCCTAAGCCTACAGCATGAAAACTGGGAAAGGAAATCAGATAACGTCTAGCTTGGAAAAGCAGCAGGATTTCTGTCAGTCAGAGAGAGATGGCTGGAGACACAGAGAGACTATGAAAGGGCCAACACACAAAATTCCATTTGTTGCCATTTGTCCTAGGCTCTGGGAGAGGGAGGGCAGAGTGGACTGGAGATGAATGAGGAGAGTCTGGGACTGGTGGCTCTAGGGAGAGAGCTGAGGGAATAGTCACCAAGAACCCTGGGCATTCCCCATACAGCAGAGGCCATCTTTCTCAGGTAGCACGCTTCTTCCCCTTAGGCTGATGACAACTTCATGTTGTCCCAAACATCTACATCATGGGAATACCAGAAGGAAAGGAGAAAAAGCAAGGGATCAGGAGCCTATTTAAAGAAATAATGACGAAAAATGTCCCCACTCTGGTAAATGAAAAGACATACAAGTAAAGGAAGCACAGAAGGTCCTACCTTAGGTGGACCCAAAGAGACACATACCAAGATACATTATAACTAAAATGGAAAAGCTTAAATACAAGGAAAGAATCCTAAAACCCACAAGAGAAAAGCAAGGAGTCCTACAAGGGAGGTCTAATTAGACTGTCATCTGATTTCTCAACAGAAACATTTCAGGCCAGAAGGGATTGGCATGCAATATTCAAGGTGATGAAAAGCAAAGACCTACAACCAAGGCTACTTTACCCAGTTAGGCTATCATTTAAAATTGTAGGAGAAATAAAGAGCTTCCCAGACAAGAAAATACTGAAGGAGCCCTGGCTGGTATGGCTCAGTGGATTGAGCATTGGCCTGCAGACCAGGGGGTTGCCAGTTTGGTTCCCTCTCAAGGCACATGCCTGGGTTGTTGGCCAGTAGGGGGTGCACAAAAAGCAATCCATTGGTGTTCCTCTCTCTTCTTTCCCCTCTCTCTATAAACAAATAAATAAAATATTAAAAAAAGAAAAAGCTAAAGGAGTATGTTAACATCAAACCCATACTGCAACAAATATTAAAGGACTTGCTAAAGAAGAAGAAAGAAAATGAAAAACAAAAAACAGAAGAAAATAGTTTAAAAATAAAATGGTAATAAATACAAATCTATCAATAATCATCTTAAATGTAAATGGCTTAAATGCTCCAACCAAAATACATAGGATAGCTGAATGGATAAGAAAACAAGACCCATATATATGCTGCCACCAAGAGACTGATCTCAGATCAAAATATAGACGCAGACTAAATATGAAAGGATAGAAAAAGATGTATGTATGAGGCACATGGAAAGGGGGGAAAAGCTGAGATAGCAACACTTACATCCAACAAAATAGACTTTAAAACAAAGGCTATCATATGAGATAGCAAAGGATCTACATAGTAATAAAGGGACCAATCCAACAAGAGGATATAACCCTAGTAAACATTTACACACCCCACATAAGAACACCTAAACATGTAAAGTAAATCTTGAAGGACATACAGGAAGAGATTGACAGAAACACAGTCATGATCTGGGATTTTTAATACCCCACTGACTTCAATGGACAGATCTTCCAGGCAGGAAATCAACAAGGAGACAGCAGCCTTAAATGATGCACTAGAATGAATAGATATAATTGATATCTTCAGAGCATTTCACCCCGAAGCAGAAGAATATGCATACTTTTCAAGTGCACATGGAACATTTTGTAGGACAGACCACAAAACATGTTAGGACACAAAACAAGTCTCAATAAATTTAAGAAGACTGAAATTATATCAAGTATCTTCTCTGTCCACAATACTATGAAACTAGAAATCAATCATAACAACAGTGAAAAACATGCAAAGACATGGAAGCTAAATGGCATGTTATTAATGAATAGGTTAACAATGAGATCAAAGAAGAAATCAAAAGAACTTTGAAACAAATGAAAATGAGGACACTGCAAAAACAATCATCAGAGGGAAATTTCTAGCATTATAGGCCTATCTCGAAAAAACAAGAAAAAGCTCAAATAAACAATCTAACTTTACATTTAAAGAAACTTGAAAATGAACAACAAATAAAGTTCAAAGTGAGTAAAAGAAAGGAAATAATAAAGATCAGAGCATAAATAAATGAAATAGATTCTAAAAAATGATACAAAATATCAATGAATCCAAGAACTGATTCTTTCAAAAGATAAACAAGGTGGACAAACCTTTAACCAGATTCATCAAGAAAAAAAGAGAGAGGACCCAAATAAATAAACTCAGAAAAGGAAGAGGAGAAATAACAACTGACACCAAAGAAATACAAAGGGTTGTAAGAAAATATTATGAACAACTATATGCCAAGAAACTGGACAACCTGGATGAAATGGATAAATTCCTAGAAACATCCAATCTTTCAAACCTAAAGCAGGAAGAATCAGAGAATCTGAGTAGATGGATTATACTGAGTGAGACTGCAGTAGTAATCAGAAAATTTCCAACAAACAAAAGCCCTGGACCAGATGGCCTCACAGGTGAATTTTACCAAATATTCCAAGGAGAACTAATAAGTTTCTTTCTCAAAATATTTCAAAAAACTCAAGAGGAGGGAAGGCTCCCAAGATCATTTTATAAAGCCAGCATTATCCTACTTTCCAAACCAGATAAAGACACTACAAAGAAAGAAAATTATAGTTCAATATCCTGATGAACATACATGCTAAAATCCTCAACAAGATATTGGCAAACCAAATACAGGATGCATCAAAAAGATCATACACTATGATCAAGTGGTATTTATTCCAGGAATGTAAGGTTGGTACAACATACAAAAATCTATAAGTGTGATTCACCACATAAACAAAATGAAGGATAAAAACCACATAATGATATCAATAGGTACAGAAAAGCATTTGATAAAATCCAGCACTCATTTATGATAAAAACTCTCAGCAATGTGGGAATAGAGGAAACATACCTAAACATAATAAAGACTATATGTGACAAACCCATTGCTGGCATCATACTCAATGGTCAAAATTGACAAGCATTCCCCTATTAAGATTGGAAAGGAGACAGGGATGTCTGCTTTCACTTCTCCTATTTAACATAGTACTGGAAGTCCTAGGCACAGCAATCAGACAAGAAGAAATGAAATGCATCCAAATTGGAAAGGAAGAAGTAACATTGTCTTTATTTGCAGATGACATGATGCTGTACATAGAGAACCAAAAAGATTCCACCAAGAAACTAACAGAATTGATAAATGAATTGAACAACATAGGAGGATACAAAATTTATATCCAGAAATCAGTTGCATTTTTATATGTCAATAATAAACTAACAGAAAAAGAAATTAAGAAAACAATCCCATTCACAATTAATTCAAAAAGAATAAAATATCTAGGAATAAATCCAACCAAAGATGTAAACGACTTGTACATGGGAAATTATAAGACATTGAAAAAGAAATTGAGGAAGATACAAATAAGTGGAAGCACTTACTGTGTTCATGGATAAGAAGAATTAACATCATTAAAATGTCTATGCTACCAAAAGCATTCTATAGATTCAATGAAATTTTATGAAGATTCCAATGATGTATACCACAGAATTTAAACCAATACTTTAAAAACTTATATGCAACCACAAAAGGCCCCACAGAGCAACAGCAATACTGAGAAGAAAAACAGTCAGAGGAATCACGCTACCTAATTTCAAACTATACTGTAAGTCCATAGTAATCAAAACAGCACAGCATCAGTATAAAAACAGACACATAGATCAATGTAACAGAACAGAGACCTCAGAAATAAAACCACAATAAATTGACTTTATAGTCAATTATTGTTTGAGAGATGAAGCAAGCACATACAATAGGCTAAAGATAGCTTACTCAATAAATAGTGTTGGAAAAATTGTAGAGATACATGCAGAAAAATTATACTAGATTACCTTCTTACATCACGCACAAGAATAAATTCAAAATGTATAAAAAATTAAATATTAGACCTACCATAAAAATTGTAGGAGAAAACATAGGCAATAAAATCTCAGATATTACTTGCAGCAATATTTTTAATGATATATCTCCTAAGGCAAGGGAAGCAAAAGAAAAAAACAAATTGGACTATACCAAACTAAAAAGTTTTTGCACAGCAAGGGAAACCATCAACAAAATTAAAGGACAACCTACAAAATGGGAAAACATATTTGCCCATATATCTGATTAAGGGTTAATATCAAAAATTTATAAAGAACTTACAAAACTCAACACCAAAAAAAAAAAATCTAATTAAAAAGTGGGCAAAGGACTTGAATAGACACTTCCCAAAGAAGACATACAGATGGCCAATAGATATATGAAAAGGTGATCTCACTGATCATTAGAAAAATACAAAAACCACAATGAGATATCACCTCACACTTGTCAGAATGGCTATCATCAATAAATCAACAAACAACAAGTGCTGGTGTGCATGTGGAGAAAGCAAAACCCATTTGCACTGTTGGTGGGAATGTAGATTGGTGTAACCACTCTGAAAAGTAGTATGGAGATACCTCGAAAAATTAAAAATGGATCTGCCTTTTGACCCAGCGATCCCATTTCTGGGAATATATCTGAAGAAACCCAAGAAACTAATTCAAAAGAACATAAGCACCCCTATGTTCACTGCAGCATTATTTACAATCACCAAGATATTAAAGCAGCCTAAGTGTCCATCAGTAGATGAGTAGATAAAACAACTATGGGAAATTTACACAATGGAATACTGCTTGGTCGTAAAAAATGAAAAAAATTTGCTCTTTGTAACAGTATGGATGGACCTGGAGAATATTATGCTAAGTGAAATAAGCCAATCAGAGAAAGACAAATACCATATGATTTCACATATATGTGGAATCTAATTAACAAATGAACTAACAAGCAAAATAAAGACAGACTTACAGATTGAGAGCAGGATGACACCGATGGGTAGAGGGATCAAGCAAAATGGTAAAAAGATTCAAGGACATGGATAAAAGTGTGGTGATTTTGGAGGGGCTGGAGGAATAAGGAACTGCAGTGGAAAATATACAATAAATTTCTTAAAAAGTAAAAAAAAATACCAAGAATTTTCTAATAAAAACTGTCTTCCTTTAGACAGTTTTAGACGTAGACTTTAACTTCCTCTTGACAAAAATATATTTAAAATACATCTAACCTACTTATAGGTAACATATTATTTTAAATATTTATTATAAATAACCTGATAGAAGATTAGGAATAAATGAAACAATATTGGCCATGGACTGATAATTGTTAGAGAGAGGTGATCACAGGGATTTATACTGTTCTCTCTGCTTTTACATATGTTTGCATAAAAAGTTTAAAATCTTTTTATATATGTTTAATCTAATTAATAATAAAACTTTATGGCATTGTATATGCTATCATATTGTCAAGTTTTTAAAAAAAGAAAAAAAAGACACGGTTCCTAAGAGGCAGCGCTAAGATGGAACCCAACTTTCTGCTCCATGTTTCAGGATTTCTCATTAAGACACACAGTCTTTTGTGTCTGTCTGGAAAAATAAAACCTTAATATGTTTTCAACTGATGAATTAATCACTGCATCCTCTATATCCCCACCTTTACAGAACTTATCACACAACTACTTTGTATTACAGTTTATTACATGTATTGGGTTGTCCTGGAAGGTCATATGTTTTTTTCTATAAAATAAGATACATTTTTCATTTTCACCAATAAATTAATTGCTTTGTGTATTTTGAGTATGTTGGCTATCTCCCATGTGGTATAACCTTGATAGTTCTCAGTTAATGTCTCAATTTAATTGCTATCAACCTCAACTGGTCTACCTGACTGTGGAGCATCATCCAGTGAGAAACCTCTAGCATGAAACTTCATAAACTACTTTTGACACATTCAATCGGTCACAGCACCTTCTCCATACAAGGCACAAAATCTTTTTTTGTGTGCTGCAGTTGCATTTTTACCTTTCTTCAAATAATAAATCATAATATGTCAAAAACATTGCGTATTTGTCACAGATGAAGATGAAGACTGAAGATTCTTCCATCTTCACTATTGAGAATGACTACACAAAATTCACCAATTTTGATAAGTTTTTTAAGTGCACACTGACATGGCAGCTGTCACAATACAACCTAACAAAGTTGTCTCAAAAGAAGTTAAAGCCAACTAAGCTCTACTAGAGCCATCTTACACACACACAAAAACAAGCTTTTTGGCCAACCTAATATGTATCTCCTTAATGAGACGATGAAAACCTGTGACCAGCCCGTGCCTTTCATATATGGACTTGGGGAATTGAAAAGAACTGAATGAATAACTGCCTATTTTTATAGTTTCTATCATAGTAATGCCTTAAATCCTGTATGAAAGAATGGAAGGAGGAAATGGAGGGAGGAAGGGGGAGGGAAGGAAGGAAGAAGGGAAAATACTGTGATACAAGGAAAAAACTTTAAACGCAGCCACTTAACAGCTAGTTCCTGTTTCTCATCGTATCAACACTGTCTGTCATGATGAAACTGATAAATTCATTTTTTCTAACCCATTTAGAATTTCAAGCATTACCTTTATTATTGTCATATTTATTTTCAGATACTTGTATTTGTTTCCACTATGTCACAGCCACCTCTCTGTTTAATGGTATCATGAGCTTCTTTCATTAATGCCAGGTTATTTGTTCCATTAGTGAGATCTTATCAAATCATATTGTCAGAAGTGACGTTGCTCTTGTGGGCAGTGATATCTCAATTCAATTGTTTCTGACTGATAGCAGAAGTTAGTATTTCCAGTTTGTTGGTCCTCCCCACCAAACATCATAATGTCTTATTCCCCTTCCCCTCAGGTTATCCAAGTTCAGATGGGACTAAAATAACTGCCATTCATGGTTATGTTAAGGCAATCAACCCTTTAAGAGTCTCATGCTCCATACACAGTATCCAGTGAGCCCTACTCACTCACCCCAGAGAATAGGCACCATATTTGGGGTTTTATTATCTGACAACTTCTACTCCCAGCATAAGGATACTGTCCAGCAACATGGGTGATAAGAATTGTGAATTCAGCTAGCCATATACTTTGTCAACTTTAAATCCAAATATGGAGAGCTTGATTTTTTTTTGTGGCTCTTACTTACTCAGCCATTTATCATTATAAATAAATAACATACTTCTTCCTAATGCAATTACTAAATTAAGTAATATAAATCACACCTTACTATTTATAGTTATCACGCTGTCATAATGAAAAGCTGGGGTTTGAAAGGGTTAAGTAACTCATGTAACTTGAATCAAGGGCTTCAGTTCTCTCTGCATCTAATTATAAATCTGCCTTTCTTTCTTAGCAACCGGTCTTCATGCATTCAACTATAAGATGTACTTTGAATACTTTTTATGCCTTTTTATATATTATTCCACTGGTTTTAGGATTATGGATTTATTTGTAATTTTGTAAATTAATGTAATTTTTCATTCAGACAATACAGGGCATTTTGTTTAAAAAAATACTAATAATTTCAAAATGACAAAGCCTTAAATCCAGTGCCGAGCTGTTCAGAGCGCAGGAACCTGTGTGACAACAGGTCACGGCCACTCCCGACCAGAGGAAAATCATTCACCTTCTTGACCCTCAAATTGCTCTTCTATAAGGGGGAACAAATCACAAATGCCTTACCTACCTCATGCCTCTCAAGGTCCTTGTAAGGATCAGCTAATTCAAATGCTTTTTAGATTCCAAAAAACACTTACAAATATGTAAGTCTGTGTTATAAACTTATTGGTTGATACACATATTTTTTTTCCATTTGCTTAGCAAATATTATAAAACACTTCCTAAAGAACAAGCCTGAAACAAGTGAGTATTGCTTATTTCCCTATGAATACCAAAATTCCTTAATAAAACAACAGACTTGACCATGATTTTACACCAACTGTGGACCTCAGGAAGTCAGCAATAACATACTCCTTGGAACAAGAGTACCTTAAATGGATGGATCTGCCTAAGCACTAATTGATGACGTGAAACTCACCCAAACTGCTTCAAATCACTATGCAACATAACTAAAATTTCACATCTAAATCCCTGCATCAGCCTGTCCCCAGTTTCACAAGCCTCCCTAGTTTCTGGGTAGAAATTCTCCTAGCATATTATCTTACCAAATGCACTAATAAGCACTTCTTATTCCTTTTTGCTGATATCAGAGTTTATGAAGAGGGAAGCCTGAGGTCTCCTCTCTTCTGAGCTCTTGAATATTTTTGGCAGAATTTCCTATCCTGTGGTAAGTGTTTTTTTTTTTTAATGTATCATCAGCAATTTTCTTACATTTTGCTTTTGAATTGAAAGCAGAGGAACCAAGCTTAAATTAGATGAAAATTTCAAAATACATTCCTGTGCATTCTTGATTCTGAAACCACAAAACATGGCACCATGCAATTACAAAATAATTCCATTTTTCCTGTGGGGAAAACATGTCTCCACTTTTTGTTCTCACTAAGTCTTCCAAGGAGCATTTAAATTACTATGAGACATATTAGACTATTACTATTCCTATCCCAGAAAATGTAGTATTAATTATTGTAGATTCCTTTTTCCCTTGATTTACCAATGCCAGTATAGGGTCAAGACACTACAGGCTCCGAACACTTTTTTCTTGTATGATATAACCATAATATAATCTAAGGAAACTATCTTTTAAAACAAGTAATTTAAACCAACAATAATGTTCTTTGGTTGAACATGGCATTGTCCATGACTACAGAAGATCCTTCTCTGGGCATCTTCATGCTCCTATCTCAGCATCCACGCACAGCTAAGGGTCTAGTTCTTAGAGCTGGAGGAAGATCAATCACTCAACCTCTACCAGAGGCTCAGAGTTAAAAGAAAAAGACAGATGAGTGTACTAATCTTCAAAGAAAAAGTGAAGGGAAAGGAGGTTACAACTCAATGTGTGTTTCCAAGTGGCAGGCCGGGCCTCCTGTGAAATGTCTTTGGGTGGCACTAAATGGTTGAGAACAGGTAAGTAGGATAGTAGCAATCACAAAGGCTCCCAACCTAAAACTGAAAAAAGCTGGTCACAGGAAAGGAACTGAGTGGATGCTTTACCTTCCCTAGGGGACTAGTGACATCTGCACTGTCCCTATGAAGTATGAATGGCCAAGAGAGGTGGGGAAAAAAATTAGAGTGTTAGGTCATATACCAGGGTGCTCATGTGATTAGAAATGATTGGGAGTCCCTTGGGAGAATGACAATTTCCTCTTTATTATTGGTGATGTTTGTTTGGGATCATGAAATAACTTGAGTTGGCCCACAGTGCAACCTTTAATGGCTAAAATGTCGTGGTCTATTCTGCTTCCTACATTAATTAGAAATGACATCTAATTATTGCCTAATGAGCCAAACAAAATGATAAACTCTTTTGAGCCCTCTTTATCTTTAACCCCAGACCATGGATCTGCTTCCTGAAGAAGGCAATAAAGCACATGTAGCTTAGGCAGAGAAAAGGGTCTGGCTGTGGCATTGCAGTCCTTTGTGATCATTCAGTTGGCGATCCAGATTATTGAGCAGGAGGAGCTGCCACTGGCGGCAGACTGGGAAAAACACTGCCAAACAGAAAATCACTTTTTTCCAAGCTAATATTTATTTAGGTCCTCCTGTGCACCTTGCGGCAGGGGGAGGGTTGGTGAGTTCGAGAATTACAGAAAAAGAGATAAAAATGATGTTAAATTTTCTTTATATGTTAAATACAGAGATCATAATCCTCAACAACTAGGGTTATCATGAGGATTAAATTAGATATTTTATGAGAAAGGCCCTATCACAATGCCAGGCACATAAGTAGAGATTAATGAATTTTAATTTGCTTATTTTTTTCCTTACTGTATCTAATTTCAGAATCCCAGCTGAAGACTAACCTAGTCAGATAGATACAAACTCTTTAACACATGGCATCCCTATTCTGTTCAACACCTATAATGTTACTATTTTAAATTAATCTTAACAAATCAATACCCATTAAATTGCACAAGGCAAAGGGTGTATAAAATTAAAGTAGCTCACTACATTTCTTTCTAATTAATTGAAAAGCTAATGCTAGCAAAAGTTTCTAATTGTATGTGCAAACAGTGACCTTTTTTGACTACCAATTTTAAGGAAGAAATAAAACCCTTCAATGAACAGTTTTTTTCTTGAAGAACTCTGGCCAAAAGGTCACCCAAATGCATCTTTATTTATTTTTCTTTTTTCTTAAGATTTTATTTATTTACTTTTGAAAGAGGGGAAGGGAAGGAGAAAAAGAGGGGGAGGAACATAGACCGTTGCCTCTCACACACCCCCACGTGGGGAGCTGGCCCGCAACCCAGGCGTGTGCCCTGACTGGGAATTGAACTGGCAATCTTTTGGTTCACAGGTCAGCACTCAGTTCACTGAGCCACACCAGCAAGGGCTAAATGAATATTCATTTCAAATAAAGTATGGAAGAATTTCCTAGCTGATCCAGCAATAAACAAGATAAAATGTTTGTCAGGAAACAAAGTGTCTTGAACAGAAATTGCCATGTGGAGCTGTATCTGTTTATCCATTTGTCATATCACTCCACTACTGTCTTCTCTTCTCTTTGTTATAAACACCTCTTTGATATCAAATTCACCTATTTCAGAAATGACACTTTATTATCTAAATTGATATTGTAGCTTCATCTAAATGTCAAGATTGAGAAACCTCAGTTATGTGTAGTTTTTTTGGGCTTATTGTAAACACTATAATATCTTACATATTAGGAAATGTCAACTTTCCTCATTTTCACATTATTTATTAGAAATATAGAAACAGTAACTTAAACATAGTATCAAGATACTTATTTGATAATATTAAGGGTTTTCAATCATATTTATGAATAGAAATGAAACAAAATTATATTAGATTATATCATTGTAGTACTGATAAGAATTAAATAATCCATTAGCTCCTAGAGATTTTTAACTACAACCTTTGAAAGTTCTTAAGAAGCAGCCCTGGCTGGCATAGCTCAGTGGATTGAGCGTGGGCTGCGAACCAAAGCATCGCAGGTTCAATTCCCAGTCAGGGCAGGTGCCTGGGTTGCAGGCCATGGCCCCCAGCAACCGCACATTGATGTTTCTCTCTCTCTCTTTCTCTTTCTCCCTCCCTTCCCTCTCTAAAAAAAAATAATAAATAAATAAAATCTTAAAAAAAGAGAAAGTTCTTAAGAAACAAATATATTCTGAAAAAAAAGATGAGACATTTGTTACTTTTCTGAATTAAAGGCAGCATTAAATTTATTGGTTAATAGCAAAGTAATTTTGTGAAACATAGAATGTGCATCATGGGGCAAGTGACCAATATTCATCTTCATCAGGAGAACATAAAGCAATTTACATTCTTATAACTGCATTGAAGAAGAGCAATACTGTATAATCGCTAATAGGTTTCACTGTTATGAAATTGGGTTATTATATACTATTTACTAATAAGTAGACTTGCGGATCCATGATTACAGAAGTGTTAGAGCCCTAATAAAACATGACTTTCCGTTATATGGACTTTGATGTGGTCTTGGTCAAATCTTAACTGTGTTTGGACAAAGATGGTGAAGATGAGTCTTCATGAGCACCAAAAAATGTCAATAACTCCCTCTCAGAATTACACAGCCCAAAACTAACCTAATCCTACATTTAAAAGAATTCTACCCTAAGCATGAACAATATCTTATATACAAGGTATGGCAAAAGTAAGTTTGCAGTTGTTAGTACAAAAAACACAGTTTATTCTTATATTATTATTTATTAATTATTGTATTATGTTTCATATGAACAGCTACAAACCTACATTTGCCCCACCCTGTATAATATATACTGTTAGCACACACTTAAATGGGACTTCTTCACTGCTTATAAAAATGTAAAATGGTAGAACCACTGCGGCGGTTTCTTCAAAGTTAAATGTATGCCTGCCTTTGGCCCTAGTCCTTGCCTCCCTCCCTAAAAGAAATGAAAACATATGTTCACATAAAGATTGGTACTTGAACATTCATAGCAGCTTTATTTGTGATACCCCAAAACTGAGGGGAAATCATGAATTTTCATCAATAAACCATGGCTATACAAAATGTGGTATATCCATACCAATGGAATAATACAGAACAACAGAAAAAGAGAGGACATAGGCAGGAAATTTTCAGATATCCCACCCAGCAATATTTTCACTGATATGCACCCTAGGGCAACAGAAATAAAGAAAAGAGTAAACAAATGGGACTCCATCAAACTAAGAGTAAGATTTATTGAAATGATTAGTGCAAGGAGTGGCAGGGTCTACTGCCATACAAGAACTCTCACCATAAGATTTGCAAGCTTCTCCTTTACAGAAGGGACAAGCAAGGCTAGTAAGAACCCAGTGTGGAGTAAGAGAGTGGAATTAGGGCATTTTTTTTTAACCTGGGCCAGTCTGTTCTCCGGAGGGGCTGTTATAGAGGGGTCATGTGCTGGTTCAGGCTGAGGATGTGGTTCAGGGGCTTGGAGGAAGAAAAGAATCTTAACCAAACTTCGATTAACAAGCATTTGTGCCCACTGATCAGTGGGACAAAACAGTTCAGTTAATCATTTATGAATGGGAATTCACAGATCTGCACGTGACCTTGTTATAGGTAAAGAGAGAGGCATCCTTAAGTCTTATTAAAGGTGTAAAGGAAAAACTGCTCTTTGCTGCAAGCCATTGCGGAACCCAGAGGGTGGACAAGCTCCTTCACTCCGCAGGAGCGCAGGTGCAGGTAAAGCAACAGTCAGTCTCTTCGAGACAAGGCTGCCACGCTGCACAGTTCCAGGGAGCATTTTGTTCTCCTCCTAAATGGTAACGCACGGGAGTCTATGGTAATTAAGACCAATGACTGGAACAAAATATCAATAGGTAACTTAAATTCTTATAATTCTACAGTAGATACAAAAACCTAAAACATAAATAATATAGTACTAATCAATGGGAAAATCACACATTTTTCAATGTGTGATGATATTGATGAATCTTTGGATCAAAAGCAGGTAAGAGCTGCATGTGATATCAAAAACAGGTAGCAAAGAGTTGAATTTAAAAATTACATCATCTTTAATAAACTCAGAGAAAGTAGAGTTTAATATTTAGCTGATAGCTATATAAGGCCATTATAGCATAAGGGCAATGCAATAACAGCATAAAGCAAAAATGTTTACACAATCACATAAAACAATAAAACATTTGCGTGTCAAAACCAACATAATGAAATTATAAAACACCTAATAAAATCCTACACTCTCCTCTCACCGGTAGAGAAGGGTCATTTGCCTTGACTTAGAAGTGATTATAGATATGGGGGAAGGGAGGATTTGGAGCAACTCTGTCACGGAACCATCGAGTACAGACCTGATGATCAGCCAATGCACACGAATATGTCCCTACCCATTAACGAAGTGCTGGTTTATGGTATCTGCTGCCTGGAGCCACACTTTGCCTATGCTTGGTCCAGCAAACAATGAGGTGCACTTGGCACAGCAGGAGGCCCCTAAGGAGCCTCATCCAGCCCTGTCACATGTATCCATTCTGATTGGACAATTGGGCCCTATGTGGTACCGATTACTCAAAACTTTTTAGTATCATCCTTGAATGTATAGATATCATCCCAGTGTACTCTTAGTACCAGTAAGAAGAACCATGTCTCCCTCCTTCCTTCCTTCCTTCCTTCCTTCCTCCCTCCCCACTGACACAGAGCTATGTTAAACAAGTTTGTTTCTACAATTGTCTGGAAGGAAAACAGAGAAGATTATTAACTGAAAATTTTCAACACAAGGAACTTGAGATAGGCCCAATAAAATTATTATTATCTGTAATCCTAAATAAAACACCTGTAAATGAGTGTGGGACATAGGGAGAAAGAATGGGAGAAACGCAAAATTCAAAGAAGATGGGTGGGGAGACCCCACAAACAGATAGGCTCCCATCTGTCTGTGGGGACCCCCAGACTCCCAATCAGGAATTCCAGAGCCCAGCGCTGTCATGGCCCCGATCTCGCCCATGGTGACAACACCTTCTCCCTTCGGCCTCCCCACCTGCATCCCTGCTCTGGACTTGTCCCCTAAACATGACCCCTCTCCCTCCTCCATCAGGGCCCTATTGTCTGCAGATTAGGGACCATCGGATGGAGGCAGTGTGGATGGACGAAAAACCCATCCCTTCATGCCACCTCTCAGAAAGCACCATGGAGGGCCCGGGACTAGGAGGGCCGGCACTGGGCCATGGCACAAGACAGGCCAGGCCCCAACTGAACGTGGTGTGAATTTTAGAGCATGGCAGAATGAGGGAGAAGGGACAGTTGTGTGTACCGGTGTCAAAGGATTTGGACAAAGAGAACGAGGTTCTCTCCTGCCTCTTTTACCACCAGATAAAGATCCCATCTTGGCCAAATTACATAAATGTACTGAAACCCTTCATCTGCAAAACTAGGCCAATGCCCACCTACCCACATTGCTACTGCTGTCTCTTCTCAACAAAGAAGTTGTGCACGTGAGAGGGAGGGTGTGCAGGTCACACACAGGACTTTTGACAGTCCCAACCTGATTTACAGGTGCGGTGGGACAAGAACAGGCTGAGAAGAAGGAAATGAAAAGCTGCTCCAAGTGTTGAGGAAACCAGAAACACAAAATGCTTGATTCATGCTGGAGATGGAGTTGAGTGAGATTACAATATTATTTTCCTAGAGATTATGACTCTGTTAATTCACTGGAGTGCTCGGCTTTGGACAGGAAATCAGTGTCTTGTTATCAGCCTGGGGAGGAACTGAGGGCCCAATCCCTGGGCTGCTGTCTGGGAAGTGATTTATTTGAAACAAAGTTTGACTTTTTGATGGTGACGGGGTCTGAAGGTGGCCCTGGGTGTTGCTTTGGTCTGAGCTCAGTGCAGCAGTCACTGAGAGCGGCTTGGTGACATGGGGACAGCAGAGGGCAGGCGGCCTCAGCTCAGCCAGGTCCAGCCTTATGAAATCAACCAACCCCCCGGCAGGGCAGGTAGAGCAGGCAGGGGACCCTCTCCTGTCATTTCTGGGCCAACAGCCCTCAAGCCTGAGTCACAGAGTTTTCTCACTCACGTGCCTTTCTGCCACCATCAAGGGAGCGGCTCCCTGCAAACAACACAGGGGCTGCCGACAGCTGCTGCTCTTTGTGGGCCTTCATGGCAGCGGATGAACTGTCAGCGAACAACACAGACACTTTTGGGCCTGACATCTGTCATTGTGCCCTTCATTCCCGCTTCCTGTATATGTTCACCTGGCTCAGAACTCATAATACAGACACATTCTGCAGAGCAGTTTTATTTGTTTTTCTCAACAGAGCACACAATGATTCTTAGTTTTCACAATTTCATCCTTGGAAGGCAAAACCCATCCCTTGCCGAAATGCTGTCTGATTTGCTGGTGTTTCCTGACAGGAAGCGTTTCCCGGGGAGAAGCAGTACTCCTCTGTGGCAGCCAGTCTGCCCCTCCTCATTCCCACACACATGCTCTCCTGGTCCCAGGGAGACTGTCCAGATACCCAACATCCCTCTCCCCCTGAAACTGTCCCCAGAACCTCAAAGGGGACAGGGAGGGGACCTGCTGTCTGGGAAGGGACAGCTGGGCAGGGGGTCAGCTAGTGGGGGGCTGCAGGAGGGGCCACCCCACACTGCCTGCTCACCCCACAGGCCTGCAGCCACCACCAACAGCATCTGAGCTGGCCCTACTTCCAACAGGTGCGATTCCTGGTCCCTAGGTGAGAAATGAACAAAAACTCTAAGAGCTAAGGTATCAGGGCCACCGCAGCCCCAGAATGAGGGTCCCCTGTCCTCGCTGGTGCAACCCCAGGAGGGTAAACATGAGATGAGGTGTCAGGAGCACTGTGGGTCAGCTGGCCACCAGAACCCAAGGGCTGGCCTGTGGGGCGCAGGGGATGGGAGGCAAATCCTGGTGTGAACCTGGCCTGCAGTCAGGACCCTCTCCCTCCATGAGGAGGCTCACGAAGAGCTACTGCACTTCTGAACCAAAAATTGAGACAGGTTTTGACAAAAAAATTAAAATGGTAAGATTATATGTTAATGAATCAGTTTTATTACAAAAATAGATTTTTTTTGAAATCAGAAAAGATCCCTTCACTCCTGAACTCATCCAACATGTGTGTGTCATCTGCTCCTCTGTGGCACTTGCTGGACTGGGGTCTCCGGGACGAGACTTTCACAGGTTACCTTTCAGGTGCTGAGAGGAGCTGGGAGACAGGTGACTAAGAGCAGCACTTTATTTCAGAAGATACTAAGAACCATGAGGAAAACCGACTTAGGTGATGTGAATAGGGAGTGATAGGGCCTATATTGCTTTTCTACTGCTGCCCTAAGAGTTGACCCCAGACAGAGTGGCCCACACCACGGAGTGTGGGATCAAAGCTGCTGTCGGCCAGAAACCTGAGGTGGGCTCATCAGGCTGCACTCCTCCCCAGAGGCTTCGGAGGCCTCGTCCCTTTCTCCTGGGGTGCTGGCAGGACCCACTCCTTAGGAGACAGTTTCCTTCCCTGTCCCTGCCAGAGCCACACCCAGCTTCCTGGGGCCCCTGAAAACCTTGGTCTATAGTTCTCTTATCTAGCCTCAGCTGGTTACCTTGGCCCACCTAGCTGACTCGGGATGGTTGCGAGGTTACCTTGATGACCTGTTTTACCTCTGAGGCATGTTGGCATGTAATACCCAACAGTGCTGGGTTGGGACCCCTACAGTGACTCCCCAAGATCTTGTCATATTTAAACTCAGAGTTAGCTGCTGAGACATAGCTGGCCCCATGGAGAACTGGGAAAGCCTCCCTCAAAGGGACAGCAAGTACCCTCAGGGCAGAGACAGCCAGATTAATGGGGGTGTAGGGCAGGGCAGGTGGGTGGGCAGATAAAAGGGCCCTTGGGTGGGCTGAAAATTCTATCACAACCACTAAGGCTTTCAGGCAGGAGAATGGCATGATCTGATTTATATTTTTTAAAGCTCACTCTGTGATTTGACATTTAGAATGATATTTGAGAGGAGCTTTGAGAGCACAGGTACAACTGAGACAGATGGAGAGCGGGAGAAATGTGCTTCAGGTACAGACAGCAGACACTGCATATGGCCCAGAGGCAGGACATGTGAAGACCAGAGAGCACAGTGCAGGCTCCAGAGACCTGTGAGTGATGGGATAGGGAAAGGAAACATAAGATCCTCCATGGAGGAGGGAGGTGAGCAGGGGACCCACCATGGAGGGGGCAGGACAGAGGTGACAAGAAATACTCCTTGGGGGGCAGGGAAAGGGGCACAAGGGGACCTCCATGAATGGGACAGAGAAGGGGGCACAAGGGACCTTGCTTGGATGGGGTAGGGCGGTGGAGACAGGAGACTCTCCATGGAGAAGGCAGGCAGGGGGAGAAGGGACCCACCTTCCATTGAGTGGGCAAGGCAGGGGAACAGGGCTCTAGAAGGGGTCAGGGAAATAGGACACCCTCCATAAAGGGGGCAGGGCTGTAGGGAAAGGGGAGGAGGGACAGGTGATAGGGGAAACTGCCCCCCTCCATGGAGTGTCCCATGTCCTCCCTGCCATGCCCCCTCCCAGGGTTCCCTCTGCCTGCCCTGTCTCTCCTACAGTCTCTTACCCACCCTTCCTGCCCCGTCCATGAATGGTCCCCTTTCTCTCTCGCCAGGTCTTCTGTTTTCCTGCCCTGTCCCCTCATTCCCAAGCCTCTGACGGGCCTGTGATCTGTTCTCCGGTCTTCCATCTCCCCTGCCTGCCCAGACGTGTGCCTACTCTCTGTATCTGAACCACATCTCACTCTCTTCATCTGTCTCAATGAGTGATTTTCAACTGGTGTGCCCCAAGAACTTTAAAACATGCAATGCCCGGCTATGCAGTCAGGGGCACCGACCTCTTCCCTTAGGCTGTCAAATACAAAAATGACAACATGGTTTCAAGTAGGAGTCTAAAGAAATGTCTGTTGGCCATTTTAGAATTTAGGAAATGTAATGGTCAATACATTAGAAAGAAACATCTGAGAAATGAGATAAAAGAGAGGGAAGAAAGGAGAAAAGAGAAAAAAAGGAAAGGAAAGAAGACAGAAAGAAAAAGAAAATGACAACAGCCTTGAAAAGAGGCCAGTACACCTGAATTAATAGTCAGGTATTGCATGTTTTAAAAATTCTTGCAGCACACTGGTGTGACTGCCGTGACACATTTCTTGAAAATCACGGGTCTAACTCCTACCTGTGCTCTCAAGGCATATCTCAAACATTATTTTGAATGTCAAATCACCAAGTGATCCCAGAGGGTAAAGGGGGAGGGAAAGGAATAGGAAGGTAGGGGAAGGATAAATGGAGTTGGCAGGAGGCTTGATCTGGAGCAGTGAGCACACAGTAGAGTGTGCAGATGATGCACTGCAAAATTGTACATCTGAAACCCATGTAATTTCATTAACTAATGACTCCCCAATAAATTAAGTTAAAAATAAATAAAGGTAGGGGCCTATAAGAGTGATTATATCATGTGGGTAGATAGCTCATGAATAAGATTAAAGTCCTTTATAAAGAGAGCCCATATTAGACTTATTGGGAGGATCACTTTGTAAGTTTACAAATGTCTAACCACTATACTATACACCTGAAACTAATATTCAATGCTGACTCTAACAGCAAATATTTTAATTATTAAAAATAAAAGTAAAAACCAGAGTGATCTTTAAAAAATGTAAATCGAATTATGTCATTCTCATGTCTAAAAGCCTTACTGGCTCCAGGAACAGCCAGCTGTCCAGGCAGAATCACTGCTGGGATGGACTCTCACTGCTGGGAGGGGAGTATCCTGCCTTCCTCCTCCTGGTGCCTCCATCTCTGTTTGTGGGCATCTGGCACTGGTGCGAGGCAGAGCCGTACTTTCTTGACAGTGTGCTGACCATTCACTTAGGCTGCTTAGCTCTAGTGTGGGAAAAGACACACAAAATTGTTTTTAAAAGCCTCAATAGTTCTGATAGCATTTTCAACCCATCGAGGAACATTTATCCACTGGCCCATCCTCCCATGCACCCCAGCCCATCAGGCTCACCCAACCTTGGGGACAAAGGCTGGGAGGGAGGGTGCTGTCCAGGCAGCTAGTGGGATGCATCTATTGGAGGTCTGAACGGAAGTACATTCTCTTAAGAAGGAAAGAGAGGGAAGCAGCTGCTAGGATGAGCCACATGAGGTGACTAAACTTTTCATGACAGGGTGACAGGATCACAGCTGCATGACCCCACCACGGTCTCGCCTTACCGCCACATCCCAGGGGACCCATGAATTGCCCACGGCAGGAGGCAGTGCCCTGGCCTCTGAGGACCCCCAGACCCTCTGCAGAGCTCTTGAACTCACACTGCTGATCTAAGACTATGGATCCTGGATACCTTAAGTGTTAGGATGTGGCCTGTTTTGACTTTTTAGTTTCACTCTTACAAAGAAAGTCAAGTCTGGGTCCCTTGTACACTGCTGGTGCAGCTGCTATGGAAAACAATAGGGAGGGTCCTTGAAAAAAAAAACAACAGAACTACCGTGTGCTCCAGCAATCCCACTTCTAGGTGTTTACTCAAAGAACTGAAGGAGGGTCTGGAAGAGATGTGTGTGCACTCGCGTTCACAGCAGCATTATTCACAATAGCAAAACCGTGGAAGCAACTCAGGTGTTCCACTGACAGACAAATGGGTAAACCCAATGTGGTCCTTCCATAAAATGGAACATGATTCCTCTTTAAAAGGAAGGACATTGTAGCAGAGTATGTGGATGTTACATTCACCTCTCCCCAAGACCAAACTGGAATTACAATTAAAACATAGAGCAAGCAATCTGGATAACCATCTGAAGACTAGCTGAAAGGAAGCCTCATAACCAAAGATGTAAAGAAGCCACCACACTGAGACTAGTAGGAAGGGTGGAGACACGACCAGGGACAGACTGAGTTGTGTGGCTCTCAGGGGGCAAGCACTCCCCACTCCTTCCCCCAGTCTGACTGGCACCTCTTCCTCACAGACCATCTACCAGCCCCACCCTCTCAATTCCCAGCTGCCACACCCTGTTGAGCTCGGCCTCCCAACAGAATCTTGGACAGACTGAGTTGTGTGGCTCTAGGATGAGAGACATTTTTCCCTCACATGCCACACCTGTGCAGAGCCCTCCCTTCACACGACCACATGTTGATCTGTTTAGAACTGACAAACTCTGTTGGTCTCACCCTGATGACTCCCTGAGACCCACCCCACCACAAAGATTAGTGAGCACTATCAAGTGGTAGAACTAGAGCTGGTATACCCAGGGAGGTTTGTTGAGTGACCTCAGACCCAGCACTGACACTGAGCTTGAACCTGTATCAATCTGGTGAATACTTGCCCTACCTGGTAGCTCACTGAGAACCTACATCAGGCAACTCAATTACCACCAGAGGCTCTTTCAGTGGCTGAGCCTAACAGGCAGCTGGTAGGTGGAGGCAGGCAGAGGTGAATCTCATGGTGCCTTGGGACCTTTGCCGAACTGGGCCTGGTGCTGGCAAAATCCAGTTACGGTGCACTGCTTGGGTCTTCCCACACTCACTCAGGCCATCAGAGGCAGCCATAAACTGTGGATGGCTTTTTGGCTCCAAAAAGTTGGCTAGGACCAGTCAGAGGCAGCATCTGACACTGGCCAACACCAGAATCCCTTCCAAGAGACCCCAGAACAATTATACTCACTGACCAGCTTCAGACAACATCAGAGTAGGATCCAACTAGCTTTACAAGTGGCATATCCGCAAGGAGACCTCAGCAGGCACAAGATCCTGCTGAGGTGAATTTTGCTCTGAGCGAATTCATACGTACGAGTACCTGCAGTACAGTTTATACACTGTGGTCAGGGTTGATCTTCATAATCAACCAGCGTGAGGATCTACCTCACACATGAACTGGCCAATAGCAACCAACACTACAACAGAGGACCCACATAACCCACACAAGGGACATTCCTAGAGCACCCAGCTTAGGTGATCAAGGGGCGGCACCACTGGATCCCACTGGACACTACAACATAAGACCACTGTGCCAAGACTGGGAGTCAGAGCAATTCTACCTAATACATAGAAACAAACACAAAAAGACTGCCAAAATGTGAGGACAAAGAACCATGTTCCAAATGAAAGAACAGAAGAAATCTCCAGAAAAAAAAAAGCTAAATGAAGTGGAGGCAAGCACTCTACCAGATACAGAGTCCAAAAGAAAGGTTATGAGATGCTCAAGAAACTTAGAGGAAGAAGAAGTGAAATAGTGAGGATGTAAGTAAAGAGATAGTAAGCATGATATAGGACATAGAAGAAACAAAAGAACCTTTCAGAAATGAAGAATATAATATCTGAAATGAATATACTAGAAGGAATAAACGGTCAGTTGGATAAAGCAGAGGACTGAATCAGTGATTTGGACAACAAGGTGGCAGAAAACACCCATGTTTTGATAAACATAAAGGGAGAAATCAACAGATATACAGTCACAGTAGGGGATTTTAACATCCCATTGACGTCAATGAATAGATCTTTCAGACAGAAAATCGGAAACAGAGGCCTTAAAGGACACACTAGATCAGATGGATTTAACTGATACCTTCAGGGCATTTCATCCCAAGTAGCAGAATATACATTCCTTTCAAGTGTACAAGAAACACTTCCAAGGATAGGCCACATGCTAAGACAGTACAAGTCTCAATAAATTTAAGAAGATTGAAATCATATTGAGCACCTTCTCTAACCATAACGGTACAAAACTGGAAATAAATCACAAGAAAAAAACTGAAAAACACACAAAGACATGAAAGCTAAATTACATGTTACTAAACAATGAATGGGTTAACAGAGAGACCAAGGAAGAAATCAATAGATACCTTGAAACCAGTGAAAATGGGAACACAACAACCCAAAATCTAAGGGACACAGTAAAAGCAGTCCTAAGAGGAAAAATTATATCATTACCGGCCTACCTCAACAACAAGAAAAACCTCAAATAAACAATCTAACTTTGCACTTATGGGAACTAGAAAAAGAACAAAGCCCAAAGTGAGTAGAGGAAACGAAATAATAAAGATCAGAGCAGAAATAAACAAAATAGAGTCTAAAAGAAAACACAATACAAACGATCAATGAAACCAAAAGCTGTTCTTTGAAAGTGTAAATAAGATTGACAAACCTTTACCCAGACTCAGCAACAAAAAGAGGGAGCACTGACAAGATAGCACAGTTGGTTAGTGTCATGCTGATAAGTCAAGGTTGCAGGTTTGATCTTTGGTCAAGATACACACAAGAAGCAATCAATGAATACACAAGTGGAACAACAAATTGATGTTTTTCGCTCACTCATTTTCTCTCTCCCTCCTCCCTCTCTCTATCTAAAAACAATTTTTTTTAAAACAAAATTTTTTAAAAAGAGACAGTACCCAAATAAGTAAAATCAGAAATGAGAGAAGATAACAATTGACTCCATAAAAACACAAAGAATTGTAAGAAAACATTACATACGATATACGCCAACACATTGACAATCAGGATGAAATGGATAAATTCCTAGAAACATACTATCTTCCAAACTCAATCAGGACAAAGCAGGAAATCTGAAGAGACCAATTATAACTTACAAAGTTGAAGAAGTAATTTTAAAAAACTCCTTACAAGTAAAACCCCTGAACCAGATGGCTTCACAGGTGAATTTTGCCAAACATTCAAAGAAGACTTAACACCTATCTTTCTCATACTATTTCAAAAAATTCAAGGGGAAGGAAGACTCCCAAGCTAACTTCATGAGGCATTATTCTATTTCTAAAACCAAATAAAGACACTACAAAGAATATTATAGGCCAATATTCCTGATGAACATAGATGTTAAAATCCTCAAGAAAATGTTAGCAGGGAAAGGGTTTGCAGGAACAAAGTTAAAAGACACATGGATAAAAACTAGGGGGAGGGTGGTAATGGGAGGGAAGATGGGAGGGGGATGGGTGGGCTTGATTGGGAGTAAAGGGGAGAAAACTGTACTTAAACAATCATTAAAATAAAAATTAAAATTAAAAAAAAAAGAAAATTTTAGCAAATGTGATCCAGCAACACATTTATAAGATTATACACCTCCCCCCCCCCAAAAAAAAAGAAAGAAAAAAGATTACACACTCTGATCAAGTGGGATTTATTCTGGGGATGCAAGCTTAGTATAATATCTGAAAATCAATAAATGTGATATAGTACATAAACAAAATGAAGGATAAAAATCACATCATATCAACAGATACAGAAAAAGTATTTGATAAAATCCGGCACCCATTTATGATAAAAACTCTCAGCCTAGTGGGAATAGAGGGAACATACTTCAACACAAAGGCCATATATGAGGAACCCACAGCCTACATTATACTCAATGGGCATAAACTAAAAGTGTTATCTATCAGATGGGGAATAAGACAGGGATATCCACTTTCACCACTATTATTTAACACAGTACTAGAAGTCCTAGCCACAGCAATCAGATAAGAAGAAAAATAAAAGGCATTTAAATTGGAAAGGAGGGAGTAAAACT
The DNA here is from genome assembly GCA_004024845.1 of Tonatia bakeri. Classification (NCBI taxonomy): domain Eukaryota; kingdom Metazoa; phylum Chordata; class Mammalia; order Chiroptera; family Phyllostomidae; genus Tonatia; species Tonatia bakeri. The sequence goes on along the minus strand of PVIA01002448.1, from coordinate 81,208 downwards.
GTCATTATTTGCAGATGACATGATACTGTATATACAGAATCCTCAAGATTTTACCAAAATGCTACTAGAACTGACATATGAAACCAGCAAAGTAGCAGGGCAAAATTAATATTCAGAAATCAGTTTCATTTTTAATTTTTTTAGATTTTTATTTATTTACTTTCAGAGAGAGGAAGGGAGGGAGAAAGAGAAGGAGAGGAACATTGATGTGTGAGAGAAGCATCAATCAGTTGCCTCTTGTACACTCCCCACTGGAGACCTGGCCTGCAACCCAGGCATGTACCCTGACTGGGAACTGAATGGGCAATCTGTTGGTTCACAGGCTGGCACTCAATCCACTGAGCCACACCAGCCAGGGTAAGAAATCAGTTTCATTTTTATACCCCAATAATGAACTGTCAGAAAGGGAAACTAAGAGAACAATCCCATTACAACTGCATCAATAAATAAATAAAACCTGGTAATAAATTTAACCAAGTATGTAAAAAACCTTCTCTGCTATCACTCTGCTATCACAAGCACAGTGCCATGAATAACACTACTCAAGGATGCTTGATGATCATCAGATGGAAGGCGGCACCATCAGCAGGAACGTGTGCTTTTTAATTATCTGAGGATTGCAACTGCAGAAACAGTACTTATGCTCTGTCAAGGTAAGGGATGATTAATAATTTTTCTCTGTGTTCTTGGCAGAATGGTGCTCAAAATTATGGTAATAATAACACCTTGTGCTCTCTCCTTCCAGAGATGGCTTTATCTTTCAACTTCGCTGCAAGAAGGGAAAGTAATGCTGGTGGGTGAAATCAACACACTCCATTCATCAGGGGCTTAAATGAAGAGGAGATACAGAAAGTGACTCATCAAAAGTCTGACACTCAGTGATCAAACCAGGGAGACACTAAGGGCCCAAAAAAGACTCTGTCTGTTAAGATAATAATGTCGAGCTATCATAATGGACCGTTCAGTGTCTGAATCCAGTGAAATCTACTCATTCCTTGTGTCCCATTATGCAGGCCAGGAAGCCACCACAGCTCATCCCTCTCCATACAGTGACTCAGGGACCCAAGGCTTCACTATGTGGCTCTACCAAGTACCCTGGAGGCCTGCTGCCCCTTCACATTCAGCTGGCAATGAGTACAGACCAATAGTGTGCAGGACAGATGGACGGGCAGTGTGAGGAAGGCCCAGGATGAGCCACTCATGGCTGGTCCCATCTTTGGCCAGACCTTAGCTACACAGACTGAAAGGCTCAGAAGTGCAGAACAGCACAAACACTGAGTCTTGGAACCGAGAACAGCACACCCACTCTCTTGTCCCCAAATCTGTGCAGCCAACTCTGTCCACCCTCTTCAGGAATAATATCCAGAGAGAAGAATAAAATAAAAGTACCTCATGCCAACCATCACAGCACTTCAAAGGGCTGTGAATAGAGCAAACACTGTCTACTTAATTATAAAGTCTACTTACTGTCCAGACTTACTTTCTTCCTCCCCTTTCTTCTTCTTAAAGAATGAGAACACATGGTTCTGGGTCACCAAGATGAGCAAGTCCACAGCCAGCTGTGCCCCCACTAATGACAACCATGAGCTCAGGACAGAATAGAGAACCTGGTATCCACAGATTCTGGAAGGAAGCAGCAGTGGGCAGACTGGGGACAGAAGTCAGAACTGGACAAATGACTAGCACAGCAGTGAGCTGATTCGTTTTCCCTCCTTGATCTCAACTTTGCCCCAAAGGTGGTGAGTCTCAGCACTGCTCCATGGGCAGGATGGGAATGACGCAGAGAGGACTGGACGGGGGCCTGTAGGAGCCAGACTGGGGGACTGCCAGGCACCCTGCCCTCTTCTCCTCTCCTGGCCCTGACCCTGAAGCTGCAGCCATAGCCGAGGTATAAGCTCCTAAAATGTGGAGATGAAAACCTGTCTCTGGTGAGGACCTGGGAAAATGGGCTTTTATACTTCACAGTTTGGGGGAAATCCTGCTTATTTTTTTTTCTTGCCAGTTTGTCCTGAAAACCACACAGGTACTTGAGGCTTCAACACAGTTCTTGGAGGGAGAGGAATCTAAGATCCTAAGAGAAACCAGAGCTTCTAGCTGAAGGACCAGGGATGATGGGCTGACGGTGTGAGCTGGGCCCACACAGAGCACACCGCTGGGGCCAGCACAGCTCTGCACCACGCTGGTGCTGAGGTCGCCCCCACAGGCCCTGAGACAGAACTGGGCTCTGAACTCAATGTTCTCACAGACTTACACAGTGGCCCCTCAACCTCTGCCGTTCAGTGGTGGGAAGACAGACTGTGGAATCCGGTCCAGTAAGAGCAGCACATCCATTGCTAGCTTCATCCGAGGTTTGGAGGGAGAAAGTAATTGAATTTTAATGGGCACAGAGGTCAAGTGGAAGAAGGCCTGAGCTCCGGAGCAGCAGATTGCAGACCCACTGACACGCAGGATTTTAGTTCTAAGAACAAGTTCATTTTTACCAACAGATCTAGTTTTCTTTTGCATTTTCAGATCTTTCCTATGTTAAAGACCAAATTTCTTGTCTGAAAAGTAAACGTACACAAGTGAAGCGCAGTGCTCAGGCCTCGGCACAGCTGGGGGAGGGAGGTGCTAATTCAGCGTGAGTTCCAGCGAGTGTGAAGACCCAGCCAGACCTCAGCGCCCAGTCAGACAAGGATCAGTTTTGTGCCCCTAACTAGGTGCACCTGGTAGGGTCAACCTGTGTGTGCCGATGGCCCACCAACCCTCCCAGTTCAGACAGTAAATGTGGGGGTACTGTGATCCACACCCCTGTGATACACTCAGGGTTTGGTACCCTTCTCCATAGTCATGTGGGCTTCACTAAACTGCTCCAACTGCTGGTGACTGAAGGGAGAGCTTCTGTTCCAGTCACCACTGGGGGCAGGGGACAGGGGTGGGGGGTAATAGGCCTCCACAGGGAATTTCCCCAAGAGTCCCCCCAAATGCCTCACCTCCCAGGAGACCTATGGGTCACTGTTTATCATGGAAGCACACTCATGGCTAGGACATGGGAACTAATGCTTGTGCATCTGTGTGGCCCCTTTTCTGTCCTTACTCCCAGTCACCCTACTGTGTGCTGTGACTTGTTCTACAGGCTACCTCACATGCCTGGAGGTGGATGGGAATAAAAGACAGAGAGAGATAAATGGGGAGGTCTCCACTTTCTCCAGGAGCTCAGAATAATTGAGAGTTTGCTGGGGAAGAGACCAGAATTTTCTACCACATTTCACTGTGTTTGAGGCATTTATGGAGTATGGCATATTTAACCAGCTCATGAAAGCCCTTGACTCTTCTGAGGTTTACTCGCTCTGCTTCCCCTCCACGAGACCCCTACTCTGTGCATTGGGTCACTTGGTGAGTAAAACCATTACTACTGCCCTATGGGGGTAGGGAGTGCCAGACCAAATGACCTCAAATTAAAAGAAAAATAATATGCACCCTCACAGATGTGTCTTGGAAGTCAGCCTACCTCTGACCACACACAGTTCTGACTTGAGAACATTTTAACATTACTGTTTAATAGCAATTCCTTTGACTTTATCACCTTTAACCCAGCTTGGTGTCAAACTTGCAGAGAAATATAAACTGTCACCACCTTGGGGCACCTCCTTGATGATACTAGAATGGGAGCCGGAACATGACAAATTGCAGGGACAGGCAGGTGGCAGGCCATTTTTTATTCATAACTGACAAATTTATCAGAATTATTGTGATATGGTATAGGTCATCTGTTCCATTTACCCTAATAGGCTTCCCTACCAAGGGAAATAACATGCTCAAGTATTGTGTTATGTGGCTCCATCATGGTTAAGGTGAATCAACACTAAGCTGACTGCCTGTCAAAGATACCTGGGCAGGCAATGAAGAATAATTTTTGTGCCTTAAAATAACCTACATGGAAAGTTATGATGAGTGTTAAATCTGTAAAATAATTCATATTGTAGAAGGTCTTGAGTGCTATGCTAAAGAATTTGGACTTCTAGTTCTGACTGGTGTGGTTCAGTTGGTTGTGCATCATCCAGCAGAGGGAAAGGTCACAAGGTAGGTTCCTAGTCAGGACACACACATAGGTTGCAGGTTCAGTCCCCAGTTGGGGTGCATACAAGAGGCAAACAATTGATTTTTCTCTCATATCAATGTTTCTCTCCTTCTTTTTCTCCCTCCCATTCCCTCTCTCTAAAAAAAGAAAAGGAAAAAAAAAGTTTGAGCTTCTAGATATAATGAGGAGCCTTGAAGTGTTATACAACTGAAAGTATCGTAGAATTCGAAAGGTTTCTAGATTAAATCCCCTTAGTTTCACATTAATGAGCAAAGAATGTTGCTAATTGGTATGAAGAAATTATATGCTCTCAAAATTTTGTTTCATAATTATATGAAAATATTATCATTGGCTTTTCTGAACTGGCACTAGCCATGTGGTAAATGTGGTAGGCAAGAAGGGTGCTGCTCGCCATGACACAAGTTAACACATGAGAAGGGTTGAAGGTTTGGAGGTTGAGGGAAGGAAAGACAAGATGTATCATTACCTAGGGCTGTGTGAGTGTTTTGATGAAGCAGGACCCTGAAGAAAAAGAGCAGGCTGATTTCCCCTTTAATATTTTTTTAAAGTGCTAGTGAGCTTCCTGTCAAGATAGCAGTATAAATAAAAGTGGTACTTGCATCCTCCCACAACCACATCAAAATTACAACTAAACTACTGAACAACCATCATTCAGAACCACCTGAAACCTAGTCGAATGGCTTCTGATCTTGGCCTCTACCTCCCAAGAGGCCTCAGAGCAAGCTACCCAGATGACAGCTTCAAACCAGGTCAAAGCAGCACCCAGCTATCTCCACAAGTGACACACAGGGTGGATTTAGTGGGGACTAGAGTCTTGCTAAAGTAAGTTCTGCTCTGTAGGGTGGGCCCTTGCATAGCTGATTCTCCGTGGTAATTGCAGCCCGTCTAATGGAGTAAATACCTCCCAGTAATGAGCTAACAGCGATCCAAGTTCAACTACAATAGGAAAGTATACAGAGCTCATACAATGGGGTGTACCTGGAGTGCCCAGCTCAAGTGAATGGGGGGCTGTGCCACTGGACCTCACATTACATTCTGTTAGACCACTGTACCAAGCTCAGGAGATGAAAGAGCTCTACCTAACATATAGAAACAAACACAGGGTGGCTGCTAAAATAAGAAGACAAAGAAATAGGTCCAAATTAAAGAACAGAACAAAATTCCAGAAAAAGAACTAAACAAAATGGAGACAAGCAATCTACTAAAGGCTGAGTTCAAAACACTGGGTATAAGGATGCTCAGTGAGCTTAGGGAAAGAGCAGATAAACTTAGAACTTCAACAACATGAAAAAGACATGGAAACCATAAAAAAAGAACTAGTCAGAAATGAAGGACACAGTAACTAAAATGAAGAGTAATTTACAGGGAATCAACAGAGTCCAGGAGGTCAAGAATCAAATCAGTGATTCAGAATATAAGGAAGCAATAAACACTCAATCAGAACAGCAAAAAGAAAAAAAAGGATAAAAAAATGAGGATAGCATAAAGAGCCTCTGGGACAATTTCAAGCATACCAACATTCACATCATGGGGGTGTCAGATGGACAAAAGAGCAAGGGATCAGGAACCTATTTGAGGAAATAATGACTGAAAACTTCCCTAACCTGGTGAAGGAAAAAGACACACAAGTCAAGGAAGTGCAGAGAGTCCCAAGCTAGATGAACCCAAAGAGGCCCAAATCAAGATGCACACAAAGAGAATCTTAAAAGCAATTAAAAAAAAGCAGTTAGTTACCAACAAGGAAGCTCTCATAAGACTGTCAGATGATTTCTCAACAGAAACTTTGCAGGCTAGAAGGGGTCGGCAAGAAATTTTAAAAGTGATAAATAGCAAGGACCTACAACCAATATTACTCTACTCAGAAAAGCTATCATTTAGAAACAAAGGACATATAAAAATCTTCTAACACAAGGTAAAGCTAAAGGAGTTCATCATCACCAAACTAGGATTACATGAAATGTTAGTCTTAAGAAAAAGGAAAAAAAAAGATAAAAATATGAAAAATAAAATGACATTAAATACATACCTATCAACAATTTAATCTAAAGAACATATAAAAGAACAAACAGAACAAAAACAGACTCATAAATACAGAGAACATTTTGATGGTTGCCAGATGGGAGAGGGTTGGGGGATTGGATAAAAAAGGTGGAGGTAGCCCTGGCTGGTGTGGTTCAGTGGATTGAGGGCTGGCCTGCAAACCAAGTGGTCACCAGTTCAATTCCCAGTCAGGGCACATGCCTGGGTTTTGGGCCAGTTCCCCAGTTGGGGGCTTGTGAGAGGCACCACATATTAATGTTTCTCTCCCTCTCTTTCTTCCTCCCTTCCCCCCTCTCTAAAAAATAAATACACAAAATCTTTAAAAAAAAGGTGGAGGTATTAAGAAGTACAAATCGGTTGTTACAGAATAGTCATGGGGTAAAGATGCGTACTTTACGATTCAGCACTGGAAACAGGAGTTATAAAAGACAGCACAGATTTGGGAGCGGGGAATAGAGCTAGAAAGAGCTGTGTTTTATTATATATCTATTGTATCATTAGGTTTGGGTTGCAGGAAAAAAAATGTTCTGGTTCTTTTAAGCTATAAAGTTAACACAGGAAAGAGTCCGCAAAATTATTGGCAGGATGGGCCAGCGGGCTTTAGGCTGGGCCACCAGGAGTGAGTCCCAAAAGAGGCCACAGAACTATTCCTCATGTTACCCTCAGGTATTTTTAGATTTCCAGATCCATGGATTTGGAAGCCACTGATGTCTCTGCCTTAATTATCTCTTGATATCTGCCAAACTAGCACCTTGGCCATAAAATGCTGTTACAGAAAAACAACAAAATTCTCTACAATCTTACTTGCCAAAATTAATACCACAGCAGAGACACTGCCCCCACTTGACTTTCTCCTTCTAGATCTTATTTGAATGCATATAAATGGCAAGGCCAAATTACATCCAGAAACTTAGTAAATTCTGAAGAAGATTCCCCAAACTCCTCAGCCCTCCCAACTATTGGTATCATAGCAACAATATAGCCAATACTGATACTCCATTACTATTCTGTACAAGTATATCCAAGCACTCTGAATCTTGTTCTGTGTTTTAATTAAAATGCTCAGAGGTCCACAGTGAGATAATGTTTCCTCTCTAGCTTGCTTCCTTTCTGGTTTTAGTCTCTGCCAATTTGCATGTAGAGCTCACTGTGTCACAGTTACCATCTGTTTAAATAACCCACATCTCAGAGATTTACATGGCTGCACGTGTCTCAGCAAACCTTCAGTCTGAAGATCTAGGTCAGTCAGCTTGGATTTTTAACACAATAGTTGGCTTTCCTATAGAAATAATTGTATTCAGAATTTTGCAGTGCTCATTTTCTTTGCCAAGTTCTTGATCATCTGCATATATTTTAAATATAATAAGACAACATGATAGAGGGAAACAAGCATGGGTGTTAAAGACAGGGCCTTTGGTAGGAGCCTTAAAATCTAGTCAATAACTACGTTATGCAACTGGCAGACATACTTTGGGTCTCAAAAAAAAACAGTAAAAGAATTTGAACTATTGAATTCTGTTCTGCCAATTAAGATACAACAATGCTTGTTTAGTTTTAAAACTAAAAGGTTTTCACTATTTCCTGATAAACTATCAAAAGAATCACTTAAAAGCTTATTCTGTTTTAAAATGGGGCCTCTTGCTGTGATATCTGGGAAGTGTTCTTATCCCATTAGTAAACCAGTCAGATACATGAAAGCAGGGGTTTTAAGAAATGATCTTGTGCTTCTAACATTAGATGATCTTCTAATGTTTTTGTTTACAAGCTGCACAGATAAGACTGACAGTTTTCTTTCCATATCGTCTGACCCTCAATGCTTCTTCCAATGCTTGCTCTATAACTCCCCCTTCTTCTGTATGACCACCTCCAACCCACTTGCCAATTAAATTTAGTCAGAAGTGGCTCTATTGTTCATTAAACTTAGCCATTCATAATTACATTGAGCAACTTAAATAGCATTTATGGAGTGCCTAATTAAGTACCAGACATAGTGGTAGGTATAAGGACCCAAGGAAAATACCACATAATTCTCATCCTTAGAACACTCAAAATCCATCGGTGAACAGATACACAAACATGCAATGCATATACACATATGCACGTGTTTGCACATGCACTACAAACAAAAATACAATAATAATGAGTGCCATTCTTACAATATAAAAAATAAAGTTCTTCAGGGAATCTTAAAGATAAGCAATGAATAAGCAATGGGAGTCAGGATTTGCTGAATTGTACTTTCACACAAAGTAGAATAGTTGTATTCTATAACCATTAGTTATTTCTATCAGATGAAGAAAGAAATCTTACTCCATCAGAGAAGATTTTACTCCATCCCTCCCTCTCACTCTTCTATGCTTTGTTTGTGCATCCTTCAATACATAGCATCTGGCTTTATCGTAAATGGATTTGATGGCCCAGGCCGGAGCTGATTGGCAGAGACAGCTAGGATCTGCAGAAGTGGTCCCTAGTGTTGCTATGGTGACAGAGCTCATGCTTTCAAGTGGTTCAGTCCTGGTGTGTCATACTGAACCTCAGTCACTAGGCCGTGAACCCAGGTCCCTCTGAACCCTCGCCTGGCCTCACTCCTTTTTCCCAGTAGTATCACTATTCTACCCTGGCTTCTCAGACCAATAAACACAATCATTTCAAGCCTACAACTAAATTTGCTTCAGACAAAGGGAATTTAGAACACAAACTGGACTCATTTCAAGTAAATGACACAAGTTCATCACACTGAGCAGGCCCTTGTATTGCACATGTCAAAGGGTGCCATTCTTACTAAACTAAGGTTGTGCTCCAGGGGGCACCATTCACTGGAGTATTCTGTAAGGATTGTTCCCAGAGGCTATACTGAGATATTTTACTGCCACTGAGTCAGTGTCTTAAGGTACCTGACAATCCTTTCTGGAACTTGCTAACGTCATTTCTTTCCTATGAAAAAAGATCTGAGATTTCATATATATGTACTTATATATATAATTTTTTAATTTCCTGTAATCACTTTGGAACTATCCCTTTTTTCTCCCTCTCATTTTTTTTTTGAAAGGAAAGAACTGAGTGGTTCTTTTGCAGGAAGCAGGGACTCAGTTTAAGATGGATGGTAAGCCTTGCTAAGAAAATAAACCATTATAAGAGCATAGCAATACATATTTGTATACTAGTTTTCTTAACTATTCATTTACGTAGACATAACAGGATCTCTGTTTATATTATAATATAATTTGACATATAATATGTATGAGGTCTGTCCGGAAAAAGTCCAGCCATTGTAAATATAATATGAAAGTTTGCACGACATCAATGTAACCTGGCAGCCAAGGAGAGGGACTGCAATGCACATGTGTGAACAATGACGACTTCACTGTACTAGTCAGTGGGGGTGGTAGACACCACTGAGTGAGCATGTGTGCTTTGTGGCCATCGCCTTCAAAATGACTGAGTGAGAAGAGAAATGAATCTGTATCAAATTTTGCATTAAGCTTGAACATTCCTCCATGGGAACTATTTAAATGATTCAGAAGGCTGCAGCTGTGGGCAACTGGAGATTGGCAGCTTCATCATAACCATGTGTCTGCTCATGCATCACATATTGTGCAAAGATTTTTAGAGAAACATCAAATCACACAGGTGACTCAGTACCCAGATTTGGAACCCTGCAACTTCTAGTTTTTCCCAAAACTAAAATAACCTTTGAAAGGGAACAGACTTCAGACCATTGATGAGATTCAGGAAAATATGGCAAGGCAGCTTATCACAATGGGGAGAACTGTGTGAGGTCCCAAAGTGCCTACTTTTCAGGGAACTGAGGCATCATTGTCCTATCTACAATGTTTCTTGTATCTTGTATCTTCTTCATTAATAAGCCTATTTTTTTAATTACATGGCTGGATACTTTCTGGACAGACCTTCATATATGTTAGAATATTACAAAAGCACTTTTAAACCTTTCATTGAGTTAAAGGATTTACTAATTGTGAATGGCCTTTCACAAATTATCCTGAACTGCTTAAGTTTCACTGTGAAAAAATAAAATAAAAAAGCTCAGTTCTCCAAATTTCATGCTGAAATTCATTATTCCATAAATGTGTGAGAGCAATGATTAATGGGCTCCAGCCGCTATCCTTTCCCACACGAAGGCTGGCACTCCGAGTGTCCAGGGATGTGCAAGTGACTCCAAAGCTCCCAAGCATCCTCTTCAGTGAGCACAGTGTAAAGCACTGTAATTATTCACGTAAAAGGGAAGCAAAAGCAAAACTCCTGCCCGTATGGACATTAGCATCTCAGTTGGAAGTAATAAAGCATGCAGAAGAATAAACGTAGTATTATTACAGCCACTGAAAAACAAGGAACAGAGTAAGTTGATTTTTTAAGCTCTAAGATGCAGTGGTTCACCACTAGTTAGCTCTTCCTCTTTCTCCGAGTTATATCACATCCTAAAATTATTAAGCAATTATTATCCATAATGATACAACATTACCTTTGGAAGTACTTAATTTAAAATTTTTGTAGGTTCATAATTTTATACATGTATACTTATTATAATACACTCTAAATTCTCACCACTAAGAAGCAGTTAATAATAATTTGGTTCTCTAAATATCAATAAAAGGACCAGTAACATTACAAAATGTATGAAATGGTAGATGCAGTATAAAAGCTAGAGCTGAGAGACACAAAAAGTTGTGCAAACAAACTCAGAGAAGAAAAATGTGACTGGGTTTCAAGACCAGTGTTTAAAAATTCATTTGTGGTTTTATTTAAACATCTAAAAAGTATATTGATTTCAAGTTAATGCTGACTCTTCACCTTTCTGGAGCTTCTGAAATTTATGATACTCTACCAAAAGTGAAGTCACTGTTAACCTTATTAGGGGAAACTTTGAGAAGGAGGTAAAAAGGGAAATAAAAATAAAATGCCTTCAAGTTTGTTGAAATTGCAACAAGCAACTGGCTGAGGGAAACATTCATCACCTTTAATCTCAGAAAATCTGGCGCAGGGAGTCTCTGTGATGTATTATGCCCCTAATGCTTTATGACATAGCATACCCACATGCCGCTGTTTAAGTCAATGGATATTTTTCAACCGGTTGCTATAAGAACAAGCCAAGGACTTATTCCAGCTTCTACTAGATTCCAGTTTGAGTGGTTGAAAGCCTGTAGCCTCCAAAAGACAGACAGCATCTCTACGATTTAAATACCTTATTACTCATGGAGTTTCAAGTGTTGTATTTATAAATCTAGTTTAAAAGTTTATCATCTGTGTGTGAAAACCTTAATGAAAATTAAATAGATCAGAGATAACTTTCCAAGAGTATATTTTGGGTTATGTGAACAAAACTCCTGGGAAATGAAAATTCAGTCAAGTGGAGATTTTCATTTAAACAGCTAATTTCAATCTAGCAAAGATCATCTATGGCAAAGAAATAGCAATATGCATGCTTAATTTTAAGCTCAAATTGCTTATAGCCTTGGAAGGTTAAAAGGAGCCAAACTCTTATGATCGGGAAGGAGAAGTAAATAACAGGAGAAATATAGCCAAGAATCATATTTTTTAGAAATTTCAGTAAGGGCTCTTCAGTCTTAACACCTCTAATGTGCAACAATATTTCTGACAGAAAAATCACTAATATTTCTAACTCATTAAGGAAGAGGTAGGATCAAGATAGCAGAATAACTCATCAAATCCTCCAGTCCCATTCCCAACCCATACAAATGACAGAAACATGTTTGAAAAACAAAGAATTCACAAAGCTGGTAGAAAACAAGGTATGACCTACGTGAACAAGAAATGTTGAAATGACAGAATTCAGATGGGAAAAAAAAAAAGATTGAAGACAGCTCTAAAATGCTAAGACAGGTCCATGTTTGGGCCAGTAGAGGGCTCACTGCCAAACGGAGGAGTAGAGGTAGCCCAGGGGCTAAGGGTGGTTGGCTGCTTCACCAGTCACGTGCCTCCCCGTAACCCTCAAGCCTCACTACGCCCAAGAGGAGGAACCACTGTTATCTGACTCCAAGTTGACATGAGCAAGTGTAGCCAGGCAGAGTTCCTAGGGGCCTGAGGACACCTGAAATGAGGACGTCTCATCTCCAAGTATCTCCTGTCAATTTCTTATAATCATAAATAGAAAAGCAGTGGTTGCTGCCCTGGCGGGTGTGGCTCAGTGGATTGAGTGCTGGCCTGTGAACCAAAAGGTTGCTGGTTCAATTCCTGATCAGGGCACATACCTGCGTTGTGGGCCAGATCTCCAGTAGGGGGCATGCAAGAGGCAAACAATTGATGTATCTCTCATACATCAGTTTCCCTCCCTCCCTTCACCTCTCTCTAAAAATAAAATAAATAAAATCTTTAAGAAAAGAAATGCAGCAGTTGCTGTAAACAGGCCCAGAACTTATAGACAATGTGAAAACACAATGTGAAATTGCCACATGAAAGAGCAGCCCAAGTAGAGCACACAGAAGTAACTCAATACAAGAAAGGGAACAAAACAAAAAGAAGGAACACGTTAATAGAACAAGGAACCTTCCATGTGATTTAGAAGTATTCTATGCCATACACAAAGTCAACAGAGATCTTAAAAATAAAAAATAAATAATGCTTTTAAAAACTAAAAACTGAATAGATAAGTTAAGAAAAAAAGATATAACTAAAGAATGAATCAGTTCCAAAAGAAAGAAGGGCATATGTCCAGAAAATATTTATTCAAGAATGCTCGTAGTAGGTTCTTTCATGATAATCCAAATATCCATCAACAAGAGTCTGGATAAAGAAATCACAATATATTCTTATAATGACATACTTCTGAGAAAGAAACAAACTATTGAGATAGACATCATCAGGAAAATACTCTTAGGCATACAGAGTGAAAGAAACCAGACACAAAAGAGTACATGCTGTATAATTTCATTTATATTAAGTTAAAAATGGACAAAACTGTCTTAGGGCGATAAAGCCATCAAAACAGCAACTGTCTCTGGTGGGGGGTGGGAATGGCCTGGAAGGGTTTCTAATGGACCGGCTGGAGAAACTGCTCATATCTTGACGACAGTGTTAAGCACATAGGCTCTGAGCATTTTAAATTATGTAAATTACAACTCCATTTTTAAAGGGTGAGGAAGTGAGCTGAAAAATTGAACAAAGAAAATATACCAAAATGCATTGACGAAAAAGGAAAAACAATGAAAGCTTGAAAGAAGAGACAAATACCATATGATCTCACCTATAAGTGGAACCTAATCAACAAAACAAACAAGCGAGCAAAATAGAACCAGAGACATGAAAATTAAAAACAGACAGTACCAGAGGGGAGGTGGGAGGGGATAATGGGAAGAAAAGGGGGAAGGGTGGTCAAGGAACATGTATCAAGGACCCATGGACAAAGTCAAAGGGGGGAAGGATTGAGGGTGGGAGGTGGGGATGGCTGGGGTGGGGGGAGTGGTGGAGGGAAAGTGGAGACAACTGTACTGGAAAATAAATTAAACAAAAACACAGAAGCCTATAGATAGATATAAATCTTTAAACATTGCGTAATAGTAGTGCCTGAAACAGAAAATAGTCACAGCTGCCTGGAGAAAAGCCTTCCATAAAGTATAGCGGAACACCTCTCAAGCCTAAATGAAGACATCAACTCTCACAGCCCTAGGGAGAGAGCGCAGGGAGGATGAACAGACACAGGCCACCATCAGTCTGGGAAAATTAAGGATAGGGAAAAATACTAAGCTTCTAGAATAAACATTCAAGGAAAAGAGATTACCATTAGGTTTAAACAGAATTCTGAATAATACCTGGTACAGGAAGAAGTGAAACTGCATCTTAAAAGTTATGTGCGAGAGGCAAACTGGTCACTGTTTCTCTCACACATCGATGCGTCCCTCTCTCTCCTTCTCCCTACCTTCTGCTCTCTCTCAAATAAATAAATAAAATCTTTTTAAAAATTACTTTCTAAAAAAAGTTTTGATATATATGACTTTGAACTCTAAAATTCTATACTCCTAAGCTAACATTCACATATGAAAAAAATAGACATTTTCAGGTATGTTACACTCAGAGTTTACCACTCTCAGATGCTATCTGAAAGCATAACTACAGGAGGTACTAAAGCAAAATTAAAAATAAATGAAGAGGAAACCTAAACACAAAAGTAGTGGTGAGCAAAGAAAGCAGTCAAATGGATGGTTAAGTCACAAATAAGTCAAAACTGTAGATTTTAAAAACCGCAGTAATGATTAGGAATTGAAATCCCACATGCCGTCGATGAGAAGAAAAGAAGGAAGGGAAACTGCCCTCGGACTCGTCTAGCTCAGGGAGGAGCACCGCTCCCACACAGTGCGTCACGGAGGGCAGCATGAATTCCGATACTTGAAAACATGAAGATGCTCTATTCGGAGTGTCGGGAGGGGACTTCTCAATCATTACCAGTTCACGTGTGAATGCTACCGGTGTGTTACCTGGTCAACTCAGAAATGTTTTTAAATTAAATTAGTTGCCTATACTTAAAAATGGGAGTACTTACATAAAATCCAGATGGTTTGGCAAATCCATTCTAAAAAAATGTGGGAAAGAGAAACAAATAAGGAATAAAAAAGGACATTAAAAATAGTGAGAGATTTATAGAAAATTATAGAACACTGAGAAGCTTAACACAATAAATTTTTAAATTTAGGCAAACAATCTCTTTAGGAAACATACAGGATGGGGCAAAAGTGGGTTTACAGTTGTGAGCACACAAGACACAGAGTTTATTCTTGTATTATTATTTATTACTTATTGCATTATTCTCTATGCAAACAGCTGTAAACTTACTTTTACCCCACCCTGTATCAAAACTGTCACAAATAAGTCAGAAAAATAAAGAGTTCAGAAACAATAAAAGAAATGAAAAATATCTACCCCGCAAAGTTAGCTATTAAAATAGTTTAATGAGTAAATTTCTATACCCCTTCAAGAAGATGATAATTCCCAGTTTATAGAGATTATTCTGTAGTATAGAAAATAAAAAGTTATATTTATCATTTATAGTGCTAAAATAACTCCTATACCAAAGACAGACAGGGTGATATGAAAACAAAAGTCAATATTACTTTCCAACATGTAGTAAAAATTCTAAACAAAAATAATAGCAAATCGATTCCATGATGAACAAGTAGGTCCTTCATTCCAGGAATACATGATCTTTCAAAAATATATTTAATATACTAAAAATAGTATATCGATGCAATTCACTACAGTATAGACAAAAGGAGGGAATGAAACCCACAGGAGGACCTCAAGAAATTAAACCCTCAAACCCATGTCTGATTAAAATAAAAGCAAAACTCATAGCAAACTAAGCAACATCCTTGGCTCAATATGGAAGCTAGGAGAAAACAAGAACAATCATCATAAAGCCAGGAAGGGTCTTTTCTATCTCTTCTATTATTCAACAGTGTACCGGACTTTTTCATCAAGTTAGTTTATAAGTCAAGACAAAAAAAAAAAAGAATTGATATAACATTTAAGACTTCCCTTTCCTGGACAACTCTCTAAGAAATAGACAAAACCCTTTGTACCTTACAGCAAAGACAATCCTTTAGGTGGAGACTGATGACCAAGTTGATGATTAACAGGCCCCCTCAATCACACCTGAGTGTATCGGAGTGAGGAAAGGTGAAGTACGTGATCTAATGATTGAATATGGATGGCACTAGCAAATGAATTTTCTTTCTGCCAAGTGTTTCATAAACACTGTATAGAGACAAGAATCATACAGGAAAATGATGGAAAAACTTTAAAGAACCATGGCTTCTTTCATTGTTTTCTATAGACTCTATAAAAATGCCTGTGGTGCCTTTTTAGCAAGGCCACCTTCTCCATTAGAGGAATTTATTTTAATTCCTTCAACCTGGCACTCAGACATTTTGCAACTTTGTTGAAACACTTGAATAACTTTATTTACAACTCTCTCAAGTAATTAATTATCTTAATTACAAAAAGTCAAATATGTAATATTACCTAAGGTCTAATTTGCAATCACTGGCATAGCACATCATAGGAATATGTTAAGTCAAGTGTAAGTTTTCTGTGAGTTTGTGAAAGCTGTAGTCTCTCAAAATTATGGTCTCAGAATATAATATATTGTGCAAATCTAAACTCAAGTCTAGGTTCCTGCCACTTAACAGCTGGATGTTCTTGGGAAATTTATTTAACCTCTTTGCACTTTAGTTTTCTCACCTGCAAATTGGGGAGATAAAACCCTACCTCTTGGGTTATGACTGTGGGAATCACAATATTTTTGTGGAAATCACAATGTATTAAGTGATTATCTAATATATACTATATATGTTATGTCGGTTCCCTTCCCTATAGCATAACATAGATGAAAAACCAAAAGAAAAAAGAAAAAAAAAAAAGGAAAGTAGAGAAGATGGAAGGAAGAAAGCAACAGCAGTCCATAAATATTTTTTAAAGACTCAGTGAAGAATTTGATTAGTGAACTCTTTGGCAGAAGTAAGCCAAAGCAATCCAGAAATCTTAAGTTGGAACAAAAATTCTCATCACACCTCTCTGGATATCTGGCCTTTATGGCAAGTTATCCATCTTTTAAACTTTTAAGTTTATTCAGTAACAACAATGACAACACACACACACACACACAGCAAGGGCTGTCTATGGGCCAGACAAGATGACTGGGTCTAGTGCCACAGGGCAAGAAGGACACACGTCCTCTCCAGTGTTTGTGGACTGGGAGGTACTCACAGAAGTCTCCCCAGCATACTTAGAAAGACTGTTGAAGTTAGGATAAGAGGTGATGTTTCATTAAATTAGCAGTAAGGAAGCCCCAGGGTTATATAGATGATGATGTCTATTTTCTTTGTGGCACATTTAGAGATCCAGCATCCTGATAAGAAAACTTGGAAACTAAATAAGAGAGGGGAAAAATGAAGCAAAGACAAAAGATAAGCCCAATAAAAATCTAAGATACAATCTTGTCAAAAATTAGGATGATTATGCTTAATATGAATTTACTTGCATAGTAAAAATAAAAATTCATATGCCAAAAAATAGACACTGAGCAAGAAACATTGTCATTGAAATACTGTGATCATTATATTAATTGATGAGATACCCCAACCTACTGCTTGCTCTGATCTCACACCCATCTCACTTCCAGCTCTTTGCTCCCATCTCTTCTCACTAGCCAGTGCAACCATAGTTATTTGTACTACTGAAGCAGCGTGGGGCAAATAAACCCTGATACAAATACAGGCGACTGGTCCATTCTGCTTCAACAGTGAGCATGGGCTCACTAACATGCTTTGAAGGACACCATGTGCCAGCCCCTCACCACATGATTTATTCTCATCATGTCTCTGAATCCTCTCATATGGGAGACACTATTGTAATCTTTCTCTTAATGGTGAAGAAAGTGAAACACAGCGAGGCTTATACATGCCTAAGATCCAACAGTTTAAAGTATGGTGCTTATGTCTTATCCAAATTCTTCCCTGGGATAGAAAATGACATGCGTGGGAAGTCACTGTGAGACTGGGGAAGGGAAGGACAGGCTGCCAGATCTGGCCTGGTGGACTGTGGAAGCACAGGAGAGAGCAGACAGGATTGAGGGTCAGATGCAAGGTCCCTTACTTTCCCATTCTGGGGAAGGGCAGGGCAGTATGCAAATGTCCAGGTAGGGATAAGGAGCTCTAAAATGCTCAAAAGTCCAGTTGGTGGCACATTGCCACGCATGTTGTCTGAGGAAGCGGTTCACGTGCCCACGCCCAGCACTGGACGACATACAGCAGAGGCACAAGTATAAGAAGGTTGTTCAGTGGGTGAGCTGAGTTAGAGTCCTAAGCCCTCCACACAGGGAATCCAGAGGTTTCCATGTGCTCTGGGCAGATGATAAAGAGGCACAAATGGGACTGAGATGGGACAAAATAAGGACAGTGTGCTTGGCCTTGGTGAGCAAAGGCAAATAGCTGGGACCAGGGACGTCAGCTCCAAGTGCTTCCATGGTACCCACATTGCAAGTTGTGGCCAGCCACAACTCAGCAGCCATCAGTCTCAAAAGCAAACCCAATTAGCCACTGCACAGCAAGGACTCGGGATGGTCCAGAGGACATGGATTGGCTGGGTGACCCCCATTTATCCCACTAAGATCAGGTAATCTCCATCCCCACACAACCAGATGGCACTTTGGAGAGGAAAAGGGGGAGAAAAGAAATATAAAAGATTGAAAATAAATATTCACTGAGAAAAGAATAAGCAATCCAAAAATAGGTTACTTAACTCTGAAGATAATGTGATACAACAAAATCGCCAAGTTCAAGGTTTGCCTTCTCAGTCCTCCCCAAACTCTTCAAGAACCCTGCTACTAAATGCAGATCAGTTCACCTATAGGACTTGAGCAGGCACCTCCATTTTCTTGGCAAATATGCATGCAGGGTGAACATTTACAGTTTCAATGTATACAAATATAAAAAAATATTTTCAAGTTAGCATTATTGGTAAGTATTAAAATACTTTTAAAATAAATTTCCCATTCCTTATGTTCATTTTATGTCTTCTAGTCATATACCTCTACATTATCATATAAATGTTCCCCGCTTTTAGATTTTTTCCTTTGCTGCTTTTCATTATTTTTAGTTTACATCCTTTCTTAAACTGATATAACTCAAGTTGTATGTATTTGGCTTATATAATCTTTCTTTTTACACGAATAGTCATGTTTTCTTAATTCCGTTTGTTCCCTACTCTACATGTCATTTCTTTATTTTTAACACCTTTCAGGTTCAGAAGTACCTAAAAAGAAATGCTTTGTTCATTATTTCTCATTAAAACAGAAGCAGAAATTATCCTTGACATGTCACACATCACTCATCAGCCTTCTCAGCTATTAAATCAAGTTGTAATTGTGTATAATTTCCACTATTGAATTCCTTCAGGGTTAGAGTTGAGTTTGGCTGCCCCCAAACCGGCCGCACAGAGCCTCCAAAGATCATCTTTTCCCCACTAATTTCTTGCAAATGTTAAGATTTCTCTGTACAAACTAACAGTTTATCTAATAAAATTGAGTGGGGCATATATGGGAAATCTGTACCATCCTCTCAGTCTTGTTTTGAACCTAAAGCTGATCTAAGAAATAACATCTTAAAAACAAACAAACAAATAAAAACCCTCCATGGGATCATTTGTGGACTAGAAACTCAAGGAACACTGTGGAGTGAAAACTCCAGCCTTCTTCTATTCCCACTGAACTCTGTCTTGCCTTTGTTTTTCCTCCAAAAAGGATGAATACTTATATGTGTTATTCCAAAATGAATCCACTAAACCTCTTGCCTATCATACATCACAAACACACCTCCATCCTCATTTGAAAAGTCATCAGGATCCTCTCAAAGTGGCTTTCAAGGGATTAGCCATTAAACTATCTTAGGCAAAGCTCTGACTGGTGTGGCTCAGTAGGTTGGGCACCATCCTGTAAAGCGAAAGGTTGCTGGTTCAATTCACAGTCAGGGCACATGCCTGGGTTGTGGGCTGGGTCCCCAGATGGGGCACTTACAAGAGGCAACCAATCAGTATTTTTCTCTGTTTCCCTCCCTTCCTCTCTCTCTAAAAATAAATAAAATCTTTAAAAAATATCTTAGTAGAAAACAGAAAATCAGTACCCTATATTCATAGGAAGTAAAACATATAAAAGTACTGCTGATCCAAATGAATTAATATTTTCATGAGTCTCGAAGTTATTTTTCCTGCAATAAAGGTAAAGATAATGAGGGGAAGAGGGCCTACTTTTAGACACCTCTACTGGGCACCTCCTCACGGTGAAATACACTGGGCCTAATTATACTAACCTGCCGGTCGAGTGTGGAATTCCCACTAGCCTTGTCTTGGAAGCTACTGGCAATCTCAAGTATAGAGAAGGGAATACTGAGGGAAAGTTATTCCTACTAATCAGTACCATCTGCTACATAGACAAATAAATAATGCAGAGGTCTGTAACTTTCCAAATTGATTAGAATATATATACAACCTAGTCATCAATAGTATTTTCACTGACATTTCCTAAATCAAAATCAGTATGTAAATCACTGGCGGTGATGGTGTTTGAATTGGTACGCTGAGGCTGTCGGGTTTGTAATGTGGGATATTCAAATTCTATCATCCCCTGCGTCCTTCAGAAACAAGATTCTCAGTGCAGAATAAAGCAACACAGATATAATATACAATAAATAAGATCCATGTAGTCCTGAATTTGAATTATTTTAATTAGTGTGTGTGTGTGTGTGTGTGTATATATATATATATATATGAATGAAACAAAAAGCCTAGAAACAATGGCAAACCCTATCACAAGCTCCATCAGGCTGCAAATTATGGTCTTAAAATACCATTTTCCACCACAAGAAACCCGGACTTCTTGCAGGCATTGCTGATCCTGGGTCTATGGCAGGAGATATACAAGAAGAGCCTAAAATCTCTTAACAAACTACATAACAAGAAAGCTGTCAGAGACTAGCAGGACCGTGTGAAAAGAACTGAGGAGCCAACTTGAAGAGAATCCTACCGGCCAGTGATGTGGCCGTGAAGGTTAACAGCTGGGAGAGCATGCAGAATTAGAAGAGAAGAGGACCTAGCCTTTGGGGAATATCAATATTCAACAGCCATGGACAGAATAACTCAGTAGTAAAAAGCAGTCTACTAAGAGACAAGAAGAAAAGAAAACAGGATATTATATCAT
This sequence comes from Tonatia bakeri, assembly GCA_004024845.1. Taxonomy (NCBI): domain Eukaryota; kingdom Metazoa; phylum Chordata; class Mammalia; order Chiroptera; family Phyllostomidae; genus Tonatia; species Tonatia bakeri. Next base: position 60,368 of record PVIA01002448.1, on the reverse strand, counting down.
GGAAACCAATAGAAAACAATGTTTCAAGGACAGAGTGGTCATCAGCATTAAATATGCTAAAAATTCAAATAAGGTGTGGACTCACACATACAGGGGATTTAGCACTTTGGCACCATTAGCTGGAGCTATGGCACATGGTTCAACCAAAATATAAGAACAAGCTATGTGAACAAATGTCACAGGGGCAGACGTGTGGTTTGTATGGCAAGACATCTCCAGAACAAGTATTCGACCTGGTGTGTGTGTGTCTTGGTGGGGGTAGGTAGGTATGAAAGACTTACAGAGAAAATTAGGCGAACTATGATAAACTGTTGAAAAAACTAATAAATAGCAAGATAGTGCATACAAATAAAGAACACTGGTGTTCAAACTCTAATCTGGATGTTTCAAGTAGGCCAGAAGTGTGGAATACTTTGAGGACTCTAGAGATCTTAAACATATTTTTAAATATCTGAGAATAGTAAAACAGACCCAAAAATGTATTCCAAAAAATCTAACACGTTTCATGTATTCCACAAAATGTAGTTCACGAGTGGGAAGGTGAAAAGGCCTGGGTTTGAAGAACAGAGTGACTCCAATTCAGGATACATGTGGTAAGACAAAAGTTCCTGTGGCAGCGAGATTAGGTCTCTGTCTCTTGCCCCCTCTGTGTGTGTGTCGAACATATTCCTTTAAGAAAACACTATCCTTCTATCAAATCCTTATTTTGTCACCTCTGGATCATTGTATCACAAAGGACAGCTAACTGATTGGTCTTTCTGCCTCCACTTGTCTTCCTGCCTCCACTTGTCTTCACTCCAACCCGTTCCGCCAAAAGATGTCTAATTTACTCTTGTGAGGCACGGCTGTGCTACTGTCATTCCTACTAACAAAGCTCCAAAGGCTCCCACTTCCTACCAAAGACATTTCAGAGCTTCCAGGAAAGAGGTCCATTCCGAAGCTTCACACTGATGTCGCTGCTCAACTGAAAACTCCTATTCTTCCATTGCTGTTTCCTCCATTAGTGCTGTTTCCTCCATCTGCCAAAATCTTAATGATTATTAAAACCCAACAGGAAGCTAATCTACTAATAAAGCATTTCCTGTTCATCTCCTTTCTGTGTGATCACTCCTTTTCCGAGGTTCTACTATTATTTGTTCTGCCTTTCTATGGAATTTACAAGATACAGCTTTATTTCGTGATTTTTTGGAATAGGGAGTTTATCTCTCCCTAAGTTGCATATTCTTTAAAGACAGGATAAAGACTTTACCTTCATATGTATACCTCATAATAAGCAGTAAAAACCCTTGAGTCTGACGCCTACTGGATAAAGCCTATAAAGGCAAATAAACAATGTGGATATACTAAGAGAAGCTGAATTTTTTGTTTCCTAGTCAGCAGACATAGAGTGTACCTAGAGATCCAAAAGTATCTGACTATCCATGAATACTACCAGTTCATCTTAATTCCCAAAACAAAAATTAAGTGCGCACCCTAAAATACAGTTTGGTAACCAGGCACCCAGATGAATATAACATCTAGTCAGTAAGCTACATGAGGCATGGAAACATGAGATATTCATTTGTGATACCCACGGGAGTGCTGCAGTGGACCTAGAAGACAGCAGGGCATTAATAAATGATATTTATTCCGTAAATGTATTAATTCATTCACTCAAACATTCACTACGCATATCAATGTTCCAGGGGCTGTTTGGGGCTTAGGTTATAGCAGTGTAAATGACAGGTAAGGTCCTTGCCTTCATGGGACTTACATTCTCATAACAGTGAACAAGTAAAACAAAACAAACAAGAAAGTTTCAAGTAATTTCAAGTATTAAAACGTGGTAAGAGGTTGGGTGAATGAAATAGGCAGAATCTAGAGTCTGTTGGGTTTTGAAGAGCACAGTTCAGAGCTGGGAATTTATTTTGAGTGCGCTAGGAAGCAACGGGAGAATTTTACAGGTATTAAGCAGAACAATTTGGCCCAGTTTTTATTTTTTTTAAAGCTTACTCTGAATAGAAAGAGATTGTAGAGAGGCCGTAGAAATTGGAGTATTGATAAAGACACTACTGCAGTAGTCCAGCTGAGACGCGGGCAGCTGACTTGAGTTAAGGTGGAGACAGAAATGGAGATGGCAATGGTCAGGGCTCTGGAGAGGCAGACTAGTGCGGGAGCCACGCAGCAGGAAAGAAATGGAGTAACGAACAAATGCAGGGGGTCAATAATGCTGTTTCCTAAGGAGCACAAGTTATTGATTGTCCCCAAAGAGCTTTACTGACCACTCATTCAGTACCCTAACAGGTCTCTTATCTTTCCTATTCTTCCCCATTTCATGCAACTTTATCTAAAAGGTGAGGTCGCAAATCTGAATTATATGAAGGTAACATAATTAAAAGTCAGGATTGCCTTGGGATCACTGGCTGTATTTAGGAAATCTATTTCATGTACTAGGTATGGGGAAACAAAGTCAAACACCATTTCCATCAAGTAAAAAAAGAAAAATTATCCGATATAGTCAAGATTCACCTTTGAAAGTATACCCTGTAGAAAGATGATGACATTGAACTATGATGTCTTTGTGTTGTCTCACACACTGCTACTCTTTCTCTTTAACTTCAACTTCTGGCTTAGTATGACTCACTTATATTAGAAATTGCCTAGTGAGTGCACTCAATTTTTATTTTCTGTGCTGCAGAAAGACTTACTTTAATGGGCACTTCTACAGTAAAGAGAAAGCAATAACACAAACCCATAGAACCACAAGTATTTGCCTGGGTGATAAATGCATTCACCTTTAATAAACAGTGAGTCAGAGGGAAGAAAATACTGGTAATTGCAAAGCATTTATTTTGAAGCGTCTTTCATTTCTCCTCAAAAGGACATAACCTAAGAGGAAATTATTCACAATTATATGATGTTATTAGAATAAAGTGTGTATAAATTTCATTAATAATAGCACCCGCCCTATTGCATGAGTCATTTTATTGTTACTGATGAAATATGAAAAGCCATATGAAAGCAAGTTAAATGGGTCATTATTAACCTTTTAGTTTATGTTTAGTCACCTAACCAAGATAGACTTAATATTGCACGACTAAACTTTAAACAGGTTTCTTCCTGACTACACACCCTTGACCTCCCTTTTTTCAGAGTATTTATTTTACAAAACCTGAAATTATAAATTCCTTCTCTGCCCCTTTGATATATAAACCTTACATAACCCCGGAACGTCTTTCTACAGGATATGGAGCTATTTCTTTGAAATGCAGCCATCAAAAAAAGATAGCGTCCCTATCTTCCAGAATCTCTGAGGGGGTAGGAGCCTAACTTCCATAAGGGCTGGTTACCAGACACAGGTGGCTTAATCACACTGACCAACTTCCTCACTAACCTATCCCAGCATTTAGAGACTCTTCTGCCTTTTGTTTCAGCAGACCTGAGTTCAAGTTCTCTCTCTGATTACAATAGTCTCTCCCTCTTATTGAAATTGTCCTGAATATAGTCTTCCTTCCCTGTTTTACTGTTTTGGTGCAGTTTTTCTTTTACACATCAAAATGGCAGACAGAATAGTTAAGGTGGATCTCCACAGGAAATAAAAATACACTGGTGGAGTAAGAGCCCTGGGAATCCGTTGAAGGTGTTAACGAATGAACACAGGATGAGTCTGCAGGTCTAAGACTCCTGAACTATTAAACTATCATGGATAGGGGCTTCTCTTTAATGCCCCAGGCTGTACGCCTGGAAAAAAGGAGAAGATACACTGTGAAGGGAAGAAACACTTTTAAGAAAAGCACAGTGAAGTCACTTAAATTGGGACATATTTCAGTCCCAAGTAGCTTAAGCTGGTTCACAAGAAGGAGGATCTGTAAGGAAGAGAAATGAGGAATACGGTTTTATTCCTGAAGGAAAAAGGCAAATCCTGCTTGTGATCAAGGCATAAATTGGCGGAGAAGGCAACACAAGTGGAGGTGGAGGGCATCCCCCCAACTTTGACATGGTAAATGTGAGTACCAAATAGAAAGAGTGACTATCTCACAATATTATTGGAAGCACAAAAAGACCTCCTTCTGGTGACATGAAAGGCAGCTGTCAGAGGCAGAGCCTGAAATGCCAAGGATGATGAGGTGAAGTAGATGAAGACAACCACTGTTGTAATTGTTTGTGAAAAAGAGTTGTGGACTGGAAGAATCAGAAAACTTCACCATGTACGACAACCAAACTCTATCACAGGGAGTAAACAGGAGTTCACTAGGTGGGCACAGTCTGAGAAAGGGCATTCCAGGAAGAGTAATCATGGATTTTAGGCTGAGGTGTCAAAAACTGAGTATTGGAATGGCAGCCAATTTATATACCTAGAAATGTAAGGAGGGATCAGATTGTAAAATATCTTAAGAACCATGACTGAGATAATTAGGCTTTAATTAGAAATATATTTCTGACTTTATGAGGAGGGGGATGTTAAAGGGGAGGAATTAGGGATCAGGAAACATGTTAGGGAACCACTGAGGTAACCCACTGAGAAAGGTTAAGGGTTTGAACAACACAGCAGCAGTAGGCAGTACAAATGTAGAGAATTTTCTGGATTTGAAACATGAGGGTTGGAGCTTCAGGGTTGGACTATGAGGCAGTGAACTAGGAAATAGAGAGTGAACCAAACGAAAGAAGTGATTAAAACTACACACTTGAGAGTTTGTTAGTATAAGAGCAGGTACACAGGAGAGAAAGAGAATTTTCTGAAGAAGATAAAATACCCAGGTTGGAAAATCAGGTCTACGACACAGAAGAAAATTATGTGCTATAGATATACATGTGAGCCAAGAATACCGTTATAGCTAAAAATGCTGGCACTAGCAGGAGCTGTGGAGAAAGACAAGGAGTCTCAGACTGGAGCCATGGGGGAAGCCCATACTTCAGGATCAGAGCAATAAATAAAAGCCAGTGAAGAAAGCAGAGAAGGCCCAGTGATATCAAGGAGATTTTACCAGAAATTGAGGTCTAAGTGAAACCAAAAGAAAATGTTTCCAAAATTTTGTACAATTGAAACTATCAAATGCCAGAAAGAAGTCAACTAATGTAAGGACTAAAAATTTCTGTTGAATCTGGCAAATAAAAAGAGACATCAGTGTTTAAAATTTGGTGACCCTGTGGGACAGAATCAAGATTGACCTGGGCAGAGAAGAGACTGGGAGGCAAAGATGAGGAGAGTGTAGGTGGCTGACTTCTCCTTCAAAAGCGTTAGCCACAGGGAAGAAGAGATTCACTTACTTTGTCTTTTAGAAGTCTTTTCAGCTATTATTTAGGATGACATAAAAAAATTTATAATTAGTGTACAAGTAAGTGTACATAATTGATATGTTCTTGCAAAATGGTATATAAATTATTTTCCACTTAACTCATCTAAAGGTTTCAGGAATATTTATGTCACTTTTGATTGATCTTCAACTTCCATTGCTTCCTGACACATTAGTTTTAAATTATTCTACTCTCAGAGCCTGTCAAATTGTTAATGATCTATAAAAATCCACTTTCACACCCTAAAGAATATCAGTATTAAATAAATGCCACAGGAAATCCTTTGTTAATGTGAGTTCCTTTTGAAATGATTTTAATTAGTTTTGTACAGTGGACATTTGTAAATCACATTTTCTTAACGTAAACCAGAACAATTAGGACATCACACATATATATGGCTATGGTCTTTTTAAAAAATATTCGAACATCTTCTCATTACTTGGAGCAATCAATGCAGGGGGGTCACTGTTACTACCTGGTGAATAGAATCCAGAGCAGTGCATACTTACCCACATCCCATCCTTCAGAGGTGGCAGATCCCTGTCATGTACAATGGATTATGAAAACTTGCCCTTATCTCCTTCGGTATTCTTCCCATGGATATCATGAGCTCAGGAGGAAAGTCCTTTAGGGTACTTAGGTTAAAACCATTTTTAATTCTCCTTTAACTTAACCTTACCTGGGAAGCATTTTATCTGCCCTTCCATTCTAAACAAAAGCTGTGTTGGACAGAGTCATCTTGGATGTAGCTCCTTGCCTTTCATGACTTCAAATACTTCTTTCTAGCCCCTTCTTGCCTGCAAGGTTTCTTTTAAGAAATCAGTTGATAATCTTATGGGAACTCCTTTGTAGGTAACTGTCTCCTTGTTTCTTGCTGCTTTTAAGATTCTCTCCTTATTTTTCACCTTGGGTAATGTAATTACAATGTGCCTTGGTGCGTTCCTCCTTGGGTCCAACTTCTTTGGGACTCTCTGAGCTTCCTGGACTTCCTAGAGGTCTATTTCCTTCTCTAGACTGAGGAAGTTCTCCTTCATTATTTTTTCTAATAAGTTTCCAATTTCTTACTCTTCATTCTTTACACTTTGAATGAATTATACTAAAAGAATCCATTATTTTGTATCATTGCTGTAACTTTTCCCTCCACCACTCAGTTATAAAAACACAATTCAGCTCCCATTTATTTAAGAACAACTAAGTGTCAGTAGTTAAATACTCAACTCTATTGCACATGCTGAGATATGGCAGTGAGAGACAGAGATTAATATAAAATGTGTTACCCTCCAAGAAGTATACACTCTGTATATCTAAGGGAGGCAAGGAGGACACACTGTTTTTGCCCTTTCTCTGGGTTCTTGTACTATGATTGATTTTTCTTTTTACTTCATTGAGGGAAGGAAGAGAAGATTGGAAAAGGTACAAAATGACTTGCCACTTAACAAATTAGGAAAAGTACTAAAGTGTGAATCCCTTCCTTTTCCTTCCCTAGATTTGGAGCTGACAGGGTTACATAAGTTTCAGACCATATGTTGTGGTTTACTTCCTGATGGGTTCCTCAGGTTCCCTTTGCCATGGCTTGAAATGACTGTTTTTCTTGGATGGTTTGAAGGCCTGAATACGGACTTCTGAATTGTTTTAAAGCATTAAACAGAAAGTTCCACACCACACTAACAACATTTTACAACAAAAAGTCTAGGACTGGCACATTATTCTAGTATTTGTATGTGAATATTTTATGAAGTATTTTCCAGCTCTGAGAGCCAATTACTGCACTTACTCCCAACATCAGCAAAGAAAGTCTTGTTTTCCTTAGGGCTCCTTATAACTACTGGCTCATTTGAAAAAAAATTATTTTAAAAAAGTTCTAGGTCCACAGGAAGTCAGAAGAATATTGTAGAGAGGTCCTGCTTCCCTTCAACCAGTTTCTCCATCAGTTATATTTTTACCTAATTATACCACAGAAGCAAGCCCAGGACATCGACATCCGCACACTGTGTGTTGTATGGCTCTTTGTTATTTCCTCACAAGTGTCAATTCATCTACTCACCATGGTCAGGATGAAAAGTGACTCCATCACCGCAAAGACCTCACTTACGTTCCCCTTTGCAGTCACAACCAGCCCCAGACCCTCCCAACTTCACTCCAAACCCCTGGCAGCCATTGATCTCTTCTCTTCCTCTGTGATTTTGCCGTTTCAAAATGTTATATAAATGGAATCAAACAGCATATAACCTCTTGAAATTGGCCTTTTTTCACTTAGTATAGGGCCCTTGAGGTCCTTCCAAGTAGTTTTATGCACCAATAATTTATTATTTTTATTGCTGAGTAGTAGCCAGTGTATGGAAGTTAAGACCGACTAATTTTCATCAGACATGTAAATAGATTTTGTGAGCAGTCAGTCAATATAAAAATATATACAGCTATATATGGGAGTGTGTTTGTGTGTGTTCTAAAGATGAGAACATGTATCTTGGAAAAATGTTTTTAATCTTCATACCATTAGCTTTAAACTCATTTATTTCCTACAATAATGCTGATTCCAACCTATTACCCACATATTCAAAAATACACTGGGTGAGGTTGGTATTTTAAGCAGTTTAAAACAGTGTTGTGGTAACTAGGAAATCTGAATTTAAATAAACACCATCAGAGGCTCCAAATTGTCATTAGACAGTGATACAATGAGTCCATGAAAGCAAAGCTTCGGAGACTACAAAGATGAAGAACGGAGACTTTACATGTACAGTCTGGGGCTCTGAGGATGCAAACACCCGCCTCCACTCCTGGTTCCATTACCAAGATGGGCTAAGCTAAGGTTCTGCAGAAATCAATGCTCTGAAAATTGGAAATAAAGATCATAGGGAACTTGAAATAATGGCTTTCTAAAAGCATTTACTCAAATGCTGACCTTGCTGAAGTTGTCAGTGAAGATCAACAGTTTGGTCAACTCTACCAAGAGATATACAGAAAATTAGCCAATCAGCCTACTACACACAAAAATAAACTTGCTGGGCATGAGTTCAAGAAAACCCATCCAGATTATAATACAGACTGTTGCACACATTTTATGTTTATAAGGAGAGACGTGATTGGTTGGTACTTGGAAAGAAGTCTTCCATGTATAGCTCACCAAAGTGAGCAGATCCAATAGGGAATGACCACCACATGGTGGGCAGACCAAGGTGCTGGTGAGATGCAGGCCATCAGCAGCGCAGATAACATTCAACTCTGGTATTAGACTTTCAATGAGGCCTATCAAAAGTGTACTTCAATCAAATCAGGGAATTCCAGTAATCAGTCCCATTTTTTAGAGATACATAAAACCACTCTTTTTTAAAGTTTTGAGTAAAAGTTGGAGAAAGTATGGTTCAAGAACATAGGGATTTTGTTGGATTATGTTGTAGTCACTGAGCTCACTGGAATGCTCTTGCCACGAGGTGCTTCATGTTTCCCCCCAGCACCCGATGTGGTCCATCAAGGTCAACACAAGTAATTGCATGGGGTATAAAAGCAGCCCCCAAGGACCACACCCACCCTCAGAGGAAACCAAGGGAATCACGAGCCATAGAAGCCAATATTGGACGTAGTACCATAGGACAGCATAAGCAAATCCCTCACCCTGTAGGTGCTGGCAATCCTAGCTGAAAATCTGATGCACTCAAGAATAGGTGGGATGAGGAGATGTGTTCATGCAAATGGATTTCTGTGAATCTTGAGAGAAACCAACCTCTTGGCTCTTCAGTTTCTTTCTCAATATGTCAATCTCTCCACACCTTACTTGAAGATAATTTCTGCCCCACTTCAAATTTTGGTATTAATGTCAGTTCATGCCATTGGAGAGTGGGAAGGAGTTAAATAAAGTTAACAGGCCTGTCCCCTATGTTTTATCAAAGTGTCAACTCTGCTCACAATCTATGAAAGGATTCTGAGCAGACACCTGCGGTCATCTGATGACCCACACTGTGATGGTGGCATTGCAGCCACCAGCCCGTGTCCTGGAGGGTCCCCCCACAGTGACCTCCCTTTGGGCCATACATGCCCCCCACCCCACCCCACCCACATTTCCTCTCAGCATCTCTCTTTGTACCAAACTCACAGAATGAGCTAATATGAAGCAGCAACAAAGCTAGTCACACCCCAAGGGGCAGAACTAAGATCCTTGCCCTCCACTTCCACAGCAGACCTTGACTACAGCTGAGAACAAAATCTGAGTTGTCACCACCTCCATGTGCAGCAGGAAGCTACAGGAAGATCATTTATTCATTTCTCAAGAGCCAGATTCAAAGTTCAGATCTTAAAATGGATAGTTTGATCAGAGTTCTTCGTCTGAGTACCCTAAGATTGCTGGAATGCTTTTTAAGTGAAAAGAAAAAGATTTATATATAACATAACAAGAAATTTTTATTTAAATAGCTGAAATTTATATGGAAATTATTTAAATAATGAATCAATCTGTCATTATGCAGCTAAATGGAGCTGATAATGACAAAAGTCTTATCTGAGATGAAGAAATATCAGTGTGCATATATAAATATCGAATTAGAAAATTAAACGGAATTTTCTGGCAGACTTATTTTTGAAAAATTAAAAGAAATACACATCTAAAATTGACTCATAGATCCTCAGTAGCTAAATCTTTTTAATATACTATAAGATGGAATAAATAAAATGAAGGTCATAGTTTTCAGTTAAGCATTTTAGCAAAAGTGACACATTTATTTCTGTTTCTTTTTTTTAATACTGTGTTTCATTCATGTCAACATTAACACTGTTGGCTATTTTGACACAGCACTGTGTTCTCCTTTTCTGCCTCTTTTTACTGAAAAGTAACAGAACTTAAACCAGCATTCAACTTCACCAGGTGACAGGACTGAGGAAACCAAATGCTGACCATCTGTTGAGGCAGAACAGCCCGCCCCTATCCAAAACTGAAACTGTCTCTCCTCCCAGGGTCCAGGAGCAAGTGGGCGGCCAGCACCTGCTGTTGGTTTGAGAGGTCTGTTTAGAAGAGTAGTGTCGGCACATGGCTCTGGGGCTACACCATATGCAGCTGCCAAAACCCAAAGGTGCCTTTGGAGAACGGTGAAAGACGGGAATGGTGGAGCAGGAGAGCACACAGAAGTATTACCCAGGCAGAAATGAGCATCCATTCCACGCGAGGGACTAAGACCTCACGAACGTGAGTGTGAGTATGTGTGCGCGCGCGCATTCCCGTGCCTGTCTTACTCTGAACTAGTCATTTAATCAGCAGAGGCCAAATGACCTAAAATAAATGTCTCTTTAGGAAAGAAATCAGGCTTGACAAAAATATGCTAACACAAAAGCAAATGCAATTTACAGCCTGAGCCCTACTTCTCTTCACGTGTTATCTGTGCGGAGCTGCCGCCAATGCGAGTAGCACCACTTGCTATTGCTAGGAAAGTGTCGGACTGGCCGTCCTACATCAATAGCTATCATTGTCTTAGGGATAAACTACTTACCCAGTCCTTATTTTGAAAATCAGTAGACTCAGAGATAAAAAAAAAATTTTTTCAGAAAATAAAAATATGTAGAGAGTCACAAAAAAATTTAGTCTAAGTTATTCTAATAAGTTCTCTGGTTGACATCATATGACAATTAACTTACTATTGCAACATTATTGTTACTGCATTAGTTACTAACAAAGGCTAAGAAAGGCATTACAAATTTTTTAAATTAAATGTTACGTACACATCCTAACTGAGACCTACAATTAAGGCTTATAGGACTTTGTTACACTAATTCCATCAGTAACCACCAGTTCCCCCCAAGTGTTTTTCAATGTAAAGTTGGTTAAATAAACCGCTACAAGGAAAATATATAAGAAAATGCTGGTCTCGAATATGTCATGAAGGCCCAAATAAAAAAGCAGTCTTATTTGCATTCTCCCACACTTCTCCACACTAAACAAAACTACAGAAGAAGGCATTCACTCTTTCCTGGCCTCCACACTGTTTATATGTCATACCATTTTCAGCACGAGCCCTATATCTCTGCGTGCAGATTGCACTTCAGCAGCCAGCGACCAGAGTCTCCACATAAATCAACTGAAGAAGCTGAGACAAATGACTTTGACAAGGTTTAAAATACATCTCCAAATAGATCCATTCTTGGAAAGTGTATGACAACAGACTTGGGGAGTAATTCCCAGAGTTGCCATAAATACGATGGTGCTTTGGCATTCCATAATTATAAGTATGACTTGGCATCTCATAACTCTGCCCTAGCCCAGATGTCTTCTGTTATGCTAACACGACTCAAGAAGTAACACAAGCATAAAGAAAAAGAAAATGTACAGAGATGCAGGAATTTGGACTCATAATGATTCCTTTCCCTCTCCCTTCAAAACTGGGTTCATTAGTGGCAAGGAGACACCAACAATGAAGAGCTGGTGGGGAGCAAGTCAGTGACCCCAAAGTCAACACCACAAAGCCCTATACTTACAAAGCACAATGTGAACTGAAAAAGTACAAGCTTCCTAAATGTACTTAGGTACCAGGAACCTTCATTAGTGAGTATATATTTGAATTTCCCTCTCCTTACAGCTATATATCACATTCTTATTTACATTTGATATTAGAACCACTTAAAGGGCGGGAAAGGCTAGACAGAGAGGAGACAAATAAACAGCAAAGGGAGACATTTAAAGAAAATCACAGACAGCAGAAATACCACAGAAAGAAATAAAAGTCCTCTCAAAATAATTCATATATTAGTTCATATAACAGTTGTATTTTTTATTTAAAAAAGAAGCTAAATGAAGGTGAGGCAGTAATTAACCCAGCCCCGCCTTCCTCCCAGCTCCGTGATGCAGCGGGCCCGGCAAACACATGGAGTGTGTCGTGTTAGGGAGCTCTCCTCTCACACAGTCTCGGTGTGAATTCCCGAGGTCTACCTGGGCACCCATGCAGATAAAACCTCTGCTAGGCCAAAAATCCATGGTGTGAAAGAATTCAAACAAGACACCTGTTCCTCTGGAATGAAGTGGCGTGGTCAATGAAGAATGAACTGGATGTCACTGTTTTGGTCCAAAACCTTTGTGCAGAATACAACAGATTGTTGAAGAGTAACATATAATCAGGTTATTCACAACACAAGGGCTTTTTCACTTTATGAAAGTGCAGCTAACAGGAGTGGAAAGAATAAAATGCAGCGACCCACATTCTCTTTTTTTAAAGGTAAAAAATATGCCTCCCACTGACTGAACCTTCGGTGTGTGAGCATTCTTCTAGAAATGAAGTCGGCCCATAATGAGCCCATAGGTATTGATAATGGATGATGAAATATAATGTGTTATCAGCCAGCCTCAAAGTCATCAATTTGGGTCCTCTAATGCTATTTTGAGGCCACTGTCAGAAGAAAACCTGATTTTTAAGAAAAAGCCTGTGGAGAAAATTTCCCTCTTTAAGGAAGTTCAAGGCCTCCTGCCCACAGTCAGGCAGCACCAGGCCAAAGGGCTCTCCCCCCGATGGTGCCATCATGTCGTCCCTCTGGAATGTGAAAACGCTCTGAATCACCTCGGTCATGTCCCACATGTCAAATGTGTATGCGTGGAAAATTTGCTCATAATTTCATTGCATTATATCTTAGATATTTTCTCTAGGACCTAGTTAGTGTGACATGGAGTTCATTTCAGAAGAAGCCACCTGCTATTTTTTAAGTATGGTCTTTGCAGTTAGACAGATAACTAGACAGTTCTGGGCCATGGCACTTACTACCTGAGTGGCATGGACAGGTCAGTGCTGTCCCCAGGCCTCTGCTTCCTCAGGTTAATAACGTCTAACTAGCAGGATAGCGTGAGTTGAGGAAGATACGTCAAGCTCCCAGTACATACCCGTTAAAGGACAGCTGCAATTACTGTGTGTGATTTTTGTATATTCAAGAAAGAACACATTCAGTATGTTTTTTATTTTATATAAATCATATAAAATGTATTAAAAATCAATCAACAATAAGCATATTTTTAATTTTATAAAACATTAACCTTAATAAAATAATTGGGAAGATAAATAGGCAGAAATAATCACATACATATATTCACAAATATAAAAATAGAACTGAGGATAATATGAAGTGGTCATTTCCGGGTGATGAGATTAAAAGTAATTTTTATTGTTTGCCTCTTGTTTATCTACTGTGTCCAAATTTTCTACATTTTCAGTTTTCAGGCTATTGTCTCAAGCACAGCAAGTAAGTACAGGATCATCACTGTTCTTGGGAGGAAGAGACCTTCTAAGTTTTACAACTTCCTTTGAGTTTTATCCCAACTCCTTGACCAATGGGCAGCTTTAAAGCCTCTTTTTCTTTTGTACAATGAAGAAAGGAATAGGAAACTAACCTGCCCACTTTTCCATGCCTACCCACACAAATTGGCTTTTAAGCAATCCAGCTGAATTCAGTGAAGCTAGTTATTTTACAACCATAATCTCTTCAGATCCAACTAGTATATTTCTAATAAAATCAGACTTCAAGTTTTGATTTGGTTCTCAAAACCATTTTTACTTGTCTACAACATCCACTGAGACAGGCCAGGTGGCCCCTGTATAGGAAGCCCCTCAGAGGTCATGACACAGGGTCCCGCAGAAGCCACGCTTGCTTGAGTGTTGGTGGGGTAATCATATGGGTGCAATAACTTATAGTTTTAATTTGAACATTTCACCTAAAATGTCACATGGTGTACTTGAGTGTGATTTTGCTATGTTAAAGAATTACATGCTTTTCATTTTGCAATAAAAGATTTCTTTTAAAAAAAGGGGAGGGCATTATATGTGCCAGACCTGGTATCACAACTCGAACAGTCAGGACATGCAGGTCCACTCAAACCCTTCTTTCATGCTCAGTTCTCTCTCAGGAAAACGTGTCTACCCCCAGCATGGGCTGATTACTGGTCATGGTCTTCAGCCAGGACTTGAGGCCACATCTAGACTCTAGACCACGTGACATTACAGATGGGTTACAGGTGAGCAAATCACATCTCTGTTTGATGTAATAATATGTCATCACAATAAAAGGGACTTAAGCAGATTTGGGAGAAAATACTTTGATCTTCTAAGAGTAAGGCACAGTGTATACGGAGTACCACTGAGAGGAAAGCAGCCTGCTAGGTGTCAGAAAAGGAGAGTAAAACAAAAGCAAACTCATTTTTCAGGAACTTAACCTGTCTTGTTCTTTTCTTTTACTTATTTTCTTTGGATTTAAATAATCTCTTAAGTGGAACAAAGCTACAGCCTGTCACACTCAGAAGCAAAAGATGAGAAGTATAACGTAGAGGACAGAGAACTGGCTCCATCTTACTGGCTGGCTTCCCACAGCATTAAAATCTCCAAAGGGCAGCAAACATTTAAAAGCTATTAAAACGTAAAGTCTGCAAAGGGTAAGTGATGGCTCTGAGAGAATATAAAGATCATTAACTCAAGACTTAATAGCTATTCACTTATCTAGGAATATTTCTCAGTAAATATTATTGAATATTCACTTTGTGAAGACACCAAGTATGATCTCAAAGGGAAACAAAAATGTCCTTGGTCAAATAAGGTTGAGAAATAGTTAGAAACCAGGATGTACTTGAGCACATTAAAGGATGGAAAGTCTCAATTTTATTTAAACACAGACCCCCTCTTTGGCCTTACACTTAACATGTGTGATGGTGAGTCTCATGTGTCACCTTGACTAGGCTACAGTAGCCCATTATTCAATTAAACACAGGCCTTGACTTGCTGTGATCAATTTGATAGATCTTGGTAACATGTATAATTATATAATATTAAGTACAGGAAATTATCCTCAATAATGTGGGTGGGTTTCATCCGTTGAAAGGCCTCAAGAACCAAACTCAGATATCCCTGAGGAAGAAGAAATTCAGCCTCAAGACATAGAATCAGGTCCCGTCCAAGAGTTCTCAGTCAGCCTGCCTGTCTTACGGATTTTATGCTGGCCAGCCTCCAAATCACATAAGCCAATTCCTTGGAATAAATAAATAAATTATGTATGTGTGTGTTCTTTCTCTGGTAGAACTTTGACTGACAAAACATCCAAAGAAGCTAACATTTCACATAACCTTCTTTAGGCAATACAATAAATCTTCATCTTCTACAGAAGTAAAATCTGATTTTCCATAGCATAATTATAATCAGATACTGAGAGCTGTAGGCTGAAACCCCACTTAATTTACAGATATAATAAATATTGCTGCTGTTGAGCATCTCTCCTGCCAGCACCCAACCCACACCCACACACAAGCTGGAAGTGCCCACGTCCTAAAAGTAGCCCCTGACTGACATCAACAAAACAGGCAATCTCTTTCCCTTTGTCTCCATGACTTGTTTAGGTGTGGTGGTAACATGGTAATATGGGTCTAAGTGAGTTGATGCAAAGACATCCCCCTGGCCACACTGATTGGCTCTGCTTTATTAAATAATAAAATGAAAATGAAGATCCTTTCTGTCCTGGATGATGACAGCTCGTCGCCAACATCAGGATTTGAACTGCTGCATAGTTGTGACCATGAGGGAAACTGGCGTGAGGACAAAGCCAAAACACCTAAGAGGCAAAGAGGGAAGAGATGCAGAGTGACACACATATCATCCCAGTCAGAGCACATGTGAGACCTGAGCAACCTGTAGGCTTTAGCTACTTCAGCCAATAAATCTGCTCCATAGTTTAAGGCAATCTGAGCTGAGCTTCTTTTGGTGCTTCAATATGGGTTTGTTGAATTGCACTGGCACATAAGAGCATCCTAACTAATAAATGGTACATAGAAGAGGTAAAGCTGGGAACATAAGAACATAGAAAGCCTTGCTGTGGCCAGACAGACCGGGCAGGGCAGGAGAAGTGGGAAAACAAGAAGTTTGCTAAATGATTAGTTAATGCAAGCTTCGTGCTATTCAACTGTTCTGAGCACAGGGGAGACTATGAGTGTATGGATGAATCTCAGACGTCAGGGTTCTTTAAATATCTCTGAAAATTTGATGAGACTAATATCACTTTTCTCAAAAAAATGCTTATATGCATAAAATTTAGCTTTCAGTTTCAGGAGCTTCGTGTAGTTTTAAAATACAGGTACCGAGGCCTATGGATTGAAGTTGAGAAGCCCTGCCCTACATGGTGACAGCAAAACTGTCCAGTTGATGATTTCGATAAGTAGATATAAAAAAATAAAACTAAAAATGTGATTTGGCTGAACACACGTTACACAAATTACGGCTATTTGTGACACCATTTACTAGGGGGACAGATTAAGTTGCTCCACAATTATGAGGTGCACACCCAATGGAGTGTTGTGGTAAGTTTCCCTTTCGTCAGGAAACTCTCCCCACGAATGCTCACCATTTCATGGTGAAGTATGGTCGGTCACCTTGTCACTTGAAAGAAGGTAAGACAAAATTTCTTCTCAACCAATGTGCAGGCAGTTAAGAGGTTAAGCAGTTAGATCAGAGAACCACATTGGAGGGGGAGGGCAAGTGGAACTTGACTGACACTTTTTCATGGAATTATAAACACAAAAATCAGATGGAAGGGGCCAAAGGAGAAGTTTTTTGAGAGGGATGAAGAAATGGCAGTGCTGACTGCTACTAAACAAGGTAGGCCAAGAGAGGAAAAAGACAACTGTCATGAACTGTCATTAGTATATGCATTCAACACAGGCTCGGATATAAGCCCATGAACAAAAGAAATAAGACACTGTTACAATTTTCCATTTTATTGATAATGAAAACTTCTGCCATTGTAATCAATAATCTATAAAAATATTTTTTCTTACCAGTTAAAGGAGTCTAAAACCTAAGTTGATAGCCCATTCACTGTAGTCAGCAAAATTGTTGGTGTAAAGAAGAAAAGACAAATATTTATTTAATGCAAATCAGGCACTGTATCATTCATTAAAACTAAGAATAAATACCTAGTATATTCTATTATAAATAACTCCTGGAGGCAATAGTGTTCCCAACTCTAAGAAAGCAGACTTGGTGTGATGGCATGGGAAGATACCATAAAAATACCTCCATTTGACTTTTCCAGGTTCTAGTTCTGCTGAATATTGAAGTAATATATTAACCAATCCATTTGCTCAAACATTCAATTTTACTGGAGTCAAGAAGTACAAACAAAAGACAATTTATTCTGTTATATTTTATTATAGGTAGCCTTTTTAAAGTGGGTGGGGTACTTGCACATATATGACAAGTTTCTTGAATGAGTTATATAAAAATGAGAATCTCAGCCCCCAAATTACTCACAAACAAAAGCAGAATGCACTCTGACATGCATGCTTGGATTCTTGAACATGACTTTAATACATTTAGGGACAAAGGTGTTTTACAAGGTGAAGGAACAATGTCTAAAATATGAAAGATATCAAGTATAAAATATTATCCAATGTGTAATAGTTTTTGTTGCTTTTTAATTTGTAAGACTGCATCCTTGCACAATATACAATGTAGAAAATAGTGCCAACTCAAAAATCACAGTCTTTCATAGCTTCTTGGAGATAAATTTTGTAATTTGAAATAGCCTGGGAAAGCTTCAGTAGGAGAGCCAGGACTGGTTTAAGTTCAGGTTTCTGCAAGCGGCACTTGAGAGAAAAGAAAGCGTGTCAGAGTCAGAGTGCAGAAGAACACGGTTCTGGTCCCATTTCCACTACTAATGAGCTTTGCAGTGCCTTGAATGACACGTGCCCTTTCTGTACTTTGGTTTCTCCTGTGTACAATGAAACACTAGACTGCTTGGTTTCTACAGTGCTCGCCACTCTACCTTCCTGAAATCTACATCAAGATCTTAAGAATGATGTAGATGTATGCAAGTTTCAGTCACAGAGATACAGGCACAAGACACAATCACAATACCTTCAGTGTTTCTACAATTTGAGGATTGATGTACAACCAGCACTGTTTTGAACACAGGAAGAGAACCATTATCCGCACCTCTCCTCCCCACATCTCTGAGATACTCCATTGTCTAAGCACAGGGTCCCAGCAACACCTGCAAAGTTTCTCACTGTCTAGTACAATCCCTGTTGCATGATTTATGGTGGCAGTATATTTTTACAAGAATGGTGGAAAATAACTTATGATGTGCAATAAATTTATATACATAAAAGAATTTATTAGTGACAAAATAATACCTCACAAATTTTGTTTACAGAAGAACTATGATATATGTAGAGACACAGCTTAATCACCTCCCATCCTAAGAGTGGTTAGACTTAGTGACCCAGTTCCCAAAACCAGACAGAGTAGGGAAAGGGATATAGTAACTGGTCCGTGGAGAAACTTGGCAGACACCCCATGACCAGATGATGATGATTAGTATCACCAGTGATAGCCTGCATCATCATGCACCACTGATGATATGACATGACAAAAGGGCACTTCACCTCTGTGGTATTCTTTCTAAAAACTTAAAACCCCCAGTTAATCATGTGAGAAACACAGACAAACCCATTCTATAGGACCTCTGGCCAGTATGCCTGAAGACAGTCAAGGCCATGGCTGAATAAGAACAGACTGAAAAATTGAACATATCAAAGAGGGCAGGACAGCGTGACACCTAAATGTGGTGTGGCTGCCTGGACTGGGTCCTGGAAGAGAAAGAGGACATTAATGGAATGGCTAGTGAAATCCAAATAAATTCTGGAGTTAAGAGTAAAAAAATAATAGTCATTGTTATTCAAACAAAAAAAAATCTTATGCAGTATGTGCAGAGCTCTTTTGCTTAATACAGCACACAATTTATCTTTCTTAAATCTTTGCCATAATCCTGCAAGAAAGGAACTAGATTTTCATTCAACAGATGAGGAAAGTGAAGCTCATTGCAGTTTAAAAGGTCCATTAACAAAAGACAGCTAATAGGGACTGGAGTTGGACTGCAGTTTCTCATGACCACAGTTATCACTGGAGGTCCTACAGACATCTCGGACAGTCACTGGTTCAGCTGATGTGGCCTGCAGCCCTGCTTTGTACTCAGCATCAGACCAGGGCCAGCACGTTGCCAGAATCTCGGACTCGGAAGACTTCTGGAAAGACTGACATCCCATCACTTATCACATCTCCTTCTCAACAGAAAGCCATTGCCGAACCCATGCCCCGACCCAAATGACACTCAGACAAGACATGTCCTAAGTCTGTCAATGTCTATACTTTCCGCCTTGTTCTTAGACATGCCTACCTCATTAACACCTTCCTCAAAGTTTATTAATGTTTTAAGTGCTGCAAAAAAAAATCCATCAGAAAAGAGACTAAGACAATTAACAGTAGCTACTAATGAAATATATAATGAAACCAGAAGCCAAATTTTATTTTACTATTTAAGTTAGAAAATTAGGTTAGAAAAATGCATTTTTTAGGTATGAGCATAATAATGACATAATTTAAATATAAGAAGTTGCTTCTAGGTCATATTTTTCTTTATCAGTGTATACAGCCTACAGACTGCTTTAAAATACTCCTTACTATAAGAGGGATTTTTTTTCCAGCTTTAAATGATCTCCAGAATTCTATTCTGTATTTCTGAATCGCAGTCAAGTTGCAGTGATTCTGGCCCTAACTTTACAGTGAAGAATGTATCATCCTGAATAAAATAAGATCTCAAAGCTACAAAATGATTGATATTTTCTAGTTCTAACACCCTTCTTATAAGCAAAGAGAGCTGTAAATTATACAGAAAGTCCCGTTTATGTCAGTTATTCTAACTGCTCCAACTGTCCTTCTGTCTGCAGATATGGAAAACCTAAGGTTATATCACACATTCTTTTTAGGATGTGAAATACAAAGAACAGTAGACAAATGTTTACAAATATTAAGATCTGTTTTCTTGGACCACCTCATGCTCGTGTGAAGTCACGAAGCAAACACCATGCCTCAGTGCTGTGTGTTAGCTACTCATTAACCTGAGAAGCACAAGCCTTGTTCTGAAGAATCTGCCATTTAAGATATGAAACTGACACCCACTATCAGAGAAGGCCACCCAGTGCTAAAGAAAGACCGAACAGGTGAATATACACATTCAGGAAGACCAAGTAATGTGTCAGTAAACTGGCCCTCAGCTAGTCATAAGCATCACAGATTTTTCAAGGCTGGAAACTACATTTGAAATAAGCAGGTGGAAATATGGCCAGAGACTCAGAAACAGACTGGGTTCTTAGTCCTGAGAGAGGTGCCCAAGTGATGGCGTGAGCTAAGCCAAAACGCAGATCCGAATCCTGATGGAAACATATGACACTCAAGATAGGCCAAGTTTTATTTTTTAATATCTCAGCTTCCAGTTGGCAACAGAGAAATCCTGCGCCAGCTGCTGAGGAAATAAAGTGCCCGGAACTGGCAGGCACTGGCACTTGGAAAGCCGACAGGTTTGGATGCACAATGGAGACCAAGGTGCTCGTGCCTAAAAGGCAGAGGGGCAGGAGGGGAATGTGACCACAAAACTGTCCCAGCCTGAGGTGCAGCAAGGCAGCACTGTGCTAGGGAGCCTTCTGGTGCTTAATTAGAGAGAAAGAAGAGCTACTCATAGTCAGGTCCAACCATCGTGGATAAAGCGAGTGCAGGGGTTGTATCCCCCAGGAAATGGGTCCCTGCACTATATTCCTCAACATCTGGCAGAACAATGGTGGGCATCTGGGAAATGAAAAGCACAACACTTTCTTCAAACTCTGCTTGCCACATGAGCATAGACTAACTCAGGGTACCTTCTGAAACATAGCAAGAAGACTCCAAGGTTATTACTGAAGTCAGACAGATAGCAAAGTGGGGAAGAAGGGCAAAAAGATGTCTTAGCTCGGGCTGCCATAATAAAATTTCAAAGACTGAATGGCTTAAACAACAGAAATTTATTTTCTCACAGGTCTGGAAAATGGAAGTTCAAGATCAGAAGCCAGCACGGCTGGATTCTGGCATGAGTTCTCTTCCTGGCTTGCAGACTTCTGTCTTCCTTATCACTTCTTCCTCACAGGGCAGAGACAGAGAACTAGGTGTTTGTTGTCTCTTCTTGGAAGGGCATGGACCCCATCATAAGGGGTCCTCCTTTGTGACCTTGTCTAATCCCAATTCACTCCCAAAGGTCCGTCTCCAAATACCATCACACTGCGGCGGCAGAGGGGAGGGGAGAGTAGGGCTACAAAGTAAGAATTTGGGGGGGAACGAACATTCAGGCCATAACAAGGAGAGCTATAAGGAAAATGGGAGATCTTGGCTTTGGCAGGACAAGGAGAACGGGGAGAAACCAGGCTGAGACAGAGACGTGCTTATAGGTTGAGGTGTAAGTGGATTCAGAAAACGAGAAGTAGATCTGGGTGGAGGGCAGCCTTCCTTCTGCCCGTCAGCCCTGTCTCTGCCCCTCTGCTTCCTACATGCGGCTTTTCTTTTGCCATGCTCCCCTGGGCTTTGTTGTCAAAATAGAGGTAGCAACACACATATTTTCCAGAATAATTATTTTGACAGTGCATAAAAATTATGAACATAAAGCTAATGACCCTATCTGGAAGTTAAGTTGAGGGGTGATTGATTGACTGACTGATTCTGATCAAAGAATTAGACATCTCAATGACTGATTTTTAAATAGCATCCCCAAATAAAGATGCACACAGAGCAGCCCATCTATGTTCTTGCCTCCTCATGACCCTCCCCTTAGCTCCTCCCCTCCTGCGGTCAGGCAGTGCACATGTCACAGGACTTTGTAACAGGACATTGCTCATCGGTTCCATGGTCACAAACAGGTCAGGAGTCAAGCTTTGTAAAGAGAACGATCCTCTTCAAAAACAAAACTAGAAGACTGGGAAGAGCTAGCAAGCAACTTTCTCTCTAAATCCTGTCCTAGATATGCCAGCATCTGTATGGTCCACTAAAGGAAGTAAAAATGAGCAAATAAAACAGCAAGTACATGTTTCTAAAAAGGGGTGAGGCATTTAAGAAGTGCAACATAAGAATAAAAATTACTCTTTGAAAGAAGAATAAAAATTATTCCAGGATCTTCCCACATGCTTACAAAATCAATGGAGCTTAGAGTCCCCACTTACACTAAAAGCTGCCTCGTCTCCTGAAGACACAGTAGAGGACTAAAGTAACCAGCCAGCGAATTCAACTGGCAGAAAACACAGAGCCACAGATGTTTATGGCTAGAAAGGACCTTTGAACTAATTAATTTAATCACAGAAGATCATAGTGCTCCCAATCATTCAGAGACGGGGGCCCTTTAAGAGAGAGCAGACATGAAGAGCCTCTTGGGTTCCAAAGGACTTTGAACTGCAGAAGCCCTGCTGGTACAACTGACTCACTCACACAACAAATGTTTACTGAGTGCTGGCTGCATACCAGGCATAGCTCAGCTTGCTGGGGACATAGCAGTGAACAAAGGGACAGAGGCTTGGCCCCTAACAGGTAACATTTCGGAGGGCCACAGTCACTGAAAGAGTAATTTCACAGTGTGCTGGTTTAGCAGAGGGCTTGGAGGGAAAACACCCTGAAGAAAGAGAGACTTAAGTCCTCATTGTCCTGCAGCTGTTCACCTAGTATTTATTCATTTCCTCATATTGTACAAACATTTATTAAGCACTCGTGGAGGGCGGAGAATGGGCTGAAGAACAGACTCAGTAGTAGGATAAAAGATGGATAAGACACAGGGCTCCTCTGCCCCAGGAGCAGACACCCTGGTGGTGAAGACCACAAAGCTTTGACCAGTGAGAAAATAAACATACGAAATCATGAGAGCAGGGCCGTGGGAAAAACCTTCTGCCTGGGGTGTAAGATGGCTACCCTGTAAGAATCAGGATGAGGACATTTCAGGCCTAGAGAGTTTCATGCACAACACCATAGAGATATGGGGACCCAAGCAAGGGGGTGGCCTGGGGCCAAGGCAGGTACAGGGGAAAGAGAACAAGCACCAGTGCCTGATGAGCCAGGACCTGAACCCCAGTGCTGCTCCTCTTTCCTGCAGTGTGAGCTTGGACCAGCTGCTTGACCACTGTGGCCCTCAAGTTCCTCCTCTGAAAAATGGTGCTTGTGATGATCACCTTGTTATATTATTGAAACAATTTCCAATACACATATGACAGTAAAACCGCTGCACCAAGCTCCTAGTGAACACCACGTGCTGATCATTAGAAGTGGTGGGTAATGGGCCTGGCGGGCAAGTTGGGGTCAGACTGCTAAAAGGGCCGTGTAAACTGGATTCAGTGTTCCTCCTAGAGAAATCCAATTTGAAATCGTTAGTCCCTACCATCCACTCTGTGCCCTGCTTGGGGAATATTAGCGTATGTGCCAGCTAAGTGTTTTACATACATAGGTGATCTCATCTCATAGTCATAGAACTGTGGGGAGGATATACTACCATGATCTTAATTTTACATACAAATGAGGCTGAGTGAAGTTCAGTGTTATGCCCAAAGGGACACGGTCATCAAGTAGCAATTTTATCCTGCCTGTTTTCCCACTGGCATCCTCTACCATCTCACTCAGTTCTTGTCTTAGCCCCCCACCTTGCTCATAAGTCTTCCTTCACCCCGCCAACCCAGCTGTGCAGAATGACCTGCTCTCTGCCCCAGCCTTGAAGCCATTCTGAGTGGCTAGCTGCCCTGCCCACCTCTCTCCTGAGCTGGCACTACCCTCCACTACCTGGCAGCTCACGTCAGGACTGGTGCTCTGCTGCCCCCTCCTGGCCAGGGCCAGAACCCCAACTGCTGCTCAGGGCCTCAGTCCTGATGTTCCATTTCCTCAATATCTTAAGATATAAAAGAACTGTACTGGTTTGCCATGGATTATCCCGATAATTTCCTTAGGTTTCGATTTCACTAATGTGTCATACACACACAAGAAAATCTCTTTTTCTTATATTTTTAGTTTGCTTCTAGTTACAGGTTACACTCAGGAGAGCTTTTCAAGAGTTTACCTCATTAAATATTTTTATTAGCTTAAGTCTTCATGTTTAGGGAGCTGAAAGACTCAGAGTCCTTCAGAAGCCACTGAAAATGTCTGCACTTAAGCAAGAAATCTTCAGAGGCCTACCAGGACTGCACACTCTAAGCCAGGCTGATTTACTGAATTATATATTCTGAATTTAGTCACATTTAATAATAGTCTTGTCCCAATGGGAAATGCGCTCACGCTCTCTCTCTCTCTCTCTCTATATATATATATATCATACATTTGAATGAACAGACACCAGTATAACTACTTGGACTGAAAAGTTGTCACAACTAAAGGATGACCTTGTATACCTGTTAGAGTCCCAAATGGGCAGCTGTCACTTCCTAAAGTAAAGCAGTCTCTAACTACCTGTCTCGTCAAGGCAGTACAACAAGTCGGTCAGGCCAAGATAAAAAGTGTAATGGAGGGTAAAAGGCAAGCAAAGTCCCTATCAAACGGTCCACAGGGACTTACAGTAGGAAGAAATCATGCAAACAGTGCATTGTAGGTAACAGTAAAGGTGTGAACACAATCACAGATTTGCTATCCCGAACTCTTCTTCCAGTTTGTAATATTCGTCAAGTCCTGTCTATAATGATGACGTACATGAAAGAAAGTGCACTTTCAGCAAGTAACGCAGCCACAAACTGAGGGAGAGTTAATAGCGCATCATGTCCACTACCTCTTTAGCAGACCATTCCCGTCAGAAGGTTACTCAAGTCCAGCCATTTCTTATTTTATAAGAAATATGTTTGCGCCTGGTTAATTTTTCAACCAATCACCCTGAAGCATGACTGAAGAAGTAACTAAGTAATGACAAAGCATCCGTCAACAGGGACGAACTCGACATCCTGGCACTAACGCCCACAACTCTCCAAGCACTGTCCCCCAAATACTTGGGCAAAAGCAGTCATCTGGCTAAGACAGCAGCTGGGAAAATTTACCATGAAGTAAATTAGATAGATTGAAATTGAGGTTCTTGCAAAATAATATAAAATTTGGGTTCAATGACAAAGAAAAATAAAATTTATTCAACTCTCTGCTTGATGAGCAAGCTGCATTCCTTATCTCTTTCTGTTTCTGTTTTGTGACTTTTTCAGTCACAATGGCAGTAAGCTCTTATCAAAATCTCTCATCAGGTAGTCTTAAAATGCATAACAAGTGCACATACATGCCCACTTCCCCTTTCTGCACAAAGACACACCTTGCAATGTGATTTTTTGTTTGCATTTTGATCCACATATCTGCACTTAAATCATTTTCATAAAGTAGAATGTTATTTAAACATAAGTAAAGAAGCTTACTCAGTAACCACTTACAAATACCGTTCTTTCATGTGATAATCAGCCAACAAGATGTTCTGAGCACATGCCCCTCCTGTTACACACCTATGTACCTTAAATGCTATGCATGTGCTGCTGAATCAGTATGTGCTGTGCTTCTGCAAACATCCAAACACAGAAATTACAAGCGAAAGTTAGGGGAAAAAGACCCTCTAATACTTTCTGGTAGCATCCCACTATGTTATACACGCCCTGTAAGTGGACAATTGGAGACCTCTGCTTTAGTCAAAATGTGAGGGACCAGTTTAGCACTAAAGTGCATTCAAAACAAAAAAGAATCATGGCATTTGTTCAAGAGCCTGCTTATTTAAACAGAGTCCCAATTTAAGGCCTGTAACCAGTCCATCTAAACTGTACACATGGCATATAGAAAAACTGCTCAATGTGTAAATAATGTATTAGTAGCAGAAAAATTAAACACCACTAGAGACAAATCTTTTATCAATGGTTTATTTAACATATTATTTTGTAATTAATTGTCATTTCAAATACAATAGAAGAATGATCAACTTGAGACCTATTTAATTATTATACACAAAATAAATTACTCTGCAGTAAATAGTATGGAAATTTAACTTAAACAAACTTGTAAATCTTCTCCATTTCCAAAAACATGTTGATGAATGGAACTAGCTAACATGCTACATAGGTAAGAGCTGTAACAGTTGCAGTTCCAATAGACATAGAAAAAGGATGAGTAAGCAGGCATTTAAAGATTGTGCCCACCTTAAAAACTAGTATCAGGTTGACATTTTCAAAGTATAAGGGAGATGCAAGGTAGTTCCTTGAATAAATGAAGTCTTGATATCATTTTAACCCGAAATTCTCATGCAACTGAAGAGGAGTAGAATTTCAGCTTGATCGATGGAGGCCAGGGTTTGGCAAACCATGGCTAAGGGCCGCTTGTTTTTGTATAGTCTGCAAACTAAGGATAGTTTTTACAGTGTTAAATGTGTTTTTTAAAATACAAAGAAGAACAAAGAGAAAAAATATAATACTTTGTGATGTAAAAATCATATGAAATTCAAATTTCACTGTCATAAAGTTTTACTGGAACACAACCATGTGCAGTTGTGTCTGGGGCATCTAGGGCTGTTTGCACCGGGCCATTGCAGGCAACGTGTGGCCCACAGCATCTCACATGTTAACTCTGTCACTTCACAGGCTCTTTACCAGGCCTAGGTACCTGATGTCAGCCCCCTCAATCCCACGCTACCCCTTTCTGTGGGAGGGCATTCATTCTTTCTTTTTCTCTTTCTTTCTTTCTTTCTTTTCTCTCTCTCTCTCTCTCTCTCTCTCTCTCTCTCTCCCCCCCACTCCCTCCCTCCCTCCCTCCCTCTCTCTCTCTCAACAAACATGGTAAGTTCTCTCTTACCCACCCCGTGGTTTATGGGTAACTGGCCAGTTCTGAGTCCCACAACTTCAGCCCAAGATGCAGCTGCTCCCTACAGCCACCTTTTGCTCTCCTGATGGTTCATTCTTTTGCTTTTAGTCAATATAGACACAGTCTTCTTTTTTTTTACACATTATCTTTGGTGTGACATTAACTTACTCCCCCATCCTTAACTGCCACAATAACGTTCATGTTTTGTAAACTTTGCAAAATAAAATGTATAGTCTGCCTTTTTCTGCCAGTTTTTGCCTTTTCTTAGAATGTACTTTTCACC
This sequence comes from Tonatia bakeri, assembly GCA_004024845.1. NCBI lineage: Eukaryota > Metazoa > Chordata > Mammalia > Chiroptera > Phyllostomidae > Tonatia > Tonatia bakeri. The sequence continues at coordinate 33,182 of PVIA01002448.1, read as the reverse complement.
TGGCATGCCCTTCACCAAAACTCTACCTGTTAGAATTCTGCCAAATTTCGAGGTCCACACCCCTTTAAAGATACCTTGGTCTTCCCAAATGGAATTATCACAATGTCATAAAGTAGTTCTACTATCTCTGCCTCATATTAGTATTTATTTATTCACCCCATATTAAAACTACCATTGACACACACACTGCACATTCGGAGGCCAAATGGTGTTACATACATCACATTGATTCACATCCCAGCCCTCCACCAACATACAGTGTCGCGTTCATAATTTTTCAAAAGGTCTGACCTGCAACTGGGCTTTTCGGAGGCACAAAGGCATGAGATTAAATAACAAGGAATGAAAAAAATGAGAAGATCACTCTCTTTTCAATTACGTTCAATGGTTCTGATTACATCAGGAAGAAAACCTCAGTGTGTGCTACTGTGGTTTTAACACTGCTGATCTCTGATAATCTCCCTCTTTAACAAAGAGAGAACGATCCTCAGGCTTGGATCCTTTTGCAGGCAAATATTTCTAGCAACAACTTAACAAAAAAAATGCTTTCTTTTTATTGCAACTTATTTTTACAATTTGCTTCTATAAATATTTGTGGCATGAATGCTAGTTTTCAATTTAATAAAATAAGTATTCTTGGTAAGTAAATTTAGGTTAACAAAAATGAGGTAAGTTCAACAAAAATGTTAAGTAAATTATAGGATAGGTGGTATGCACATATAACAGAAATCTTTATGGTATTACATAGAAATGGGAAAAACATGTGGTTATAGCAGATATTCAATAAAGTCAAATAATTCTAACCCATCAACCTCCCTGCTGTTAACCATCTACATAACCAAAAGAAAATCACGTGTAAGCCCAGCTTCACACTTCTGAGCTGGTGGTTCTCAACAGGAAAGCGGGGTGGAGTGGGAGACATCTGACAGCGTCTAGAGGCATTTTGGGTTGCCCCAACATGGCAGTGGGGGAGAAGGACTGCTACTGGAGCTTGTGGGTGGAGGCCAGGGACACTGCTAAGCATCCTACAGTGCACAGGACAGTCCCCCAACTAAGAGGTGTCTGGCCCCAAATGTCTGTGGTGACGAGCTGAAGAAACCCTGCTCTAGGAGAAGAGAAAGCAATGTACGAACTACTCTTTGCCCATTGGCCAGCCCTGCTCCGGTCCTCATTTGATCTCACAGCTAATAGGACTGCTGAGGAGCCCCCTACCCAAACTCTCACTATTTGACACACAACCACTGCCTTCCATTAGGATTGGAATTTTTAAAAAATACACTGTATTGAAGAGTCCTTTATGAGCTAATACTATGCCTTCAATATTTAAATCTAACTTCGTAATTAACCCGTTGTAGTTAAGAAATTTTCAGATGATCCTGCTTTCTCAAATAGGGAAAAAGCAATTAAAGTAAAGACTAATATACTTTGAGCAAAACTTCGATTCTATCTGCTATTGATTTCACGTAAAGTCACTGTTCAGCCTGAATTACATGGTTCATTGACTCAATTAAATATATTTTACATAATAAACCTGACCTTGAAATACTGAGAATTCAATTTTTTATTAGATATGTCAGCCTTCCCCAAAGGGAGCCTAACGAGAACTACTTTTTAAGCTAGTTCCCCGCCCTCCGCAAAAAGTAAAATCATTAACACGGAAAATACAACTGGTGGTTGAAACAGGTTACTTGGCCAGCACTCAGCATTTTCTTCTCAAATGTCTCACTGCAAGCAAACAATCCCCACATCTATTTCTGAGGGCAAACTGTTTACAAGAAAGTTCTCTGAAGCTATTGTGTGGTTAGTGCTTTCTTTCTCTCTCTCTCTCTTTTCCCCCCAAGGAAAGTTCTTCAGAACTGTTTAGAAGCAGATGGCACCTGTGTCTTTTTTTTAAATTAGTCGTCATTTTTACCTTTGCGACGGTATTTAAGTATGATAACACAGTCTGCTCTTCAAGTACTAATTCTATCACAGTCTTCACTTGATGCTGAGGCTCTTTACAATGAGTGTATTTCCAAATTTAGCAGTGAATAACATGTATGAACTTGAGTTGTTAGTATAGCTGAGAGGCATTTCATGCCTTTAAGTTCAAGTTGATTTAACTCCTAATTCTGGCATGCCTGTGGTAAAACGATAGTAAAGGTGAATCCCTTTCATTTCGGAGATACAAAGCACTCTGCCACAGAAAGGCAGCATTATTGTCAACACCTGCAAGCTACAGAGGTGGCAGTTACTGATACTCCCACTGTGAAGAAAGGAAACTAACTGTTGGATGAGGCTAGGGTCAGGGCCCCACAAGTTTTGGGGACGGAATGAACAGGCCACAGGATTTCCCTTTCCCTGGGGTCCCTGGGACTGAGATCATCATGTCAGGACCAACAGAGACCACATGTCAAAGAAGGGGAAGGGAGTGTGCCTTCTGTGCCTGGTCCATTTGGTTATCATTCATTCACTCTCCACATCAGTGTTGAGCACCTGCCGAGTACAGCTCTGTGCTAGGGGGAGGAGCACGCCAGAGCTAACAAGAGCTGAATCCACAGACGGCCTTCCAGTCCGCCTCCAGTTGATATTCCTGCAAAGAGCTAGTGCAGCCCCAGTTTCCAGTCTCCCACATGCAGTTCCACCTTGCTCCTGAGTCAACAGCCTAAGAAAAGAACTGGGTGCACAGCAAAGAAGAGCAGGGCCAAACATTTATATTTTTAATTCCCAGTGAGACAAAAAGAAAAGCATACCATGCCCCAAAGTGCTTAGATATTAAATGCAGTGTGGACAGCAGGAGACCTGTATGTGAGATAGGCTGTGAGGCCCTAGAAGACAGTGTTGGGGGGACAGCCAAGGGCATGAGGAGGCCCAGCCAAGAGAAAAAGGAAAGGGAAAAAAAGAGGCTGATTCCTCCCCAGCCAGGAGCACTGGTTGGAGCCCTTGTGTTAGCAAATGCACACTTTTCATGTTTCCTTAGAGGAAGCATTTCCTGGCCGTTACCGGGGGCCAGAGCTGTGTGTCACCAGGTGGAACACTACACCGCTCCGGCTCCTGAGTTCCCTCCTCTGCAGGGAAGGTGCCCTGGCCCAGCCCCTGCCCCTCAGCCCCTCCGGAGTGCAGTGCACCCAGCAGATCTTGGGCAGACAGCAGAGTTTTCTGAAAAAATGTCTGAAAGAAGAAACCTAAGAATAAGTTGGAGGCAAAGGTAGGAGAACTTTTCTCTACAGAGCTGTGGAAATGGAGACACTATGTCACTAACTGATCTGCAGGACATTTTTTCCAAAGGACTCGGCCCCAGGCTTTAATGTGGCCTTTAATACACTGACTGAAGGCCTAAAACAGCACTTTTCAAATTGAACCACTACCCATTAGTGGGATGTGAAATCACAAGGATTCAATTGATATTTTTTTAATGAAACAGAGTAAAATCACACAGCATAAAATAGGAAATATTAGAGTATATCGTTGGTAATAATAACTTCATTTTATGAAAGTTACTTCCATTTGATACACACCTATGCCTCACTATCTAAATCTATTTGGTTCCTAAGCAATAATATACACAGTAAGGGATCCTACACGATTATGCTTCACTTGGGTTGCCATAGATGTATTTTTTTTAATTGCAGATCAGGTTGTGTGGAGGCAGGGATTTAAAGTCACTAGCCTAAAGAAACTATAGTTAAGTGGAATGGAAATTTTTTAAACATTGATTCCATAATAATTTAACACTTCTTTTGGTCTAATTATATTTTTTATTTGGTTTCCTCAAACTTGTGTGTGTGTGTGTATGTGAATACATCTAGTTTTATTACAAATATTTTTCAATTTCACACGACAGACAAGAACAAAAGGCGGGAGAGAACTGCAGACAAGACACAGGCTTGGATGCAGTGGGCCACACCCCACCACAGAGCAGGGCAGGCCCCGCTCTGCCGCCTCGTGCCAGACCACGGACAGAGTCCGGACCAGATGAGGCTCCCTTCTCCCTTGGCAAAGCCATGAAAACACCAATTTCTCAAATCAGTGGGCACAGGACCAATGGCTCTCTAGGATATGGAGCCCTGCATAGGATCATGGCCAGCTCATATTTTTAAGTAGAATTGAATTTGTTGATGTATCATAATTTTTGTAGACTTTTTGACAAACTCTATAAATGAAGCAGTATTTCAAATTTTCAAATATCAGTTTTGATAAACTTAATCAGTTGACCGAATACTCTGAAATAATCCTCTCCACTCTCACCCTCACCCCTCCCCCAGTCCTGAAAAGGAAAAAAAAAAAAAGCTATCCTATCTGCCCTGGTCTTCATGGCTACTTGGAGACCATTGCTGTCATCACCAGCCAGGGGCTTTAAGTGGCTAGAGCCTTAGGAATGTAGCTCCCTAAAATTTCCAAACACATCCTCGGGTGTGTTGCCATAATGGTTACATGGCCAGTCATGAATTCTGGAGTCACTAGTTTATAACCAGATAATTATAACAGAAGAAGGACTACTCCCAAATTCACTTAATCTAGGAGGGGTTGTCCACACCCTGGAACCAATCACACTGACACCACACAACGTCTGGGGCATTGTTCTCTTAGCATCTTAATGATGACTGTGTTACTAATGAATTAAATGTTTCATCGTTAGAGTCAGGCAGGTTTGACCCGAGACAGAGGAGAGAGAGTCAAGACTTGAAACCAGTTGTTTCAACTTTATCGCCAGTGCAGGAAGGTACTCGGTCAGTACCAATGATTATAATAATGTTGCATCCTCTGGCTTTATAGATTCTTAGTAATTATATCCATAATGCTAGTTACTTTATGTTTTAGGGGTTTTTTGAAAAAAAATTACTTTGATTGTGAAGTGATAGTATTTCCCAAAGTCTCAACCCCGTGGAGGACGCATGCACCTCACCAGCACTGCCGTCCACAGAGAACCCCTGATACTCACACGTGGCTGCTGGACAACAGCAAAACTACGAATTCTCAGTTTTCCTAAAAGTATTTTAACTATGTGACTGTTGAAGTATTCAAACAACTAGGCAGCAGGTGAGAGTCTTAGCAACATATAATTGATTTACTGTGGCCTCCAAAATGTGTTGTGAAATATAACAAGTTTTTTAAAAAAATAACTTCAAATTCCTTAGGTTTCCCTGTGAAGTCTACCATCCCGTATATGTGTACAACTGGCAGTTTATTTTTTTTCAAACCACCTTCCCATTCCTCAAATGAAGCAAATTTTTTGAGTTTCCTATGGTGAAGCTTATTCATGAAGATGAACATGCTGATGACAAGCCAGAGCCAGTGAGAGGCATTCGGGGTAAACATTACTAAGAAAGCAGCTAGAGTTGGTGGTGGGACAGTCCCTGTAGCACTTCCTCTACTAGGTGGCAGTTTCTAAAGCACCGACTAGACAATTTTAAGCAGATTATTTTTTAACCTGAAATTACACTGCTCCACTGGAGCTCACGATACAATCAGAGTAGGTTTCCAGCCCAGGAAGGGGACACTGCGTCTTCACCTCACTAGTGAGTGTGTACGACAGCAGGTCTTCAGATGGACATTGGAAACTCGATAAAGTCAAGAAGTTCACGCGTACATTATTCAATGCTCAAATGTTGAGAACATTTTAAACAGTGGCAAACTACTGAATCTTCATCCAGTTCTGCATTTCTTATACACCGTCTGCATTCCATGAGTCATTAATAGTAGTGACAAATAGGGGGAGGGGGTGACCTTTGGACCTTCCCACAAAGTACCCACATCCCAAATCCTGCACTGTGGTCTCTGATGGCATAAAAACGAAATTAGCTGTTAGCTCTTTACAGCAAAGAGAATGAAAAATGAAATTGCAAAGGAGCATTAAGTACGGAAGCTTCAACTTGTCAACAGTTGAAATGACACCTTCAGACTCCCTTTTATAAAGGGCCTGGATCTAAACTGAGTGTAAAAAGAACTCTACTTAGCTATGGATAACAGAAAAGGGAGAAAAGAAAGGAAGGGGAAAAATAATTTCCATTGGATAGAAATATGAGAACAGATGGTACCCCGAACTCCTACCTGTTTGGATCTTCAGAGGGGGAATGATGGACATTGCTGCAACCCCAGGGAGGTGGCTTCTGCATACACATTTAAAGAAATCACTCCAGTACAGGGAAGAAGAGCAGCAGAACTCTTCTAGTTACCACTGCCTGGCCCCCGAATGCTGCTTTTTCTTCAAAGCCACACTAGTTCATTATTTTCCCATCAACTCTTTTAAATGATTCATTCCCCCCTTCATTCGGAGCAGACTTTGCAGGAAAAAGCTACTATTTGAGTTTAATTTCTAGTGCCACTTGCTTTGGAGAGCTTGCTGAGAGAAAGGAGGAAGAATCTTATTTAATAATTCTATCATGATTTGGAGGGGAACCCTCCGCCGCCCCCAAAATAACCATACAAACGGGACCCTCTGGTAAGCTATAATCCTGAGCAAAAACACCAGTTGGGAAAAGCAGGGCCCACGTGCGGTGGGAGCTGTCACCCAAGGGAAGTGGCAGCCGGCGAGGAGGAGGGAGTGTGGGAGAGAGTAGGGCTGCTGCTCGCAGCTGCACCGGCCTGAGCGCGCAGGGGAAGACCCGACTCCCACCTTAATGGTGCTTAGTTCTCTCCTAGACACCAGACTCGGGGAAAGCGAAGGGCAGGGAGGCCGGCTCCGCATCCCCGCGAGCTGTCACTGCGAAAGCTACAACCCCAGTGCGCGCCGCGGGCTTCCCCAGAAGCCTGAGCCAGCGCGCAGGGCGCGGGGCGCCACCGGGTCCCCGGCGCCCCGCGCGCGCACAGCCCGCCGCCCCCCGCCTTACCGTCCCAGCTCCGACTCCACCTCGAAGAAATCGCTCAGAGCGTCCCTGTTGGAGCCGTCGATCCAGTAATCCGGGACAAGGTTCCCAGCCCCCGGGGCCACACTGGCGGTGACCGAAGAGCAGGACGAGGCCGAGCACGAGGGCACCGTGACTTTGAGCATCTTCGCGGCGGGACTCCGGAAGCCGCCGCGGTGGCCGCTGCTGCCGGAGCGAGAAGCCCCGCCGCTCTCGCCGCTGCCTGAGAACGCAGGAGCGAGAGGTGGTGTCCTTCACCCACGCGCACACGCCCACAGCCGCCGCCTCCCCGCGCGCCCCCGGCCGCCGGGGCTGCGGCTTCCTTTCCACACGCTCGGCAGGGAGGGAGGGTGGGTGGGCGGAGAAGGGGGCGAGGAACTGGGAGAGGGTGTGGAGGGTGAACCCCAGTCGCCGCCCGCGAAGAGAGAAAAGGCGGAGGCACTGCGAAGGGGAGATATTCCCTCCCCCTTCCCTTCGTACCTCCCCACCTCCCCTCCGCCCTCCGACGAGCCTTTCCAGCCCCCCCGCCCCCCTTTCTTCCTCTCGGCTTCTCCGGCAGTGGCTGCGGCGGTGCCGGCTAGGGCGGCTCCGGATGCAGGAGCTCGGGGAAGCACAAGGACCAGAGCATCATCCCACGCGCCCTCCTGCGGGAGCACGGAGCCGGGAAAGGACCACGCGCAGTGGGACGCTCGCTCCGGAGTGCCGGGTGGCCCAGCAGGATGGTGAGAAAGGGACCTGTCTATTGGCGCAACTCATCCCTCCTAGAGCGCGACTGGGTGACCAGCCCCTCCCATCCACGACCAGCTAACCAGCCATCTCTTGTTCGTCCCTCTATCAAAGCTTATATGGGTGGCCTGTGGTCACGCTGACCTGACCTCACCTTTGAGTGAAGTCTTCTGTTGGAATAGATTCTGTGCTGCTGCTGCTGCTGCTGCTGCCGCCAGCACTGCCTCCTTTGGCACCGTTGAAGCTCTTTGAAAGGCGGGTACTTGCTGTACCTCCTTCACTCCTAGGCTCCGAAGGCTAGCAACAGAAGTGACCCCGAGAATTACAGGTCTAGAAGGGCCCTGTGGAAGCCAACTGGTCCGGCCCTGCGCCTCAAGTTGCGACCTCTCATCATACATGTCAGAGAAAATTGCTACATTTTAAAGCTCTGTCCTCTTCCCAGGAGATGTGTCCCATCACAAGCTTCTGTCTGTCCCTCAATTTTAATGCTATTATTTCAAGTATTGATTAAATATATATCATTCATATTTCTACCCTTAAACTTTTTCTTTTCAGATTTCAGGAGAGATAAACAGCAATTAGTCATTATATTTTGCAACAAATCTTTGTATTTAAAGACATTACATCACATCTCATTTCTAATTAAAATGAGTCTTGGCCCTTTAGTTAATCTTACTTCACAGGTGTTACTTATAGTCTTTTTCTCCCCCTGACTTTCCTCCAACCTGCGTTAAACTCTTCTGAGTGTGTCGCCATTCCTAATATTTGCCTCTCATTTATTGATTTGTTGCTTACACGCAGAGCCTTCATGCCATACTGGGGAACTACCAACAAAAAAATTTAACCAATTAGTGATAAAAATGTAATCCTTAGTTAACTGGAAATAAAAAGAAATACAAAAACTATTCCCCATAGGTAATTTAATGATGGCGATCACATGCTCAGTTTACAAATGGCCTAACAAACAGTAAGCATACATAGACTCATAAAAATCCAGTTAAATACTGATTTGGCAAAAGACTAAAAATGCTCATGTAACAAGTTACTTTCCAGAGAATGAATGGACTAATCTTCATGTTAGAAGATTAAGCTCATTAGCAGAGCCAACTAATAAAGCACTCTACAGTAAAATCCCCTCGGCCTGCGCTGACCAGCCGAGGCAGGGCACGCGCACGGTGTGGCGAGGCCGTTGCTGTTCACGCCTCTCTGAGGTTTGTCTTGAAGTGGCAGCACTACGTGTTGCTACTTGTCTGTTCTTAGCAGTTCTTTCACAACGTAAGTCCATAGCAAGCACATTACACTGAGAGGTAAGGTAAGCCTCCCCCCCACCTGCTGTTTTAAGGAACAATAGTTAGAGGAGCACCATTTCATGGTACAGAGGTGACTGTAGAGTTATTATTTACTTTCAACATTAGTTTAGTCATTTGACACCTCTGCTTTGTAAAAGTGTTGTTAACTGAAGTTTAAAAACAGAGAGTATTTGGTTTAATGAATGTAATTTGTCTTTATTTTAAATTTAAAAATATAAGATGAAAATAAACTTTATTTTAAAACAGGTGGGACAGTAATTAAGTCCACACAATTTATCTTCACTCCTTATGAAATATCATCTAAACTGACCAGAAAAGGGACAAAGGAGAAAGGGAGGAGTAATGGCAACTAAATCTTAGAATCTAGGAACAGATGGACAACTGGCAACTGACTTGGAAGAGTGGGAAAAGGCAGTAAGAAGAAATCTAATTCTTACCACAGAACTCCAGAAATGATCAGGAATTAGAGTACCGGATCTTTCTAATGTGGAGGAGAGAATCAGGCATTGGTTGAACATTTTTATAAGAAGGCCTAAGGCCTCTATATTTCTTCTATGATTCACAGCATAAAAACATACTTTCCAATCTCATGGAAAAGGGAGTACATTTAATTTTGGGAAATGTTGAACAAAAAATGATGTCTTAGATCATGAGGTGTAGTTCAGACCATATTGAAAACAGGGGCATTCATGAAGCTCTATGTAATAAACCATGAGACTTCCAGGTTCATTAGGCCCCCAGAATGCTGAAAAATATGTTTCTATCACATCCCTAGCCATACAGAAAATTACTGAGTGGATTAATCATGGAGAAAAACCAGCATCTCAAAAGGAGGGGACCTATGGACACACACTATTACAACTTGCTCCTCCCAGCAACATACCCTGACTTTTGTCAACACGTCACAGCAAAGCCCGCCATCAGACAGGCTCAGGGCCCCAGGTTTTGGTGAGCTGTTTTGTGTCTCACTTAAAACATGAATGGACAAGGTTACAGTCTAGTGTGGCAGAGTAGCTGGTATGACTAACCCCCCTGCATATAACAATTATAATCAGTGGACTTAGTATAAATACAGTTATTTAAATGTGCATAAGAACTGCCAGAATCAGAAAACTGCAAGCGATATAATTGATAAAAGAAAGGAACTCTTCTGAATAAAATGCACATTTATTTATTTGACTTTTTCTTTGAGGGCTCTGCAGGCACTGCAGGTCTAAGTGGCTGGAGGTGTCAGAGAACAGAATTCAGGGCCAGCAGAGAGGCTAGCCATAGAGGAGGAACTCCAGAAAGGAGGGACTATGGTGGAGCAATCCACATGTCTACATATAAACTGTGCTCAAATACTAAGACAACTTTGGAACTTAACAACAAGCAACTAGAAAAGAAAAAAACATCTACTTCACTATTCAGCAATAAAAAAACATAAGCTACTAATACACACAGAAATATGGGTGAGTCTCAAAAAACATTAAACTCAATGAAAGAAGTCAGAGCTAAAAAGAGTATGTATTGTATGATTCCATTTATTTGAAACTCTGGAAAAAATGAAGGTAAAACAACCTACACAGAGATAAATCTTGGTACTATTTAAAAACACTAGAGTTTCTGAAAAGAGCAACAAGTTTACCTACAAACAAGAGTCAGAATTTCATCACACTTATCATTAGTAACACTAGATTCTGGAGTGATCGCTTCCAAGTTCAAAGAAAAAAACTGATTTTGAACCCATTTCCGAGCTAACTAACCTTCCAAATGAAGCAAAATAACAGACATTTTCAAATATTCAAGGGCTCAGAAAATCTGTCACGCATTTATCATCTCAAAAAAATCACTATAGGATAAACTGTAATTAAATCAAATGTGTGCAAGGAAGTGAGTGACAGAATACAAGGAAGAGTGCTACATGAAGGAAAAACTAAAGTTTTAGAGTATTAGTACCCAGTCTGATTCTGTGAATTTGTATCATATATCAGTATAGATGTGTGAGAGACAGTAGAAGAGAAGGGTTAGGGGCAGACAACATAAGAGTACACTAGGATCCCATTCCTTCTAGGCGAAGAAGAGGTATTCTGATTAAATATGGGCATTGATAGAAAGTGATACAGTTAACATACTTTCAAAATGTAAGGATAAAAATGATAAGAGCAGAAAGTGTTTATAGCTTTCAAAAAACAAGGTGGGAAGAGAAAACAGGACAAAGAAAGTTTGATAGACACAAGGCAGAGGGGTAAAACAGAAAACAACACTATAAAATACTTAAAAGGGCTATAGAGTGAATACTGTGGTGCACGGTCGAGAACGCCTCACTCAAAGTTAGCCCCCTCCCTGGAAGCTGTTTGCACCCAGTTGCTCATCCCAGACTCCTTGCCTCAGTTCTGAACAAACCCTGAAGGCCGGTCCATCTCCAGAGCTCTCTGTGGGATGTCTGAGACCACTGGGACACATGTATCACAGTTTAAGCTCGCCTTCTGCCCAGTCCTTCCCTTACTCCCTGTTGTTCCTGATTGTTCCCCAATAAACTTTGTGCGTGTGTATGTCTATCTTCTCTATCTCGATGAATGTTTCTAAGGGGACCCGATTTCAGATAGTCAGTGCTAAGTGGTCCAAGGAAGCAGATTTTAAGGATGGAATTTTGGAGCCAAATCACTCACCAGATGCCTCACAATGAAGATCCCATTATTGTTTGTGAATGAAGTATGGTAGTTCACGGCATACGTGGTAACATATTCTGATTACATATTGTTGCCTAACAAATAATTGCAAAGCACTATGCCTTAAAATAACTATTTCACTATTGCTCATGATTCTGTGGGCTCAGTTGGGCAGTTCTCCAGCTTCAATGAAGCTGAGGTTAACAGTCATCTAGGAGCTTAACTGGGCTTATTAACTGGTTGGAAGCTGATACTGGCTTCAAGTATGAGATCACCTGGACTGGCAACCACGTGCCTACATGTGGGCTTTTCACAGCATGGCAGCTGGGATCCAAAAGACAACATCCCAGGGACAAGAGTTCCAAAGGAAAGAATGTAAAAAGTGCATCAGTTAAGGGCTAGGCAAAAAGCAGCATCACTTATACCAGAGTATTACATTTATCAAAGTTACCATAAGCATAGGCAAGATTCAAGGAAAGGGTGTGTGTGGCATACACAAGTAGGATGCCATGAACTTGGGACCATCTTAGGAGTCTAGCTACTGAACTCCTAAGCTACTTAACAGCTCCTATAATTGTTAAGGTTTCACTCGAGGTTAACCAAGATGGGAGGGAAAAGCACTCATGGGTACAATGTCTCAAATCTTTGAAAGTTTGCAGGAAAGTCATAATTATAAGGATAATGGAATGAGATAGATTTTTGTTGAGTGCAACCAGGCATTGGAGAAAGAACATAAAAAGCCAAGGACAGTTAATCACCAATTTAAGGCAAAGTGAGAAAGCTAGTTGGCCTCCTTGGCAGCTTTTGAAGAGAACTGCACCTCCTGCAGTAGAACAGCAAAAAGAGTTGTGAATCAGGTACAGGATTTAATTATAATGACAGCTAGTTGCAGAAAAACCTGAATTCTCAGTGCTGGAGAGTCTGCTATACCAAGGTCCTTTATCCAAAGGAGAGGGACTCTGAGTCTTGGGATGAAATCATCTTGATGCCCTGGAGAAACTGGAACCCCCAGATTTCCCTGAACCATCTGAGCCTGTAGAAGTGACCCAACTCTCCCTATTCGAGGCTATTTCATCTCCTTTGTTTGCAGATGATACAAAGGCCTCTGTCTTGTAAGACAGTATGCATCCCACTCAGTATCTGTTCCCCCACCACCATCCCTCCTGGTCCCCAGGCCAATAACTGGGGTCCGGTCACGACATAACATAACACAGCAGGGAGTGCTGCACCTGCTGGGTGAGAGAAGGGACTGTTCTCCGGAGGAGCTGCAGGGCCTAGCCGGCATGTACTGGCTAGAATTTGGATCCTGAGGTTTCTGAATCAAGGAAGTCAGAACAAAATTGGCATAAGGCAGATTATAAGGGTATAGGAACTGCTCCCTAAATACTGGATTTAAGTCCCTGGGTATAAAGCTGTGTGGTAAGCCACAAAGAAAATCTCCATCATCCAAAAGTAGAAACCATACAGGACAAGTTTTTTACCAGCTTGCAATAAGATTAAAAAATAGCAAAAGAAGTCATGCACTTGGACATTTTTAAACACTCTTCAGATGAAATTAAAATTGAAATTACAAATTTATGTCTTCTATAATGAATGAAAATGAACTAATTATAATAATCTGCAGAATGTAGTATAATCTGTAGAATTATAATCTGTACAGAATTATAATAATCTGTAGTCAAGATAATATTAGGGAAATATTCATGATTTTAAATGCATGTGTTAGTAAACAATCGAGACTGAAAATAAATGAGTTATGATTATATAACATGTATGCTGAACTCGCAGGAATTGATAGGATGCAAACATAATGAAAATTTGTCTTTCACTATCTTAAAATCCATTGCAGTCTCACTCTTCCCCTTTCCTTCGATAAAACACTGAGAAAAGATCATAGCTTTTTCAGTTACTCCTAAACAGTAAAAAAAAAAAAAAAGAAGAAGAATCCTCCAGTCACTTCTAATAACAATTATGGTCTTCTTAAATAACTAAACATCCATTGTAGTAAAATAGGGTTTTTATTTAATGTTTCACTTCTCCCCTCCCAGCTCTGGCTCATTTCCAGGCAGGGAGGGGCAAGGGTGTGTGGAGACTTTTGTCCTAACTTTGTCAGCTCCTCTTCCCCCAGACCCACACTTTCAGCTGTGATAATAGTATTCTCCAGGGTTGCTGTTAGGCAGAGTCAGACATGGGATGAGGGGGTGAGAGGTAAGAAAGCTCTAACTTGATGGGGTGGGGGGACGTGATGTGGTGACCATGCTCCTGTTGAATCTTTGTGGCTGACCTCATGAGGTGTTTTGTGGGTTTTTTAGATTTCTTCACTAGGAACATCCAAATGTAGGTCCCTCAATGTGGGCAGAACTCTGTCTCATATTTGGCCACTTCAGACTTTGCCCTCAGATTCAGTATCTAATGCTAACTTCCAGCCTCTTTTTGGTCTATTCAAGCCACACAGCGCCCCTTATTATGACTCACATCTGCCCAGGGAACCACATGCTTCTGCTTAGCAGGCAGTGCAAGTAGGCAACTCTCTTTGCTCTTCCCCAGGCAGACAACTCTGAACACGTACTTTCTGGCCTTCATTTTCTAAAATGCAGACCAAAAACTGTCTCTCTGCCCCATCAAACACTGGGAACAGAGGGAAGACAGGGTTACGAGATTCTGCAAGAGGGCTGCTTAAAGGCCCTCTTACTGTTCCTGAAGTCCAGGGAACATCCCCCGACCCACTCACCCTGCACTTTAAGTATGGAGGGGACATGTGGATGGAAAATGCCACAAGCTACAATACAGCACTCCCTTCAAAGAGTCTTCTCTCCCCTGGCTCTCCAACCTCAGTCCTTTTATCCCCTCAACCTGGATGCAGGGCGGTCTGTCAGCAACCGTTTGCCAGTTGTACGTGGATGAACTAGCCCTTAATTTTGAAATGTAGGGATCCTTGGCACCTCTTACCTTGTTTTAGCCTTTGGGTTTCAGGCTAAACTGAGATAGCAAACCTCTGATGTACTCCTGCTGTCTGCTGCACACATAACTTAGGAAACCAGAAAAGATGGACAAAATAGAATAAAAGAAAGTTAAAGAAGGAATGAATATAAAAGCACAAAATGATTAAATAAAATAAAAACACTGAGCACAGTCTGTAAAATCAAAAGTTTGTTCTTGAAAATCTCATTAAATTGAACTGGCAATCATAATGAAAATATAATTAGAAGTAACGGGCAAGCAACATTACAAGTAGGGAGAGAATATAAAGTTACATTAAATAAGATAACAATTATAAGGAAATATTATAGTTATTCTTATTCCACAAACTTAGAAAACTAGATGAAGTACATCACTTCGTAGAAAAGTATATATTATTATAATTAACACAAGAAGTATAAAAATAGGAACAAAAGTATTATTGATGGAGACATAAACAAGGCAATTAAAATTTATTCTTTAAAAGACATTCAGTCCAAGTAATTTCATACAAGAATTCTGTCAAACTTCAAAGAGCAGATATTTTCCTCATTATACATAAACCATTCCAGAGCAGGAAAAAAATATAAAAAGTAGGTAAATGATTCCATGAGAATAGCAACATGCTATTCTTAACAAAGGACAAAAGGCATACAGAGAGATAATCTGACCTCTTCGAGTGGGCATGCATGTCACAACCCCAAGGTGACTATCAACATTCTAAGTCCAGCAGAAAACTAAGGAAGCATCATAATAAGCAGAAGTTATCTCTGTCTTAGATACTAGCAAAAATCAGAGAACACTTGCTTTTTTGATAAAGAGGCAGAAATTTTAGTGCATTGAGTCAAAATAGTGTATCATTCTATTGACCATATATTCTATAGACAATACATGTTACACATGACTCAAACATCGTCACACTGTTTACAGCCTTCTGTTTTATGATGTTTGGTTTGTTTTTTCATGTATCTGAACTAATGCTGACCCCCTTCCTCCCCACTCTAGGTGAGATACACGATCTCTGTCTAGCCTCTTCTAATGCAGCTGTGATTGACTGTTATCCTACCCAGTCATTACTCAATGGCTTTTTTCACACCGGTTAACGATCAAGCTCCTCTCTGTTCTTTGGTAGAAAAGGGAGAGGGAAAATCTTGAAATATATACTTATAAAGAATATTCTGTGGGTTTCCCAGAACACTTGGTTAATTATTTGGAAATAGATGTATATATCATTATTAGCAGACTACAGAAAAATCCATTTGATTATATTTTCTTTTCAATGATTCAGAAATTTGCAAGCAGAAACTAAAGAGAAAATCCTCAATCTAATAAAGGGTGTTTATGTGAAATATAAGGAAAATACCATAGTTCATGGCCAAATAGAAGAAGCATTTTGACTAAAAACACGAGGAAAGGAGAGCTTTCATCACAATATTCAGTGTGATGAAAGCAAAGAAGAAAGAAATATGAGAAACAGAGAGATTAACTAGCACATCTGTTTTATAAGCAATAATGCGTGAGAAAATAGATCTCCTTACAGAATATAAAATACCTGGAAAATAAAATTGAAAAGACTATACATATCTAGTTATTTATGTGTCTATCTAACCTACTCCTTCATAAGAAAGACAGAGAAGAGCCAAAAGCACCTGAAAAAGACTGTCCGTGAGCAGGGCTTCTAAAGAGACATGAACACATGTTACGAGGCCTGTGTGAATTAAATCTGGAGGGCTTAGGGGTAGGAAAATAAGTCAGTAAAATTAAGTAGGGTACATTAAGCAGACTCATGTGTATGTAAAAATTAAATTTTTTATTACTTGGCCTTTTAACCAATAGAGAAAGATTGTGTATTTATTTTATTTTTTAATAGTTTATTTTATTTTGTTGTTGTTCAAGTACAGTTGTCTGCCCTTTCCCCCCCGGCTCCCGCTACCCCAGCCATACCCAAGATTGTGTATTTATTAAATTGTAACAAAGTAGCTACCATATGAAAAAGTAAGCAAAATATGATCTATGCTTATTATTTACTAAAAACATTACAGATAGGTTAAAGCATTCAACATTAAGCAAAAATATAATTATGTCAGAGGAAATCACAGAGTACTTTAAAACGTTGGGTAGCAAAGATTCTCTCAAGCAAGACCCCCAACTCAGAAACCATGAAGTATTCAGGACAGATTCCTCCTACAAGACTTTAAAACTTTTGTATAGTGGGGGTGGGGTATAAAAAGGATAAAACACACATGGCAGAGAGAAATTACTGCAACACATTTAGCATACAAGGTATTAATAACCAGAATGTATAAAAACCGCTATAAATAATTTTGGAAAAGGCAAACAAGTGAACATTAAAATGAGTAAAGGATGCCAGATGGCAATTTCAAATAGAGAAACAAAATGGACAGTCACTCTCACTGGCAATCGTGTGTGTGTTTCTCACTTACAAGACAGCACAAATTGTCAGACTTGGGGAAAATAAGGGGAAACTGGCATATTTATATGCAGTAGATAGAAGTCTTTTTGAAATCCTTTGGGAGGGCAATTATATATTGTAGATCTCAAATTACATTTTTTACTGTTGTTCAAGTACAGTTGTCTCCATTCCCTACCACCACCACCCACCCCACCCATCCCCACTTCCTACCCTCGATCCTACCTCCCTTTGGCTTTGTCCATGGTTCCTTTATACATGTTCCTTGAAGACCCTTCCCTTTCTTTCCCCTGGTATTCCCCTCATCCCTCCCCTCTGGTCACTGTCAGTTTGTTCTTTATTTCAATGTCTCTGATTATGTTTTGCTTGCTTGTTTGTTTTGTTGATTAGGTTCCACTTATAGGTGAGATCACAAACATATAGATCAATGGAGCAGAACAGAGAGCTCACAAATGAACCCACGTCTCTGTGGTCAGTTAATATTTGACAAAGGTGAAGGAGCATAAAATGGAGTAAAAACAGCCTCTTCAACAAACAGGGTTGGGAGATCTGGACAGCTACCTGCAAAAACTCAACCACCAACTCACACCACACACAAAAAATAAATTCAAGATGGATAAAAGACTTAAATATAAATCTTGACATCATAAAAGTCCTAGAGGAGAACATAGGCAGGAAAATCTCAGATATTCTATGCAGCAATAAATCTCAAATTCCTTTGGGCTATTTTGCTTCTAGCAATACATTTAAAAGAAATTCTTTCTCTCAAGTGTCCAATGATACATTCAAGCCCACTCATAACTTTATGGTATGAATTAGTGCAAAACTGGAAACACTGAAATGCCCATCAATAGGGAAGCAGTGAATGAAATGCAACATATGACATGTAAAAAGAATAATTATATATATATATATATATATATATATCATGAAAAAATTCTAACCACATTATTTTATATAATAACCTTTGTGTTAAAAATTATAAAGCAGGCCCTGGCTGGTGTGGCTCGGTGGATCAAGCACTGGACTGTGAGGGAAAGGTTCACAGGTTCAATTCCCAATCAGGGCACATGCCTGGGTTGCGGGCCAGGTCCCACGAGGGGCAACCACACATCGATGTTTCTCTCCCTCTCTTTCTGTCTCCCTTCCCTCTCTCTAAAAAAATAAATAATTAAAATGTTTAAAAAATTACAAAGCAAAAACATACTCATACATACAAGAAAATATGTGGCGAGACAGAGTGAGAGAGAGAGGAGAGAGGGCTTGAGGGAGAGAGAGAAGAGGAAAGAGACGCAGAGTCACTGAGGGAGAGAGAAAGGGAGAGAAAAGAGAGGGCACAGAGAGAGACATATGTAAATGCATGGGAAGAGACAAAAGAATGCACATCAGACTCCTAACAGTGGTACCAACTGAAGAAGGAAAATGAGGAGAAGCACACCACAGAGGTCATTTCAGGATTTGCTGTTAATATTGCTGTACTTGAAAAATCTTCTACAATGAGAAAATATTCATGCATTGTTAGAGTAATCAAAAAAGACAAAACAATTTGAGTAGTGAGGTAGCAGAGAATTTTCCTTTTTGGTTCTTTGCCATATCTGTTTGTAATGAGCAAACTGGCCCCTAATTTGGCCACTCTATTGGTTTTGGCTATTAGTCATGCTTTGAGACAGGGCCAAATATTTAATGGATACAGAGGAAAAGAACCAACATTTTTCTCAAAAAAATTATTCACCAAATAATCACCTTAAAAGCCCTCACTTTAGATACATATTTACCTACCTTCCACACTTTCCTCTCCTGGAATCTAGAATTTTCCTTTCTGAAAATCTAGTTGCTAAGCAACATTTCCTTCTCCGTGGAGCTTGGTGGCCATATTAACTTTTCATTAGCTTGATCTTTCTCTTTTCTCCTGATCATCACACACACACACACACAGGGTTTTCTAGAGCTTTCACACATGTGTTTATTTGTTCATTTGCTCTGTAACAAGTTAAAGTCTCATTTTTTTTTTCGTTGTTATCCCACAGTCATAACCAAAAGAATGAAGAGAGGATTCTGCTTGCTTCTTCTAGGAGGGCAGTGACCACAGAGTTAGCTTTCCAAACCCTGAGGAGACGATTGGTCTGGGCATTTGGGGGATGGAACCCTAGGTCTCACTCATTACTTTACGGTGTTGGCTTTCAGATGGTTAAGGCCTGTTATAATTTTATTCAGTAAACATTTATTGAGCTACTATTATGCTCCTTACAATATACTGGACATGAGAATGCTGCCATCTATGGAAGCAGTCCCCACCTGCCTCTAGCTTATTCGGCCTCTGCTCCACCTTCTCCTAAGTTGGATGATGGTTGTCAAGGAGGAATAATTTGTAGGGGGCTTATGCAAAGCCTTCTGCGCCACCTGGGTTCTGAAGGAGTGATGGGGTACAGGACATTTTCCTCCTTTGGCCAACAGAGTCTGAGAAGTAGTTGTGGAAAGAACCTGAGCCACCGAATTCCTGCTGAGATTTAGGCCTCTGGAGAGCTGCGGTCTCCTCGGCCCTGGCACGGCTCTGTGGGATCCAGAGATGAGGAACAGAAGTGGGCCGAGCTGCACCTTCCCTTGCTACTGATAAAGACTGCCTAGATTTCAGTCCTGGTTCCACTGTTTCCTAGTAGTGAAGCTTGGGCAAGTTCTTAACTCCTCTTTCATAAAATGGAAATAATGGTAAAATGAGATAATAGGAATATTTTAATTTTGATAAATTGTTTAGAACATGACCTGAAACATAACATTGTCAAAAATATTGATTTTTTCTATTTCTTCAGGCTGACACTAACTCTGTAGCTCAGAATGGAAAAGAAGGCTTGCGTAGAAAGGAGCCACATTTGTCAATCATCAGCTCACAAGAGTGTGTAATGGCATTTTCCCCACCATTTCGTTGTTATTCTGCTGTTTGTGGTGCCCAGCTAAGTCAACCTGAGCCCTGAAGGCAATAAGAGCTAGTTCCCAAAGTGACCCATCACCTGATGGAGGAAGAGTAAGCAGAGCTTGTGGCTCCCAGTGAAAAGGTAGCTCCTAGGGTTGAGACTTCTCCGAGAGACATGCCTCACATTTACTGTATTTTTCAGAGCATAAGATGCACCCAGGTTTTACAGGAAAATAGGAAAAAAAGTTTTGAAGCAAAAAATGTGGTAAAATATTTAATAACATAAATAACATAATATTTTACCACTATAAATGTAAACAGAACTCAACAACAGCACTAACAACCATTATTCCTCCCAAATTGGGGGGAAGCA
Organism: Tonatia bakeri; assembly: GCA_004024845.1. Classification (NCBI taxonomy): domain Eukaryota; kingdom Metazoa; phylum Chordata; class Mammalia; order Chiroptera; family Phyllostomidae; genus Tonatia; species Tonatia bakeri. The sequence goes on along the minus strand of PVIA01002448.1, from coordinate 13,001 downwards.
GGGGGGTGCATCTTATAGTCTAAAAAATACAGTAATATCGTCAACAACAACAAAATAAGAGCACTTAAGCACATTTAATCACAACATTAAAATACACTTTCTGGAAATGAAATGCATGGCTTTTAATTTTTAAAAATGCAATGCATTAGATGAAATGAAAAACAGGATAAGCAGTGCTGAGTATTGAATTATTATCATAGAAAATCAAAGTACAGAAATGTTTCAAAAATAAAGCAAAATATAAAGAGGTAGAAATAGTAAGAAAAGAGAGGAGTGATTTGGAGAGCACATGAGGGTTCAAATAAGCAAACAATAGATGATCCAAGGGAGAAAACAAAGGGGAAAGAAAAGCAACAGTTAAATACTAGGGAAAAATTCCCTGGCTTCCAGCAAGATTTGATTGCAGGTTGAAAGTGCTTACTGAATTTGAGTGGGATTTACTTGTAAGTGACAACAAGTATGCATTTTACAATAAAATGCTTGCAGCTCAAAGATAAAAAAATAAAACATTATAAGGTTCCAGACAGAAAAAAATTAGTTATAAAGGAAAAGAGAATAGACTGATCAGATTTTTTTTGTCTGTGATCCTAGAAGGCATTTAAATAATATCCACAGGTTAATGAGAGAAAGAGCTGTGAGGAAATAAACAAGAATTCAATGAAGGTATCAGCACATAACTCTTCTGAGAAGAATACTCAAAAAAAAAATCTTTAGTCAGATGAATGACTCCAAACAGAAATCCTAACATAAGCAAAGGTTTAGAAGAAAATGATAATAAGAGATGAACTTTGCAATATGTGAATTGACTTGAAATAATTAAGTGCTTTGAAATATAATGGTATTCTCTAAAATGATAGTTTAGAACAATATTTTAATTTTTAAAATTGATTTCACACACACACACACACACACACATTGATTTGTTATTCTACTCATTTACTTCTTCATTGGTTGATTCTTCCATGTGCCTTGATTGAGTATCGAACCCACAAATTTGGCATATCGGACAATACTCTAACCAACTGAGCTATTTGGCCAGAGCTAGAACAGCAATATTCAACTGGTGTGACACAAGAATTTTTGAAACGTGCAATATCTGACTATTTAGTCAGGGCACTGACCTCTTTTCCCTTAGTTGCCAAATAAGAAAAAATGACAATAGCCAACAGAACAGTATCTGCCCAGTTTGAATCAATCAAAATTATATGTATTTTTTGGCAGATAAGCAAAAATGATATTTTTAGGTATGCTGCAGAGTTTCAGTAATTAATTTACCTGTGCCATGAGATGAAAAAGGTTGAAAATTGCTGGTTTAGAATTAAAACACCAAATAATTTCACCAAAACTTTTGTGTTGAGAATGAGGAGAAAGGGGGAGAAGTAAAAGAAATCTCATCATAGCTTAGAGAGCATTGGGATTAGAGCCTTCCTCCCATCCATCTAATGTTGGGGAGCAGCTGGAGATTAGATGTGCCTTGGTCAGGGTGACTGTCTCAACTGGAACTGCATTCAGCTTCACGAAACAAGAAATCGGACCAAACAGGGGCTGTGCATCTCATGTAACAGAGGTCGGGATCAGCAGTACAGCGCACATCTGTACTGCCAGCAAGGTCCTAAAGCAAACGCCTGCGTATATACTCAATCCTCCTCTTTGTGGCTTTGTCCTTACAATCACACGACAGCTGCTTCAGCTCTGGACACATCTGTATTTTAGGCAGGAAGAAGAAAAAAGGCAATGGTCAAAAAGGACATGCTAGCTGAAAATTGTTCTCCCTAAAGCAACTCTAAATAAATTTCTTTTTTATATTATTAGCCAGAGTGGTCCCCTGGCCACTCTTGGCCGAAAGAAAGCATGTGAAATCAAGTTGGAGACACCCATGTGCCCCAAAGATATCTGCACTCTGATCAGTCCAGAAGAGGAGGAGGAGGTGGGATGCTGTCAGTAAGTCACTAGCAGTGTCAGCCATGGCAACAGTTGATAATTTTACTTTTATATCACAAATGAGGATTTGTGTTTGAAATAGAGAGGTAATCCCTAGTGTGATGGAAATATAAAGTTGAACTCTCAAATTAACATGAGGAAAAAAAGAATAAAGTGTACTTTGATCACACCAAGGTAAACAAAGACAAGTAAAGAAGGAAACAATGAAATAAAGCAATAAACATTAATATAACAAAAAGCATATAGTTCTTATTTCAAATAAGAAAGGGCCAAATTGTTCCAATTTTGTTTAAAAAACAAAACTCTGACCTTGAGGGTATTCTGATAAGTGAAAGAAGGTAGAGAAAGACAAATATCATATGATCTCATGTGTGATATTAAAAACAACAAAAAATACCCCCCACCCCCACCCTGCTGAACTGACAGATACAGAGAACAAATTGGTGGTTGCCAGAGGTGGGGAAGGAAGAGGGGCGAAAGTGGTCAAAAGGTACAAACTTCCAGTTATTGTATAACTAAGTCCTGGAGACATAATGTACAGCATGGTGACTATATAGTTAATAATAGTGTATTTTATATTTGAAAGTTGCTAAGAGAATGGATCTTAAAAGTTCTCAACACAAGAAAAAAAATTGTAACTATGAGATGAACAATGTTAACTAGACGTATTGTGGTGGTCATTTCCCAATAGATACAAAATATCATTATGTTGTACACCTGAAACTGACATAGTGTTTTATGTCAATTGCATCTTGGTAAAATATAAGGAACAAAATTACATAAGACTATGTTATTTTTAAAGATATACCTAAAATGATAAATTTAAAAATGATAGTAAAAAATGAGAAATAATTACCAGGAAAATGTAAATAGAAAGGATCACAGTGAAATATATGTATTGAATAAGCTACAACTTAAAAAAACACAATCACTACTCAGCAAAAGGGGCCATATGTAATGAGAAAAATTTCCATTTTTAAAGAAGGCAGGCATATTCTGGTAGCATCAAACAACTCAGTAAAAACACAGTGATATAATGTAACTATAAAATTGAAAATAACTATAGAGAAATTTTAATATATGACTCAGAATTAGGCCAATCTAGTAGAAAAGTTTATTTTCCAATAGAGTTCTTGGGAATGGCTATAATTGCAGAAAGGCAATTATAACATAGGGAAATAATTGCTATGATAGAAGGGAATACAGGGTGTCCCTAACCCAATTTCCTTTCCAGTAGATAATACACACACAAAGTAGGCTAGATAAGGATGGATGGAGTTCATGATCAGAGCAGGTAATTCCATTCCAGGACACACTTTAAGGTCACCTCGTTTTTGCTTCTAAAGCTCTTCCTGGTTTAAAAGTGAAAATTTAAGAAGCACGTCATCAAAATAAGCTGCAATCAACACATGTGGCTTTACTAAATAGAACTTTTTTTCAAAAACGAAAATTGATTTATTTTCTAGATCGTTGATATAATTCATTAAATAGTTTTAATGAAGTAAATGTCTGAGAAAATACTCATCTAATTAATCTTTTTTTCTCATTTATTGTAAGTAAATGTGTAAGAACATATATTCACTGGGCCTTTAAAAACAGTCCCTGTTCCAGCACAAGAATGTGGGTCGGCTGCATTTGCTGCTGTAGCTGTCTGTCTGATGGACGTGTTCTGAGGCTCGAGACTGTGACTGCATCACTTAAGTCCCCCGCTGCTCTTTTCTTGTCTCAGAACAGTTGGCAACTTCCCAACATGTACTTCTCATTCTCTCTTTTTCCTCCAAATGTAACCACTTTTAGTTTTCTTTTTCTGAACTTACTCTGTATATTTACTGTGATAGTTCTGAAGTATACTCAATCGTGATTCGAATGTGTAATTATTACTGGAGCATATTGAGACCTTGAATTTTACAGAAAACAGTGAATTACATAATCTCATTTTTTTTGAGACAGTGCTTTGGTAAAATGTAAACATAGAAAAATGCTTATGAGATACATACACAAAACTACAAAAACCTTTAAGCACAGCGATTAGATACAAACTTTTAAAAACATGATGTTCTGTTATATAAGACTATAATTTCATCTCTGAATTTTAGATCTTGCATTTATTCTCTCCTGATTGCCTCACTTCTTGCAGCTTAGTGAATGCTGAGCATTAAAAATCACTTAGCTATCTTTCAAATCATTGTGAAAAGTTTTCATTCTTTGAGTCTGACCCAGGCAAGCTGATAATTAAGATCGTCAACATTAATTTTCAGTGAAGGCTGTACCACATCCAGGGAGAATTCTGTGGATCTGCGGGGCCATGTTGAGTCATCACAGTGAGTGGGGGGTGCCTGGGCGAGAGGTGTTAGGGCATCTGCACTGCAAGGAACAGTCACGCACATGGAAGGCTGCTTCGCAGGGGCACAAACTTCCAGCATCCCGCCAGATGATTATGCAAATGACAGGCCAATTTGTAATTAGCTGAGCTTAAAGCATTTGCCATATGAACACATATAACATCTTTAAAATATAATCACAAAGTGTCTTATGGCTTTAATATTTTTCAAGAATTCATCTAGAATGTTGACCATCAAATGAATTAATCTGTATAAAATCATTTTATAGAGAGTAATGCTGTTTGTGGCTTTTTGTTTTTTTATATATATATTTTTTAAGATTTTATTTATTTATCTTTAGAGAGAAGGGAAGGGAAGAAGAAAGAGAGGTAGAGAAACATCAATGTGTGGTTGCCTCTTGTGCGCCCCTGCACTGGGGACCTGGCCTGCAACCCAGGCATGTGCCCTAACTGGGAAATGAACCAGCAAGGCTTTGGTTCGCATGCCAGTCCTCAATCCACTGAGCCACACCAGCCAGGGCTGTTTGTGGTTTTGAAATGACAATGCAACACGCCACCATTGGTCTGCATTCTTATTCTTAGTGTACATGCAAATATGTCACAGAAGACCAAGACTCATTCTCACAGACTTAGAGACAAATATGTTAAATTAGCAAAGACATATAACATGTAGGAATCATTTGAATTTATTAATAAAAGGGTTTTAAATTTTCATATTAATGACACTATAGGGATAAATCTAGGTTATCAAATTACAAATTAAAGTTCTTTCTTTTTTCATTATTTTTTAAATTTTAATTGTTGTTCAAGTACAGTTTTTTGCCTTTTACTCCCATCCTAGCCCAACCCCCAGCCCTCCCCACCTCCCTCCTGTTTCCACCCCCACCTTGTTTTTGTCCATGTGTCCTTTATACTTGTTCCTGCAAACCCTTTCCCTTTTCCCCCGAAATTCCCTCCCCTCTCCTCTCTAATCACTGTCAGCCTGTTCTTTATTTCAGTGTCTTTGGTTATATTTTGCTTGATTGCTTGTTTTGTTGATTAGGTTCCTGTTAAAGGTGAGATCATATGGTATTTGTCTTTCACTGCCTGGCTTATTTCGCTTAGCGTAATGCTCTCCAGTTCCATCCATGCTGTCCCAAAGGGTAGGAGCTCCTTCTTTCTTTCTGCTGCATAGAATTCTTAGAGGGTTACCTACTATTCTTAGTTTTCTCCTGTCCCAGAGTCCACCACCCAGCCTCGGCACAGCCCCTAGTGTTTCTGTTTGTCTTAGCTCATCCTCTGTCCCTGGCCCCCTTGTGTCAGAGGCTGGAGGTAATTGCCTATGTGATCCTCACATCTGCTGAAGTTTGTTCACTTTTATTGTGTACAAATAAATCTTGTCTATTATTCCAAGTCTAGGTTTTCTTTTTTATGTGTCCTGTACCTCTACCCTGTGTTTTTCCTGTGTTCTGCTACTGAAAGTGTCAAATCAACTTAAGTCCAAATTTACTCATGATGACAAAATGCAAATATTTGGCTTCTTCATTATGTTTTCTGTCTTAGTCTTATTCAATTTTTACATATTGAAATATATAAACTGTTTTATGAACTATTTCCATTTAATATAGTTAAAACATTATATCCATTTTTTAAGATTTTTTATGTATTTATTTTTAGAGAGAGGGGAAGGGAGAAAGAGAGGGAGAGAAACATCAATGTGTGGCTGCCTCTCACATACCTTCTACTGGGGACCTAGCTGGTAACCCACATATGTGCCCTGACTGGGAATCAAACCAGCGACCCTTTGCTTCGAAGTCCAGTGTTCAATCCACTGAGCCACACTGGCCAGGGCTTCATATATATATATGTATATATATTTGTTTAATAGCTCTAAATTTCATTAAAGAACAGTGAATGGGGCATTCAAATTGATAAAGCTGAGCGCCACACATCTATGTGATTTCCCAAAGATTTAGTGGGTATGGATGTGAGTGTGATTATGATTGTGCTTAACAACTACAGTCATGATTACCATTACCTTAGGGTCATTTACCTAAGTTAAGCTAGAAGTCAGCTAAATACTAATCCATATCACTTCAGCAAAAAATTTTGCGAACAAATTGGAGGAACAAAAATGCTACTAATATGAAACTATACTATAAGGCCATAGTCATCAGAATGGCATGGTACTGGCATAAAAACAGACACATAGATCAACAGAACAGAATAGAGAACCCAGAAATAAACCCATGCCTTTATAGTCAATTGATATTTGACAAAGGAAGCAAATACATAAAATGGGGTAAAGATATGGTATTGGGAAAATCGGGCAGATACATGCAGAAAAATGAAAGTAGATCACCTTCTTATGCCACACAGAAGAATAAATTCAAAATGGATCGAAAACTTAAAGGTTAGCCCTGAAAACATAAAAATCCTAGAGGAAAACATAAGCAGTAAAATCTCCGACATTGCTCATAGCAATATTTTATCTAATATATCCCCTTACGCAAGAGAAATGAAAGAAAAAATAAACAAACGGGACTACATCAAGTAAAAAGGTTATGCACAGCAAATAAAACTATCAACAAAATAAAAGGGAGCCTATTGAATGGGAGAATCTATTTGCCAATACATCTGATAAGGGGTTAATATCCAAAATTTATTATAAAGAACTTATCAAACTCAACACCAAAAAAACAAACACTACTGAAAAATGGGCAAAAGACCTAAATAGACACTTCTTCAAAAAAGTGGCCATACTGATGGCCAGTCTACATATGAAAAATGCTTAACATCACTAATTATCAAAGAAATGCCCATTCAAACCACAATGAGGTATCACCTCCCAGATTGGTTCTCATCAATAAACCAACAAACGAGTACTGGTGAAGCTGTGGAGAAAGGGAACCCCTTGGCACACTGTTGGTGGAAATACAGATTGGTGCAGCCACTGTGGAAAACAGTATGGAGCACCTCAAAAAAATAAAAATGGAATTGCTTTATTACCCAGTGATTCCACCTCTGGGAATTTATCTGAAAAAACCTGAAACAGTAATTCAAAAGAATATGAGCACTCCTGTGTTCATTGCAACATTATTTACAATCACCAAGATATGGAAGCAACCCAAGATTCCATCAATAGATGAGTGGATAAAACAACTATGGGACATTTACACAGTGGAAAACTACTTGGTCATAAAAAAAGAAAATTTTACCCTTTCTGACAGCATGGATGGACCTGGAGAACACTATGCTAAGTAAAATAAACCAGTCAGAGAAAGATAATTACCTAATGATTTCATTCATAAATGGAATCTAATGAACAAAATGAACTAACAAGCAAAATAGAGACAGACTCATAGATAGAGATCAGGCTGACAGCTCTGGGGGGGGGCGCGGTAGGTAGTGGGTAGAGGGCTCGATCAAAAAGGAAAAAGAACTCATGGACATGGACAACAGTGTGGTGATTGCAGGTGGGGGGAGGAGGTATTAGAGAGATAAATGGTAATGGAAAAATACAATAAAAATAAATTTAAAATGATTTTTTAAAGATTTTATTTAATTATTTTTAGGGAGAGGGGAAAGGAAAGAGAAAGAGAGTTAGAGAAACATCAATGTGTGGTTGCCTCTCAGCCATTCCCTACTAGGGACCTGGCCCACAACTCAAGCATGGGCCCTGACTGGGAATTGAACCAGCTACCCTTTGGTTTGCAGGCTGGAACTCAATCCACTGAGCAACCCCAGTTAGGGCTAACAAAATTTTTTTGAATTTTTTTTTATTTTCACTTTCTTCATCCTCTTTCTTTAAACATCCTTGCCAACATATTTTTTCCATTATCCCTTCTAAAATGTTTCTACTTTCCAATATCATGCTGTGCGTAGCAGCCAACCAAGGCCTGACAGGTTCACGGTATTCAGGCAGATGGAAGAATATTCACAGAGCCGTGGGGATGTCTGACATGCTTTTATTCGTGGGTGGGTGAGCCACACACCCTGTGAGCCATGTGTTCCCCTGCATGTCTCTGCGTAGCACACGTCGTGGCCCTTGCTCCCCAGTGTGGCTCCCTGCCCTAGCCCCTCTTAAATACTAGAAAAAACAAAGCCTGCAAAAAGACAAAAAATTATATAATATAGCATAATCCTGCACATGTGAGGCACTTCTGTTATGGGAACAGTTTATTAGATCCAGTCTCAAGGCTATGGGAACACTGCTGCCCTTAGTTACCCAGACAACTGGGTGAGGAAGCCAGACTGCCTCCACTTACCTTATAGAAGCCATGCTTCTACTTAAGTGCTGTTCATATGTTACTAAATAGCACTTGGGGTTCCGCTGCCCGCCACAACCCTTTGGACAAAAATTCCAGAGACAAAGTTTGGTGATAAGGGAAAGGAGTCTTTATTCAAAAGCAGTTGCTTAAGCCTATCAAGTCACAGTTTTAATCATTTTAGCCTATCAGTTAAGGCTAAACTCTAACACCTGAGTTCTCCTATTTTTTCCCTATTTTTAGTTATCTTCTTTCTATAGGGTTAGTTTACAAACTAAAGGCAACAGAATATACAAAAACTACACAATTTTGGAAGAATGGCAGGTTTCTGCCTCAGAGCCTATTCCCTAGAGCACCCAAAGAATAAACCTACCGTCCTCTGCCAGGCCAGCCTGATCTTAGGCTGTGCTGGAGTTCCTTCCCACCCAAAATACCATCCGTTGGGAAATGCAGGTAGCTGCTGAAGGATCATCCAGGCAGACACGGAAGAAGAGACTGACAGCGACCCTGGGAACTGAGCCGAGCCGAGTCCTAACGGGAAGGAAAGAGAAAGCCAGCTCAGGAGCCAGGAAGCTCACTTTTTGTTTCCAATGGCTCTGGCGGGATTCATTTTCTCAGCCAATCCCAGCCTAGGCCTCCGCAAACTCCCCCTATAGTCCCTCCCTACTTCCCCCCAGTGACCTCAGTTATCTGAATCAGATCCCTCTGTATCACATCCTGCCTGGAATGGGCTTCCCCCGCATCCAGTTGTCCAGGTTTAGGTCAAACACCATACCAACAGAAAGTCTTCCTTAATCATCTCTGTTGCAAGTAAATGTCTTTAGACCCAGAGTTTCTATAGCAATATTTTAAAGCAAATATATTTCTCTTTGTCATAATCTTTCTACTTTGTATTACGGCTATTTATATACGTGACTTAATTTGTCAAGGGGCCTCCTAAGCTCCTTCAGGGCAGGACGTTTGCTTTATCATCCCTCCACCACCTGCTTTATTGCCCAAATAGATAAATAATCTACAGTCCACCAAGAACCTGAATTCCTAGAAATGTTGTATTGGACATCAAATAATTGTTATTTGCAATATTGCAATTAGATATATAGTCTTAAGTTTAATTGGGCTTAAACTTGACATATATTATATATAAAATATTCAATGTACAATGATTTAAATGAAATTGAGAAGGAAAAATAATAATGTTTCATGTATGAACATTTAGATTTTTTAATAACATTTTCACTGAAATTTAACTATGGTACTGATTTCTGAAGAATGCTCCAATAACAAAGAGGTAATGGTCCTATTAATATCACTGTGGGAAGATGAAGTGGTTTAACAGAAAGAATGGATATTTCACAAACGAAGGTGTTGTTTGCTTTAGTGGGTAGGTGGAAACATCTAGTGTAGTTCTTTCTTTAGCAGAATGCTGTAGCAAATTGTACTCAGATGCAGAGGCATCTATTAGAGCAAATTCTCTTTCCAGAACATCAATAATTTTGTGTACTTCTAATTCTTCTCTGTCTTGAACTTATAAGCTTGATCAAATTAAAATGAATTAGGAGAAAAAGCAATTAAAATCCAACCCTTAGGTTACATTTCACAAGTGTACAGTGGACCAGACTTGGGAGAGCCCAGCTAGAGAGTCAGCAAGTGGGAAGCCTCCAGGGTGGCCTCTTCCGTGGGTTTCCTTGCACAACCCACTCCGCGGTCAAACACAGATTCTGCAAGGTAACGCCTAATCAGTACTAACAATCAAGAGGATGTCCCCCAAACTTTTAATACAGAACATGTATAGCTTGCAAAAGGGGATGAAAAACAAAGTTTCAGTAACTGGGCCTTTATGTCTCCGTGAAAACTCACACTAGAAAAAATTTAGTCATTTCATGTTTTAAATTTTATTATGTATATGTTATTTAAAATGCAAATTTCTCTCCCAACCCTAGAAAATTAGAATTGCAGTTCAAATTACTTTTTCTTATTTGGATATTTTACTGCCTACATTATTTTTAATTACTGACATCTACATTAACAAACTTACAAAAATTACACAGTTTCCTTGCCTTATAAAAATAATGAATGTATCAGCCAGGGTCCAGTTGTGGAAACAGAAACTACACTGTTATTTTAACAGAGTAAATTTCATTTGAGGAATTGGTTGAAGAGTTATTGGAGGACTGAAAGGTAAAACACAGATAAAAGAATTGCAGAGAGAGGCTCCTACCTGAAGTGCTGGAAGAACAAAGGGAAGGTTGAGATTATTGAAACTGAAAGACTGGTGATGGTATCCTAGGAGCTCAGAGGAGGGATCTTCATAGCTGGGCCTCCAACGGCTGAGGAAGGGCCCCTGAAGGGGCAGCTGCAAGCTGGTGCCACTTTCTGAGGGGGCGTATGGGATGGGTTCTGCAAGGGAGGGGATAAAGTGCCGCTGATGGGATGGAAAAGCATTGCTGCGGTGATCCTGACACGAGCAGGGGGTAGAACTGGGAGGAGCAAGTCCTCCCTGCCACTTGTTTTGCCTTCTGCCTTCTGCCTTCTGCCTTCTGCCTCTTGTGCCCCAATTTAGCCAGGAGCCAGATGGAAAGAAGAAACGCAGTTTCGGAAGTTCCAGAACCAGAATCATAGAGAAGAGCAGAGAAGGGTGGGTGTGAAGCCAAGAGATAAAAGCTAATAAAAAGAATCAGTTATTATACTTTTACATTTTAATGGATATGTGTACTTAAGTATAAATTGATGCTTTAATTTTTCATTATTTTTATGTTACACCAAGTGCTATACCCTCAAAATTAAAGTTGCAATTAAACTTTTTTACTAATATCATATTAATGAATTCATTGATGTGATGCTTTTTTCTTGCTTTGTAACAAATAATGGATTACTTATGCTATAATTTTATTCAAGTTGCCAATGACACCCTAAACTATTTCAAATTTTGGTTTATAACACTGTTAGAATTCCTTGATTAAATTAGTCTTACAATTTGTCTGTACATGTCAATCAGTCTCAAAGATTTTTCTTCAAATATGATTTTTCTTTAAATATTAGTATTATATAGAAAAAGAATATTATAAAAATATAGCATGAAATAACATAATTTTGGACCAATTAGGAAGTGGTCTTTATAGATAGAAATATGTAAGTTTTTTATTTTCAACTTTGTATCTAAAACGTACATACATTTTTTCTGTCATGTCTTACACCTTAGAATAAATAAAAATAACGGTTTTTGAAATAGCTACTTTGTACCAAATGCTGCCATGATCAGTACACAGATAATCCTCATCACAACTGTTTGAGGGAGATATTACATTATCATTTTATAATGGAAGGAACTGAGGCTCTAAAAGCATAAGTAATTTTACTAAGATCACATGATTAATGGTTAATGATAAAAATTGTTATAGTGCCATTAGCATCAAATGCCTTGCAATTGATCTTAGCTACCTATATAGCCCATGGGTAAAAGTCAAATTTGATGTTTTTTTTCTCTAGAATGCCATAATGCTCCTTTTGAGGAAGAGTATGACCTACCATCCTTATGATTCTCTCTCCAAATCTAATTATATTCTTAGTTGTGGTTTGTGCTATGTATTGCTAGAAAAGTAGTGTGTAAAAGGAGGATAGTCTAATCCATAAATGGTGGGATAATAGAGTCTGAGAGTTGGAAGGGACCTTAATAACCATCACCTAATCTAATTTACAAATCTCTTCTCATAAAACACTAAAATTCACTGAGTACTTGCTCAGACAACTGAGTAAGCACTATTAGGCACTATTACATTTAATCCTCACTACAATAGAACTAATAGGTGAATATAGGAGGATTACTAGACACAAGATTAATGTACAAAATTTAATTATAGTCCTACAGATACACAACAAAAAATAGAAAATAAAATAGCATCATTTACAATATTCTCAAAACTCACCAAATACTTAGAAATAGATTCAACAGACAGTGGGTGAAATTTCTACACTTGAAACCAAAAAAAAATGTTGAAAGAAATTAAAGAAGAGATATGTTAACAGGAGTAATAAACTATGGATATGAATTGGGAAACTCCGTATTGAAAAGACACTGCCAATTCTCCCCAAATTAATGTATAGCATTCATTTGGCTTCAATAAAAAAATTCAACAGGTTTTCTTGTTATTTTTTCTGCAAGAAAATTGACAAAATCCATATAGAAATATAAAGAGCTAGAAATAGTCAAAATGATTTTAAATAAAAAGCTGGAGAAATTACAAAAAAATATTGATATGTATTAAAAGGTATATTACTTTTTTTTTTATTTAAATGAATGTTCAAGTACAGTTTTCACCCCCTTACTCCCATTCAAGTCCTCCCATCCCCCCACCTCCCACTCAATCAAGCCCTCCCACCCCCCTTCCCTACCTCCCTCCCATTACCACCCTCCCCCTATCTTTTATCCATGTGTCCTTTAACTTTAATCCTATAAACCCCTCCTCCTCTCCCCC